>HG993159.1:5329767-5679767 GCA_905231865.2 Boloria selene | reverse complement strand
CTTTTTTTAAGGTCCCACTGCTGGGCACGGGCCTCCCTCAGTACGAGGGGGATCAAGCCATAGTCCACCGCGCTGGCCTAGTGCGAGTTGGCGGACTTCACATGTCTTTCGAAAACTTGCTATGGTCTAAGAGCCGGTGGAAGATCGACCTTCACCGATCTGATAACCAGATGAGACATATTTTTTATCAAATATAATTTATAAACAAATATGCCTATAATTACTTGCCTATCTGAAAGTGCTCATAGCTATTTTTAATTAAATTAACTTTAATCGATTTTTTTTTCATCACTTTTATTCTTTTGATAACCAAATGAATTTTATTTCACTGTTACTTTTTAACACAAAGAATATGCCTCAGTTGGTTTGCCTACTCATTTTTGTGTATCTACCTGGCAAGCCGATGTGAACAGGTAAGTCAATATAGGTGACTCCATCGTTCTGCTAACTTATCGAAAGTTATATAAAATTTTAGATCATTTTATTACAAAATCAGTCATATAGACTTGCCTGCAAAAAATCATACTTAAAGCACTGTTGCCCAGCTAAAAATAGCCATGAGCACTTTCAGATAGGCAAGTAATTATAGGCATATTTGTTTATAAATTATATTCGATAAAAAATATGTCTCATCTGGTTATCAGATCGGTGAAGGTCGATCTTCCACGGTCTCCTCTACCACTAGGTTTTCTCAGACATGCAGGTTTCCTCACGATGTTTTCCTTCACCGTAAGACAAGTAGCAATCATGATAGAAATGATTCGCACATGAAAATATCAGAGGTGTGAGACCCGGATTTGAACCCGCATCACTCGGCTATCCAAGCGAGCACGTTACCGCTGGGCTACCACTGTCTCATAATATACAATACTAGCGACTCGCCCTCGCTTCGCTCGGGCCCTTCCCTAGATTCAGCACAGGCAAAGCCGCGGGATCTGCTAGTTATGCATATAAACCTTCCTCTTGAATCACTCTATATATTAAAAAAAACCGCATAAAAATCCGTTGCGTAGTTTTAAAGATTTAAGCATACAAAGGGATATAGGGACAGAGAAAGCGACTTTGTTTTATACTATGTAGTGATAATGTATAGTTTTTAACCAATTCTTATTTTTTTGTTACAGAAGGTGGTATTTATCATGAACAACGTAGTTCAGTGAAAAATAATGAGGCACAAAATCTCTTAGTCGAAGGACAGTATCAGTATACAGCTCCTGATGGACAGGTGAGAAGGAAATAGAAATAAATATATAAATAAATAAATACATATTATAATATTTTATTTTAATATTTGACATTATAAATGAAGCTATCTTTTTGGATTTTGTCGCGGATTTATTTTGATTTTTAATTTTTGATTCCCGACGTTTCGATTTTCGAATGCTTTACAATCATCATCAAAACTCAAAAATCAGCGACAAAATCCGATAAGATGGTTTCACTTATAATACATATTATAAATAAAGAAATATTTATACGCCATCTAATTCCGTGGTAAGCTACGAGGCTTGTGTTACGGATACCAGATAGTTGATATACTACACATACTCGTAGGTATTATAACTTTAAATGTTTTTATCTCATCATATAAAAAATCTAACTTAGCATGCACATCGAATATTTTTTGGAAAATCTTATTGAAGAAGTCATTATTATTCGATACAGAGGCCAGTACTTATTAGCATTTTTGTCTGTTTGTCTGTAACCGCATCACAAGAAGACCACTGGTCTGATTTTGATTAAATTTAGTACGATGATAGCTGGTTTTCCGGATATTTAGGATACTTTTTACTGCTTTAAAATACTTCGTCCCTCAGAAATAGAAATAATATTTCAAAAAATATTTAATATATTGAATATCGAATTAGAATTTTATTAAATAAGTGTATATTGATTTGACGACACGTTTAGCGCAGTTTGTAGTAACAGTATCAGTAAAGTAGTAACACTACTTTCTTGCGCCAGTGGTCTGTATGTACGTGTTTGTATTCCAGTCATCGGTGTTTATTATATATGTTACAGTCAAAACTCATAGCCGGTCAAAACCAATTTTGACTGCAAAAATCAGTCAATAATGGTTTTGACCGATGTCTTTAATCAAAAACAGTTTTGACTGACTTTGGCAGTCAAAAGTGATTTTAACCAAGGACATTGGTCAAAACCACTTATGACTGGAAAAATATTGGGTAATAGTCATTTTGACTAAGATGTATCAGTCAAAAGTGGTTTTAACCAAGAATGTAGGTCAAAACTACTTGTAACTGATAATCTATACTAATACTAATATACTAATACTAATACTAATATACTTATACTAATACTAATACTAATACTAATTACTAATTACTAATTACTAATTACTAATTACTAATAATATTATAAAGAAGTAAAGTTTGTTTCTTTGTTAAATTGTAAGGGGTAATCTCGGGATCTACTGAACCGATTTTAAAAATTCTTTCACCAACAGAAAGCCACATTATTGCTGAGTGTCATAGGTTATATACAAAACCGAAAAATGAAAAGGCTTTTACGTGGTAGTCCGTTTTGCAAAGTGAATCGGAGAAAAAACGGTCGAATGAAAGCGTTTCTCACGAACGCTGCCTTACCTATGAAAGATATATTTTTGAGTTCTAGAGAAAAGATGTGGTGCTTGAAAATGCCTACAAAAAGTCAACGACAGCATATGTCTAACTTTTATATTTAAGTTACAAAAAGTAGTTTTTTTAATATTAGTATAGATAATTTAATTTTTAATTTTTAATATTAATAAAATAATTTATATTATTTAAACACTCTGTACTAAAAAAGGATTATTAACATTATGCCCAACGAAGTGGGCACGGGTCAGCTAGTAGTAAATAAAAAAACTATAGATAATATAATTGAAATCGTTTATTATTAAAAAAATGTAATGAACATTTTAAGTAATTATTAAGAATATTATCTTGAAATAATTTTATTTGTCTACTACAATATGATTGGAGACTTAAATAACAAAAATAAAAAACTTAAACTTATAACTGCTGTATTTGGATCCTATTTGTTTGCACATCCAGAACTGTTATGACACTTTGAATTGCACTGAAATCCTTTTTTCTTGCACAGACATTTGCTACTCTTACAACCCTTAGAACACACACATCGTGTAAAACCTTGCCCGGTTCCAGTAGCAGATTTCCTTGCAGCAGTTCGTAATGTGATGACGACGTTAGGCACTTCTTCCAGGCAGATGAATTTTTCAATTCAGATCTGTAATAAGATATAAAATAATGTGCTTATACACATTTACTTATACTTAAACTCACTCAAATACCTACATACTGGCTCTCTCTCTCTCATGTACCTGCGACGAGCACCCGCACACCTTCCTGCATATCCACACACCCACACACTCACTTGCACACCCACACACGATCACATGCACATACACATACTATCATCCACTTAGGAATAATAATAGGTAATTACTTGCAGTATATTTTATCCTTTGTTTTATATAGTTGCTCAGAAGTGACTTCTAACACACACACTCTCTCTCACACACACCCGCACACCTACCCACACATCCACACACGCATACTTACATCCACACACACAACTGCACACCCACACACGCTTACAGTCACAAACACATACTATTGTATACCTTAATAGAAAAAAAGGTATTTACCTGCAGTATAATTTATCCAATATGCCGTCCCTGGTTCCAATTTTATAAAGTTGATCAGAAGTAACTTCTAGTACTACTCCGAGAATATTACGTAAATCAGCTTTGCCTTTATCTACATCTGGGATTGGCTACCGTTATTGACTTTTTATGAGTTTTGACCGATAGCCTAAAGTTTAAGTCAGTCAAAACCACTTTTGACTAAAAATAGCTGTCAAAACTACTTTTGACCAAGAGCGTTAGTCAAAAACAGTTTTGACTGACTTCGGCAGTCAAAAGTGGTTTTGACTAACGACATCGGTCAAAACCATTATTGACTGATTTTTGCAGTCAAAAGTGGTTTTGACCGGCTATGAGTTTTGACTCTAACATATATAATACTAGCGACTCGCCCTCGCTTCTTGTATTTAAACTTACGTATGTAGTATATCAACTATCTGGTATCTGTAACTCGTATCGTAGCTTACCACGGAACTAGAGAGCGCTGTGTGTAATAATTTCCCAACTTAATTGATTTATTTATTTCTTTATATATGTACTCAAATATTATTTTTCAGGTAATTCGCTTGTTGTATACAGCGGATGAGAATGGTTTCCATCCTAAAGGGGACCACATTCCCACACCGCCTCCCATCCCGCCTCTCATCCAACGAGCTCTAGACTATATAGCATCACGAACAACGAAAAACGATCAATAAAACTAAGACTAAAATAACTAAACTTTTTTATATATAAATAAATACTTGTGTTGTATTACTACGTTTTATTTATTAATAGCGACTCGCCCTCGCTTCGCTTGGGCTCTTCCCTGGATTTAGCACAGGCAAAGCCGCGGGATCTGCTAGTTATGCATATAAACCTTCCTCTTGAATCACTCTATCTATTAAAAAAACCGCATCAAAATCCGTTGCGTAGTTTTAAAGATTTAAGCATACATAGGGATATAGGGACAGAGAAAGCGACTTTGTTTTATACTATGTAGTGATAACGAAAAACGAAAAAAATATAGTAGGTTCCAAATAGGTACTTCATTTCTGGAAAGAATATTTTTTGCTTCTTTTAGCCTTTATTAATTTTGTTTTTAAGGAATGCCTCATAGCTATTATTGCAATTTAAATTTAAATTACAAAATACCAGATCAGCTTTAATTAAAATATGATTACTTTGAGTTTAATGCCTTTGAAATATAGTAAGTTCACCTGCTATATACTTTTTTCAGAAATATAGTAGTCGGGCCTCTAATACAGTAGGATACTATATTATATAGTAGGGTTGGCAACTCTTCACACCGCCAACTTCCCAACTCAGGTTTCTGAGGCTTATCAGAACATATAAATAAAATTTGAGTGTCTGTTTTTAATTTTAAATTAACAGCTTTTCACTAAATGCGTAATATGAAAGTACATACGGTAATAACATAAAAAAAAAACATTTTTTAAAATTTTTGTTTTTCTGTATGGCTGAATGTTTGTTCCGGCTAATCTCTGAAACGGCTGGACCGATTTTGACGGAATTTTTACTTTTTTTTTATGGTACAAAGGGGTACAAACGGGCTCACCTGATGAAAAGTGATCACCTCCGCCCATGGACATCTGCAACACTGCAGGGCTTGCAGATGCGTTGCCGGCCTTTTAGGAAAGGGAGGGAGGGAGGAGGGAGGGAAGAGGGAGGGAATAGAGAGGGATGAGGGAGGTAGGAGGGAGGGAGGAGGGATGGGGAGTGGGCCTCCCGGACTCTCACACACCGGACGAGACGCGACAGCATAGCTGCCACTTTACGCCGATCTTTTGCAGTAAGGGAGTGGTACTATACGGGGCGTGCCGGCCCATTCGGCTGCTACCGGAAGGTAGATAGATGCAGATACTTATTACTAAAAAGGGGTAACTTTCGAGGTTACTTTCATTTTATTAAAATATTATAAAAACCGTTTAATTTGCAAAGCGGCCGGTTACTAGAACTAAATAAAAATACTTAATTTTGAACTTGTCTCAACCCTGGACTAGAACCCTGGACCTTCTGGTGTACCACCGTACATACTAGCCACTACACCACCTAAGCTTTTACAATGTGTTTTTAAAACGTAAGCAATATTTCTATAGACCTTGCAATAAAACATCCCTACTATAATATTATAAATGTGAATGTAAGTTTGTTTGTTACGCTTTCACGCGAAAACTACTCAACCGATTATCATGAAACTTTGTACACATATTCTTGGAGGTATTAGAAATAACATAGGATACTTTTTATTAAAAAAAATATTCTTTACGAAAAATTAAATAATTGTTTGTATTAACAATGGGTTCTGAAATAGCTAGAGTAATTTTGAACAAACTTTCAGGCATCCTACAGATCAACCCAATGAGGTTGATTAGCAATTAAAAAAATGAACGCGTGCGAAGCCGCGGGTAAAGCTAGTATATTTATAATTTTCAATGATTTTTATTACTTTTAAATAAAACAGTATGTGGTACAGTAACATAATATTATGTAGTTTTTATGAGGCCTTACTTAACGCAGCGGTTGGAATGAAGTAATCTTTGTAATGCGAGTGATAAAAAAGGAAAGAAGCGTTTTAATAAAATAATAAACGTTATTTTTTCGCTTGCGAGTATTTTTATTTTGATTTATATAAGAAAATGTGGTAGTCTGTTGTGACGTCACTACATAGTGTAAAACAAAGTCGCTTCCCGCTGTCTGTCCCTATGTATGCTTAAATCTTTGAAACTACGCAACGGATTTTGATGCGGTTTTTTTATAGATAGAGTGATTCAAGGAGAAGGTTTATATGTATAATACATGCATATTATAGTAGAGAAATTAATTTAGAACAATAATTAGGGTTCCGCTCAAAATAACCAAACTAATTTAGGTAGATTAAAATAAAACAATTTAAAAACAATCAAATATATGTAATTATTCAAATATTTATATACAAAAAAATCTTTAATATAATATATATCAAATAACGACATAATATCAAAAAAAAACAATAGAGCCTCTAAATATAAAAAATGGCACTTTCAGTCTGTTGAGAGAAAACAAAATCAATTTATCAAGTATTTAAAAAAAATAACTTTCAACAATAACTTAAATTAAAACCTGTATGTATGTAATCTATACTAATATTATAAAGCTGCAGAGTTTGTTTGTTTGTTTGAACGCGCTAATCTCAGGAACTACTGGTCCGAATAGAAAAATTCTTTTTGTGTTGGATAGTCCGTTTATCGAGGAAGGCTATAGGCTATGTTACATCACGCTACGACCAATAGGAGAGCAGCATCAATGAAATATATTATACTATCAAACCTGGCCCGCTTCGGTGAGCGTAAGTTAAAATAAATTAAGTTTTATAATAAAATATTAAAGTAGCCAAGTTACTCAGAAAATTCCTTCAAAATCGATATTGATATGTTCTTTAATATTGTGGAGCATTTTTTTGTTCTATCATCAAGTTTTCGCAGCGCATGCAATGAAAGATATTTTATAGGCATTTTTTTACACCTTGAGTAACATTATTGTAGTTTTAGTAGGGATCCTTATTTATTTCTTGCAATTAAAAAAGCCTATATTAATCAGTGATAATGTAGCATTCAAATGGTGAAAGAATATTTTTATTATAATTTATAATAACTTATATTTGTATTTCTTGATTTTGGTAGCATTTGAAAAATTTATTGATAAGGAGTTAACCGATTTGATTTACCGATTCTTTTTCTGCAGGAAAATATCACATTTATTAAGAATATATACAAACAGTCAAAATGTATCTATTTATATGCAGAAAGAGCTGTTCAAAGAATATTGAAGTTTTCTATCATTTTGTACTAAAACTAAATAAATACATATACTATATAGATAAAATTAAAGTTTCTGTTTTTTATTTCAAATAAATAGCTTTTCACTAAATGCATATGAAAGTATATATACGATAGTTACATCAAAATCAATTTTTAACATTTTTGTCTATCTGTTTGTTCCGGCTAATCTCTGAAATGACTGGACCGATTTTGACGGGACTTTCACTCGCAGATAGCTAATATTACAAGGAGTAACTTAGGCTACTTTAATATTATGAAAAAAATATAAAAACCGTTTAAATTTATTTTAACTTACGTCCAACGAAATAGTTTGCTAGTTAATAATAATATACTAATCATTAATTTTACAACGTTATTTTGAATGGAAAAACTCAAAAACTCAAATATAATACAAAATTAATAACTAACTGACTAAATAAATATATACATTAACACACAGTACCATCTATTTATGTCTGCTTCGGCTAATCTCTAAAATGGCCGCACCAATTTTGATAGGACTTTCACTAACTAGCAGATAGCTGATATTGTAAAGACTAACTACAGTTCTTGAGGCATAAGCTCAGCTTTGCATTTGTGTGAGTGATAGCTAATAGCCAATAGCCGCGCATCAAAAACCAGTTAAAACAGGTTTAAACCAATCTCGCAACGTCTATCCGTATCGTCGTGTGTATCCGTACACTGCACTCACACAAATGCAAAGCTGAGCTTATGCCTCGAGAAATGTAAGCTTAAGCAGAAATATATGTAAAAAAATAAGGTTCCGCATTAAAAATGTACATTGTAGTCGAGAATTATATCAATAAAAATATTATAAAAGTTATTCAAAGTCATAGATTAAAAATATAAGGCATATAAAAATTAACAAAAACTATATTAAACAATAAAATTGTATAAAACTAAATATATCTTACGATAGTTATAAAATATTATTTAATTAGAAATTATTTATACTAACATCATTTCCATTGGCATTAAAAAAAATATGTTTGTGTGAACAATTAACAGGGCCTCAAGTCTGCTATTTTACATGCAATTGTCATTGTGAAACAATGCAATTGCAATTTTAATTCAATTACCATTGGACCAAAATTTGGTAGTCTACTAAATTTACAATGATTGATCAATGGTCTTGTCATTGAATTGTAGTAGAAAGGGAATCGGTATTGCCATTAGCTCAAAAAGCGTTTGTAAAAACGTTTATTTAGGCTAAGTTCGATTATACATGTTATCAATTTATGTTTTAAAGACTAAGCATTATGTAAATTGATCATAAAAGGCCAAAAAGATAGATCAACACACTACGCAATACATTTGATCATTGACTTGTCATTATGTACGGGACTACCAATTATATGCAAATGTGTCATTGGAGTGTCAGTGATACACCATCGGAAAACCATTGTATTAGTAGACTACCAAAATTGCCAAATGTAGCAATTACGATGTCATTGAAAGACAACTGTGCCACCATTGCAATAGCAGACTTGAGGCCCAGATGGCTGAAGTAAAACTAGCTGCAATAAAAAAATGAATGAATGAATGTATGAATGAAATAACGTATGAATGAATGAACACATGAATGAATGAATGAACGTATAAATAAATAAATATATGGTGTTGGTACATTTACACAACGCCATCTAGTTCCGTGGTAAGCTACGAGGCTTGTGTTACGTATACCAGGTAGTTGATACGTTACACATATATAACTTTAAATACATACATGCTATAAATATGTAAGGCCTAATAAATATTGCTTTAAATTATTTAGGGTATACGCATATTATATAATTAATACTTCACTCTACTATCTAAATTCGGATTTTTCTAAAGGTACAACGGTGTCTTGATAGATTGCGCCTACTGGCAGCATTTTTTCCCCTTCCGGTGACGTCACTTCCTCTTGCTTTTGATCTATAATTTAAAAAAAACATTTTAATTTATTATTATTTAATTAAAATTTCTTGCTTTTCTTGAACATTTTACCACTTCCTTAGATTTGGACGAATATTTGACATCAGTACATTTAAATAAAATTGAAATGTTTGTTTTTAATTTTAAATTAATCGATTTTCACTAGATACATATGAAAGTAATGTACTTAAATAAAAAAAAAAAAAAAATTGTCTGTCTGTCTGTTTGTTCCGGCTAATCTCTGAAACGGCTGGACCGATTTTGACAGGACTTTCATTCGCAGATAGGTTTTGTTATAAGGAGTAACTTTGGCTACATTTTTTTTCTTAGAAAATTATAAAAGCTGTTTTAATTTAAATTCGGCAGTAATAAATTCAAAAACAACTGCACCGATTTTCATGCTGTTTTCACCAATAGATAGAGTGGTTCTTAAGGAAGGTTTTAGTATATAACTAGCCAATTTATTGTATACATTTACTAGCGGAACCCGCGGCTTCGCTTGTATTTAATCTAGATACTTTTCCTTAGTTCAGTATATAATATCGTCGTACCTGTAGATTTCCTAGTCACAAATGCGAATAACAAAGCGTGTATGAGTGATGCGACTAACGCCAAACCCGCTAACATCCTGAAGGAACCGCGACCCCCCGCGTAACTGTACAGTTGACCCCCCACTAGGGATCCTATGGCGAAGCCTGTGGAAAATTGAACAAAATCACTACATAGTATAAAACAAAGTCGCTTTCTCTGTCCCTATATCCCTATGTATGCTTAAATCTTTAAAACTACGCAACGGATTTTGATGCGGTTTTTTTTAATAGATAGAGTGATTCAAGAGGAAGGTTTATATGCATAACTAGCGGTTCCCGCGACTTTGCCTGTGCTATATCTATTATAGTATGTATGATCTATTGTTGTGAGTTAAATAAAATTCTGTTGTTCTGCTCAAACAACTTTATATTATATACTTCTCAAGATGGAGGTTGCAGTGACAAGTAAGGACGAAAAAGAAAAATTAATTTTTAAGACTACACAGTGTTGCCAACATCATGTTATAAATTATAATATGTTATTACATTGCCATTTTACAACATCTACCACAGGCAACAATCGAACCGGCACTCCCCCACGCCGTCGACATTGCGTTTTTTTTAATGGTAAAAACGGGGCAAACGGGCAGGAGGCTCACCTGATGGGAAGTGATCACCTCCGCCCATGGACATCTACAAGCCAGGCTTGCAGATGCGTTGCCGACCCTTCAGGAAAGGGAGAGAGGGAGGAGGGAGGGAAGGGGGAGGGAGGGAAGGGGGAGGTAAGGGGGAGGTAAGAGGGATGGGGAATGGGCCTCCCGGACTCTCACTCACCGGACGAAACGCGACAGCATAGCTGCCACTTCACGCCGGTGTTCTGTGAGAGAGTGGTACTATACGGGGCGTGCCGGCCTATTCGGCTGCTACCCGAAGCATGGCGCTACCAATTCTATGTATCTGACTCTACCCCAGGCAACAATCGAACCGGCACTCACCCAGGCCGTCGTCCATGCCGGCGACGATGCCCTGCACGGTGGCGGAGTACCCCTCGGGAGCCACGTGCGCCGCGTACCCCACTATGGTGGAGTAGCACAGCGCGTATGTCGGCCCTTGTATTATACCCTAGACAATTAATTTTTTAAATATATTGGGACATTCTTACAATAGCGCCATCCAGTTAAGTGGTAAGCTACGATGCTTGTGTTACGGATATCAGATAGTTTATATACTATATATATAACCTTTAAATACATACATATTATAAATATAAACACCCATGACTGGAGTACAAACATTCGTGCTCAACAAATGAATGCCCCCAGCGGGACTCGAACCCGCGACCGTTGGCGCAGAAAGTAGGGTCATTACCAACTGAGCCAAACAAGTCGTCGTATTTTATTTCATCATCATCATCATCAGCCCTTTTTAACTTCCCACATCAAGCCATAGTCCACCGCGCTGGCCTAGTGCGTGTTGGCGAACTTCACATGTCTTTCGAAAACTTGCTAGGTTCTCTCAGACATGCAGGTTTCCTCACGATGTTTTCCTTCACCGTAAGACAAGTATCGCGCACAAAATGTCAGAGGTGCAAGACCCTGATTCGAACCCGTATCACTACAAACATTCGTGATTAACACGTAATTTAGAGATACTCTGCTACTACACGGAGATATTCTCCAAGCGAGATTCGAAACCGGGACCTTTAGGGACGGACTTTATATTTGTAAGGAAACGTGTACATCATCTATGTTTTATGCAAGAAAAATGGTATAGATATAGCGCCATCTCTTGTTTATTTTTGGCAACTGATACCAGATCTAATAGTGTACATACTAAATTTCATCTAAATCAATCCAGCCGTTTTTGTGTAGAAAAAAATATTAATATAACTGAAGATAGATATACAGCGCCATCTTTTAGAAAATTTCATTATTAATATAGCTCGTCAAATTAAAACCGTAATTCAAAATATTAAACAGTTAGTAGTTTTAGAGCCCGGAAACCAAATTCTTAGATTTTACACATAATTATTCCATGTGATGACGATAAATGGGCTATCCAGCGCTAGAAATATTCAATTCAAACCAGTAGTTCTTGAGATAAGCCCAACCAAACAAACAAACTTTACAAATCTAATATATATTATTATAGATATTAAATATGAAGAATTCATCGCTAACCTCTATTAAGACGAGATGCCAAGGATGCTGTATGAAAGAGATGAGAGCCATTCTCACTCCGTAGCAGAAGAGGGAGAAGGTCATAGTCGCACCGTAACCCCATCGCTTTATTATTTTACCTGAAATTATATCATATATATATAAGCATTTATACAACTAATCAAAAGAATTAATATAGTCAGTCCGTCAAAATAAATGTTACAGTCAAGAGTCAGTCGGGGGAAGCGAGGAGACGAGAGGAGAAGAAATAAGAGAAAAGAAGAAAGGGAGAAAAGAGAAGATAGACGAAGAGATTTATAGGTAAAAAAAATTAATATGATATCATAATTAATAATTATGTGGTTTTAATATAAATTAACTCTCAAGTACTTTTAACACTTTTAAAGAATCATAATATTTACTCAAATCAAATTAAAATATTCTTTATTCAAATAGACTTTTGCAAGCTCTTTTGAATCGTCATTTTTACATTATTAAAGTTAAAAGTCAGTCTGTAAGTCTGTGAGTAAACTACCACCGGCTCGGAAAGCTGTACTGCTGAGAAGAACCGGCGAGAAACTCAACAGTTGCTCTTTTCAAAAAAAATATTTGATAACAATATTTATCTATTTATCCTACGTGAGACACAACCAGACATTAATCCCACACATTTACATCTACTAAGTATTCCGTGATGGTGTATAATAAGCTTTATTCAATAACGTATTTTTAATTTTAGATTTGAATTGCTTCAAAGGCAAGCTTAATATGGACTGTGGAATTTTAAAGATAGTCTTATTTTAAATGAAATATTCACTTTAATCTAACAAAGTATTAAAGCTAACTCACCAGAGAAGAAGAAGAACAATAATTCTCCGATAAAACTCTGCGCCGCGACCACTACACCTTCTATCAGCTTAATTTGGCCAGTCGTGCGTGTTTCTTCTGCCAATTCTTCTAAAAACCTGGAATTGACAAGGAATTATATGATACACTTAGTCGCTGCGTTATTTTTTTGCACGGAACCCCACTTCTATTTACCCGACTGTGCTAGAAGGATGGTTATGTTTTTCGTAAGTATGTAGGTACGTATGTGTAATTGTTAACACGCTCTAGGGTCTGAACGGCTCAATGGATTTTAGCTTAAGAGGTGGCGTTAGATTCGTATTTACTGTGACAGTGTCACTGGGGTATATCAAAATAGAAAAAAAAAACAAAATGGCGGGTTTTTGGCGCCAAATTTAAATGTTTAGCACGCTCTGTAGACTGAACGGTTTGATAGATTTTAACTTAAGAGGTGTCGGTGTGTGGTTAGATTCGTATTAATTGTGAAAGTCACACTATCCCACAACCTGAGCAGTTTGTGGTACTTTACTGAAAAACTATCACGCCTATAGATTTTTGCTTTAACATAGTAATTTAAATTCATATCTAGATATGTTATCTGTCAAAAAATAAAAAACATTAACAACTGTCTTTAAAAAAATTATTACGCGTTAGAAAAACTACGCCCTCACAAAGCTTAGCTTTTTGCTAGTTCAATATTTCTAGACGTATATGTAAGTCCCCTCCCTCAAACAAATCAAATCAAATTATTTTATTCAGCATAAAAATTGTAACAATTTCTTACTGAACGTCATGAGTCTAACACCAGTTCGGAAAGAAGAAACCTCTGACCTGAGAAGAGCTGGCGAAAGACACTCAGCAGGACTAATATTTTTTATCTTAATCTCACTCTTTTTTAAATTAAATTGTAACTTAACAATCACTACATAGTATAAAACAAAGTCACTTTTTCTGTCCCTATATCCCTATGTATGCTTAAATTTTTAAAACTACGCAACGGATTTTGATGCGGTTTTTTAAATAGATAGAGTGATTCAAGAGGATGGTTTATATGCATAACTAGCAGATCCCGCGGTTTTATCTGTGCTAAATCTAGGGAAGAGCCCGAGCGAAGCGAGCGCGAGTCGCTAGTAATTCTATATGTTGAATTAGCCTGGCGGCGATCACATCATTCCCAAGGCGTACTGTCTTCTAAAAAATCGTTAATCCGATAATAATAGCCACAAACACGTACACAAACGTTCCTTCACAATTTTTTTAAATGGGTCCAAAATTCAAAATTTTACCGACTTACCAAAACATGTAGTAAATTATAAAGCTGTCGAAAGTCCCTGCGACCACTGCGAATATAAGAAAAACTACCACTCTAGGTATTTTCAATATATCCCTCAACGCTTTACCAGAATCATCGGGACTGGAGAGTGAAGGCAGCTGAAATTGAAAAAATAACCTAATTATATTATGCTTCATTTGAGTATTATGAAAAAAAAACCATTTTTTTTTTCGGTCTGTCTGTTTGTTCCAGTTAATGACCGAAATGGCTTAACCTTATATTTTTGATATTTACTGCCTCGGTGGTGTATTACCTACTGCCTATGGGGTAGTGTCTAACATGTACGGTCATACATCGAGAGGTCCTGGATTCGAGTCCAGAGTCTCATTCTCTCGTTTAGCTTCCTATCTATATTTTAATACATAATATTTAAAACTTTAGGAAGTTACACCAAATATTGAAAAAAAAATATTCATTTTAAGTATTAAATTAAAACCCTTAAAATAACATAATAACTTACATTAAGCCTCCTACAAGCCCCCAGGTCTATTGCGGTCGCTACTATCGCGATAATGAAAGCGGGTGTAAAGTCCTTGTATGTGCCGGACATGGTGTCAACCAACCAGCCCCCGAGCAACGCTGTTATCCCGTAACCCGCTGTGCCCCATGCCCTTTGTGACCCATACTTTGAGCCCCGTTCAGGACCTATAGTTTAAAAGATACCATGAGAAAACCATGGTGATAATAGGTTTTCAAAAACCATGTTTTAATGTGGATTGATGTATTAAAATGCCTATGCCCAGCAGTGGGCATTGTAAGAAACAATGGACGGGTATTAGACTTAAATATCAAATTTAAACTAAAAAATCAAATCATAGGTACTTATAAAAAATCTATTACGGTACAGTGCAAATATGGCTAAGTTTTAAAAAAAATATAATTTCAACTTATAAGTTAGTAAACATGTAACGATTTTGGTTATACATTTTTACTAAATATATTAAACTTAGGCCACTTTCGCACTTGATTTATACAAAAAACTTCTACATATTACTCACTAAAAATACCTTTTCTTCGAAGTTTATTTTCTCTAACTTGCATTCAATTCCAAGGTAAGCATGTACACAAACAAATGGTCAAAATTTAAAATGGTTACTTTACAACAAGTGAATAATTATAAGTGAATAAGTATAATTATTGCATCTATACATTATAAATGAAACTACCTTTTCGGATTTTGTCGCGGATTTATTATGATTTTTGGTTCCTGACGTTTCGAATGCTTTACAGCGCACATGGTCACGGGAGAGACTAAGGTATTAGACGTCTCAGGGGGTTATATACTTGTTACAGACAGTGCCTACACACAATTTACAAAAATTTCAAGATGGCATTAAAGTACTTTAAATTTATACATTTTAATTCTAAACATTTAAAAAAATAAAGATGATTATTGGTTAGCGCATAACTCGACAATGGCTGGACCAATTTGGATAATTTATTTTGTATGTTCCTTAAGGCCCAGGGAATATTTTTATAATAAAAAAAATTAAGTTTGTAAAAAACTTACACTAAAGGAGAGCGAAGCGAGGGTAAGTTACTAGTACTTAATTAAATAATGAGTCAAATCTGTACATGACACATTTTTTTAGACAATCTTATTAAAATAGTCATTATTATACAGAGGCCAAATCTTTAGTTTTTAGAATTTCGGTCAGCCTGTCTGTGAACGCGTCACGAGAAAACTACTGGTCAGATTTTGATGAAATTTGGTATGCTGAGAGCTTGTTATCCGGGTCAACAATGAATAGGATACTTTTTACTGAGTAAAAATATCTAATTTCTGAAAAATCCATACTAATTGTTAAAATGGACCTAGAAACGAACCCGAGCGTAGGCAAGTCTCAAGTTACCATAATAAAAAAAATAGCTTACCTAGAACATCGAAACACACAGCATCGCCTATACAGTTGGCAACATTGAAAGCAACCGTGCCAACACACATGAGAACAACGAACGCCCAAAACGTTACTGTCGTATAAAAACTACCAGTCTCAATATTAACTGGTATTTTTATTTCTTTTATTGCACTTTTCCCGGGAACTTCTAGACTGTTCGCGTTCGAATTTTCCACTTCTCGTTTACTTCTATTCACGAAAGATAGATTTAAATTATCTTCATAACATAACAAATTACAATCACTTTTCGGAGTACACATCGTTTCTCCCTCTCGCACGTCATCCATACCCATATGTAAGAGCGAGCAAGTTATATTTTTATTATCTATATACATTGTATTTATATACGTCGAATTTGACAGGTACACTTGAAATTTATAATCTGTGGTACAGTTCCAATGACAGGTGTATTTTTCCAAGATGGCGTCCGTTTTTTCTTCATAATGTTTGACATTTACTGTATCGTTAAGTTGGTATACGGATTCCTGTACAACTTCTTGGTACTCGAGCTCGTCGGGCATCGGCAGAAACCATAGACTGCAATATGATCCACTCATGACTAGAATAAGAAGCATGAAGACTAGCTTTCTGTGGTTCTGAAATATATAAAAAATATATATATTATCTAAGAACAATAATAATTTATCAGTCTAATTTAAAATATAATATATTATTTGTACATAAGTGCTGTGTTTCATTACATAATATAGTAAAGTATTCCCAAAATAATTTTAAAATCATATCACTTGTATATTTAATTCGTAAGCTTTTAAACATAAATCTTTTAGTGTAAATTTCTGAGAGATTTAAATAATTAATTTTCCTCAGTAATCCTATATATTGACCCGGATCATTATCATACCAAATTTCATCAATCAAAATTCTGTCCAGATCTGTCTGATTTGCTCGTGAGGCAGTCACAGACAGACATTTATTCTTAAGTAAGTAAGTTAGTAAGTAAGTTAGTAAGTAAGTTAAGTAAGTAAATAAATAAATATTATACCAACTCACCGGCCAGAAGTCCACCACATAACCAAACAACGGTTTAGCGGCAGCCCACAGCAGGGGCAGCACCGCCGTCACGAGCCCCATAACCGATGCTGACACACCCAGCTGCTTTCCGAAGACATTCAGTTGAGGTAAAAGAGGGCCTAGAGCTGGGAAAAATATGGGCAATTAAATTCAAAATTCTTTATTCAGCATTAAAATATATAAAAAAAAATGTCTTTATTGAAAAACATTTATAACGATTTTTATTGAACGACAACGACGACTACTGGTCCCAACTGCAAAATTCTTTTTGTGTTGGATAGTCCGTTTATCGAGGAAGGCTATAGGCTATATTACATTACGCTATGACTAATAGGAGCGGAGCATCAATGAAAAATGTTGCAAAATCGGGAACGGCGGGCGTTAGTTCTGGATGGTACCATACTGCGCGACTCGGAAAGAATTTGGTTTCCGATCTTTAGAACACGTGCGAAGCCGCGGGAAATGCTAGTAAAAAAATATTATTGATCTCAGTATCTCTTTCCTTTCAAAGTCGATCAAAAACATCAAAAATGCGTATAAATGTGGAAATATTTTATTAAATGACAAAAATCACGCCATTACGCAGTGATAGTGACATATATTACTTACTCTTTTTATCATTTAATTGCTCTTTGTAATTTGCAAGTGAATACTTTATGGCGGCAATTTCCTTAAAACATAATGATCTTTAGAAGATAAACAGATGAAAACCTTTACACAACTAAATAAATGTGTTGGAACATTATTACACACAGCGCCATCTAGTTCAGTGGTAAGCTACGAGGCTTGTGTTACGGATACCAGATAGTTGATATACTACATAAATAAGTTACAATACATACATATTATAGATATAAATACCCATGACTGGAGTATAAACATCCGAATTTAACTAACGAATGCCCCCAGCGGGACTCGAACCCGCGACCGCTGGCGTAACAAGTAGGGTCACTACAAACTGCGCCAAACATGCCTCCAAAATTAGTATAATAAAATCCAAACTGAGTCGAATCATGAAATATTTTTTGGAAAATCTATGTAATGGTCATTATTATCAATACAGAGGCTAAATTATTTATAGTTTTTAATATTTATATCTGTCTGTATATGCATTACGAGAAAACTGGACAGATTTTGATTTGATTCAGAGATGATGATAGCTACTTCTCCACAAGCAATAGTCTTCGATCAGGCCATAGTCCACCACACACCAAGTGTGGGTTGGTGGACTATACAATATACATGTAGGTCTTGTCACGATATTTTCCTTTACTGTAAGACAAGTGGTAATTACTAATCATGTTAGAAATGATTCGCACATGAAAATATCAACAGTGCGAGACCCTGAACCTGCTTGACTCGGTTTCCGTCTCGAGCATGTCACTACCTTATATACAAAAATTGATTAAAATATATACTAATATATAAACGATCCTACAAAATTATAACCTAAATAACTCGAACCTAGGACCTCATCATCCAACAATATAAGCTACAAACAGTATTTAAATTACATAAAATTATGCTATTATATCATCTTATCAATAAACTTAAAATTAATTATGTTTGTTATACAATATCTCATAAACTTAACTAAATTACGACTATTACTGTAATATGATAAGCGGTAATCCTTTAAATAGAATTTAGATAGCGCTATCACGTTTTGCTTATATCACTACATAGTATAAAACAAAGTCGCTTCCCGCTGTCTGTCTGTCCCTATGTATGCTTAGATCTTTAAAACTACGTAACGGATTTTGATGCCGTTTTTTTTAATAGATAGATACTTTTAATTGCAGTAAAATATATAATTTCCGAAAAATATTTAATATATATACGATCTAGATGCTCACAGAAAAGAGGACAGAGTGGAAAGAAAAGATGCCTTTGCTTAGCAGTGGGACAATAACGGCTGAAAAAAATATATTTAAAAACGTATTCTTCACTAATGTATAAAATCTACGAATTAGGTTTCCGGTCTTTAGAACGGGGGACGAAGCCACAGGAAACGCTAGTTACCTATTTAGAATCCTCGACTTTGAAGAGTTTCGAGATCAGGGTTAAATTTGGTTAATAAGTTCAATGTATGCGGACGCGAATATTTAGTATAACAAGTCTCACACTACCACTCTCACAGGTAGCTCTTATTCCTAAAGGTTAGAGGCTATAATTGAATAAATAAATGACAGAGGGGCCTATTTGGAACCTTGACCTTAGAACCAGACACATTCGGATTTCACACGCTCCTGTGTTTTAGGATTGTAGTACAGTAAATATAAAAGGCGATAAAAAGTAAAATAATTAACAATTATGATATGTTTTTCTTAGATTTACGCAGATTTTGTAGTGACCTTATTTGCCTTTGTTCGCCGGTGAGTGTCCCGAAAAAAATGGTGTCTAACGTAAAGTATGTATGATGTATATCTTTTCCATTTAACGTGACATTAGGGAAAAAAACATAAATAAATAAATATGTTGTGACTTGTGAGGCTTATTATATATATTACTTTGATTCAGAACTTTAAATAAATGCATATTATAAACGTCCATGGCTGGAGTAAAAACATTCATGCTCAACAAATGAATGAACTACAAAAGCCCTCAGCGGGACTCGAACTCGTAATCGCTGCCACAGAAAGTAGGGTCACTACAAATCAAATTGTGCCCAACTGTGAGATTTTTAATACCCTGATGAACAAACGTAAATATAAGAATGTAGCCAGCATCAAGGTTTACAACGCTTAATATCGCGTTACATGTGTGGTGGAGCATCTTCCTATAAAGGACAGTGTAATTGAATATAAATGACTTTTGCATCAAACCATTGTAGGTTGTTCAATGCCAAATTCTTACATATCTCTATAATAGAATATTGCAGCAAGACCAATGCAGCGGTACATTGAACACAAAACATAAACACATTCCAAACAGCATAATAAACTGAAGGCGAAAATGCATGCATGGTGTCCTAAAGGAAATAGAAGGTCCAGGTCCAAAGAGTAGCAAAAAACTACCAACAAGCAAATCACTGTGGCTAATGAGCAATTTCTATTTAAAAAGTCTACTAATAATTATACTTTGATGAGTCTGGCAAATACCATTTAATTCACAAATATTCTAATCAGAAGTGTATAACAGTCTATAATTTGTTTGTTGATTCAAGATATAAAATTACTTACAATAATCATGCTTTTATTGTTACCTACATACCTATGGCAAATAAAGAAGTATTGTTTATCTACTAATTAAACAGATGTGAGCAAAATTTAGTATATATATATAGATAAACTATCTTATCCTGGTATAAAAAACTATATCATTACATTTAAATAAAATTGAAGTGTCTGTTTTTAATGTCAAATTAACAGCTTTTTATTAAATACATATGAATGGTACTAAGACCAAAAAATAAATGTTTAAAAGGTTTGTTTATTGTCTATTTAAGCTAATCTCTAAAAGGCTGGACCAATTTTGACAGGACTATCACTCACAGATAACTAATGTTATAAGGAGTAACTTATGCTACTTTTATTTTATTAGAAAATTATAATAGCTTTGGGTTTGCTAGTTTTTAATAAAAAAATTACTACAGAAACTTAACTTTCTTTATTTCCTATTTTCCACAAAACTTTGGTTAAAAACATCAAATAATACTTTCTTAGGTTTACGCGAATGTTTGACATTATAAATGAAACTATCTTTTCGGATTTCTCCCGTGACCATGATTGCTGTAAAGCATTCGAAACGTCGGGAACCAAAAATCATAATAAATCCGCGACAAAATCCGAAAAGATAGTTTCATTTATAACATCAAATAATTTCATTTTTAAATTAAGAGAGTTTAAGGCAATACATTAGTTACCTACTTATCTTATATAAATTTGTCTTATTCATTTTATTAAAGATTTATTTAATTGTGACTACACTTCTTATTATCTAAGTTTTAAAGAGTACAATCAGTTTGTTTTTTCCACTATATAATAAACAAAATTTAATACCTAGTATACAAACAAATATAAGCCAAAAAAACAATAATTAATAAATCATTTATCTTAT
This sequence comes from Boloria selene, assembly GCA_905231865.2. NCBI lineage: Eukaryota > Metazoa > Arthropoda > Insecta > Lepidoptera > Nymphalidae > Boloria > Boloria selene. The sequence continues at coordinate 5,658,505 of HG993159.1, read as the reverse complement.
CATTCGAAAAATACAATGGTTGATATTGTGTTTACATTAATAAAGGTATTGTTTACTCACCAGCAAAGAAGAAGAAGTAGTGCAATTTTATAGGCAATAAGCCTCTGTTGACTTTGAACTTCATTTTCTCAATGGCACTAAGCTTTTTCAAATATTTCAAGTTATTATTGCATACTTTTTTTGGTTTTTTACATGTAGAAGCTAACTAGACTACGTATGTAAACTTGCTCCACCACTTTCTAATTTTACATCGTACTGAGAATATCAAACTTGTACTGGATATTAATAAAGTAGTGGTATTAAGATAATGTATTCACTCTTATCTAAACCCTGATAAAAGTGCACTGCTTTGTTTAATGTTTTGTAATTTGACAGTTTTGTTAACAGAACAGATGACAGTTGACAGATAATGATGGAACAGATAGGTAAATAATAATTGAAAAATCACAGATTTTACTAGCATAAATTATGTTTTATTTTAAATTTTTAAAGCAATTATTGAAAAAAACATGTTAAATACATGTCTTTATATTTTTTAATAAATTACCATATTAATGTATAAGAATTATCTTAACAATATAATTATTCAATATTATAATATAATTAATAAAATTGATTAAAAATGGTAATTTATATTAAATGAACTTTTTCTTATTACTGTGTTTTTTTTTCTTCATAATCGCTTGGAATTGTGTTACCAGACGCAATACATTCTGCCAGTGTCGCGTTTAGTGAGGAAACACGAATCATTTTTGAGCGGTAATTTTGAAATTTTGAAATGAAGAGTTAAAATAAAATTATAAATGAATGATTGGTTTAAGATAAAATGGCATAATGAAAGATGATGGTTATTACTATGTTGAAAAGCAGTGAAATAAGTTTTGCCAATAATAAATAATCACTTTGATCAATGAATAATAAAATACTGGCCTAAAATATCTTAAGAGTTAAGACCATATTAAAAAAAACGACTGTCTATTGTCAGAAGAACGCGGAAATTTCGAATTTATAATAAAACAATTCACTATCTTAAATCTAAATGACGACCTCTTTTTCTAAGACACTGTTATTAAAATACTAAAAAGGACTTTAAAAAGTTTAAATATGGACGAGGAAGAGCTTGTAGGTTGCATTTGTTGTATGAGTGCAACCGATTTATGCGACCTATTTGTTTGTTATACGAATAATGACCAAACTTATTGCCAAATGCTTGAAACCTGTTTCGATCTGAAGGTTGGTTTTTATTTTAATATTAACATTAATGACTTATAAATGAGAGATATAAGGAAAGTCTCTCCGTTGCCATGATTGCTGAAAAGTATTCGAAACGTCGGGAACCAAAAATCAAACTAAATCCGCGATAAAATCCGAAAAGATAGTTTCATTTATAATGTCAAATATTCGCGTAAACCTAAGAAAGTTTTAATAACTTATCTAACGTATTGCATTGAATCAAAACGTATTAATTATGAATATATTTTAAGCTTATAAAATATTTCAGGTAACAAACGATTTTAAATATATATGCGCAAATTGTGTTGAAAAACTAGAAAGAGCATATACTTTAAAACTACAAACAGTTAAAAATATTGACATGCTCCAGAGTATCAAAGGTGAGTCTAATTAATCTTATCACAACATAGTATAAAACAAAGTTGCTTCCCGTTGTCTGTCTGTCCCTATGTATGCTTAGCTCTTTAAAATTACGCAACGGATTTTGATGCGGTTTTCTTTAATACATAGTGATTCATTCTTAACTAGCAGAACCCACGGCTCCGCTTGCACTAAATCTAGGGACTAATCAATATACTCTATGGACTAACCCGAGCTAAGGGAGGGTGAGTTGCTAGTCACATATTAAAGTTAGTGATATATGCATTCTTAGTTGTGATAATTGAAAAATTAAGTTTTGACAAAATTTTATTATATATCAAGTATATATATATTTTTTTATATATTGTTTAAACAGATGAAGAGTATCTTGATGAAACTATACTAGAAGTAGATGAGTCTCAAGATAAATCACAAAAAGTTCTGGTTCTTAGAAAACCAGATAATGATGGACATAGAAAAGAGGATGATGATGATGGTATGCTTTATTTAAATTTAACTATAATAAAAAAATAATTGCTGAATTGATTTTGATTATGTTTCTATATTTAATGTCATGATCATGTTAAAGGAACATGGGTGTAATTAAAAATTAAAAATTAGGTATTATTATTACATTGCTTTTACCGTCTTATATTTTTTAACTAACAATTTACTTAAATGGACAACACATAAAACATTCGGCATTATATAGATGCTCTAGTATGATATCTAGGTTCTCTCAGACGTGCAGGTTTCCTCACGATGCTTTCCTTCACCGTAACACAAGTGGTAATCATGTTAGAAATGATTCGCACATGAAAATATCAGTGCGAGACCCGGATTTAAACCCGCATCACTCGGTTGTCCGCGAGCGCGTTACCACTAGGCTACCACTGCACTTAATTCAATTACCTTTAATTTTTAAATATTAGATTTAAAAATTACCTATAAACTATTAATATTAGATTTAAAAAATATTCGGCTTTAGTGATGTTTGAAATATTTAATACTTAGACGAACTAGACGAAGAGCATGAAATAGAAGCTCTAGACGAGACCACATGTATATACTGCAACCTTCAATTAGACTCAGTAGAGGGTATACACCATCACATTCGTATCGTGCACGGCCTCGAACCTCGGACTGGACGGAAAGTGAGGGAGTGCAACCTCTGTGGTGCATCTCTAAGGGATTTGGCTGATCATTTTAATAGGTATTCATAATATTTTTTTAGGGTCTGTGCACATAAATTGTAGTTGTGTTTGTGAAATGTATAATATTGTGTATTGACTATTGTTGATGTAATTTGCTTAGTAATATAATTTAGATGTATTGGTTCTCATAAAACAAATGAATTCAGCCCCACCTGCACTCGAACTCGTGACGCTCCGCTCCTATTGGTCGAAGCGTGATGTGATATAGCCTATAGCCTTCCTCGATAAACGGACTATCCACTACAAAAAGAATTTTTCAATTCGGACCAGTAGTTCCTGAGATTAACGCGGTCAACCAAACAAACCAACAAACTCTTCAGCCTTATAATATTAGTATAGACTAGTATTTCCGCCGGCTCCGCTTGCGTTCTAAATATCGCAAATCAAAAAGAATACGTTTACAGAGAATACGTTTTATAACTACAGTAAAAGTATCCTATATGTTGACGCGGACAATCAGCTATCATCATAACATCATCATCATCATCAGCCCTTATTAACGTCCCACTGCTGGGAGTGGGACTCCCTCAGTACGAGGGGCATCAGGCCATAGTCCACCGCGCTGGCCTAGTGCGAGTTGGCGGACTTCACATGTCTTTCGAAAACTTGTTAGGTTTTCTCAGACATGCAGGTTTCCTCACGATGTTTTCCTTCACCGTAAGACAAGTGGTAATCATGATATAAATGATTCGCACATGAAAATATCAGAGGTGCGAGACCTGGATTTGAACCCGCATCACTCGGTTATCCAAGCGACCGCGTTACCGCTGGGCTACCGCTGTCTTTTTTTCATCATAACAAATTTCGTCAAAATCTGTCCAGTTCACAACAAAAAAATTCTAAAAAGTATAGATTAAGCTTATGTATAATTAATAACGATTATTTCAATTCGTAAAGATTCGAATAAGTTAAAATTTTATATGTACTAGCGATTTAGCGTGAGCGAAGCCGCGGGTTTCGCTAGCTATACACTAAAACCTTCCTCGAGAACCACTCTATCTATTGGTGAAAACAGCATAAAAAACGGTGCAGTAGTTTTTGAGTTTATCGCGAACAGATAGACAGACGCGGCGGAGGACTTTGTTTTATAATAAGTAGTGATAGAAAATTATAAATGAAACTATCTTTTCAGACTGACAATGTCTCTCCCATGATTGCTGTAAAGCATTCGAAACGTCGGGAACAAAAATCATAATAAATCCGCGACAAAATCCGAAAAGATAGTTTTATTTATAATGTCAAATATTCTTTTTTTTATGGAAAAAAGGGGGCAAACGGGCAGGAGGCTCACCTGATGGGAAGTGATCACCTCCGCCCATGGACATCTGCAAGCCGTTGCCGGCCTTTCAGGAAAGGGAGGGATGAAGGAGGGAGGGAGGAGGGACGGAGGAGGGAGGGGAAAACGAAGGCGGAGGATGAAGGGAAGAGTGAGGGAGGGAGAGGGAGGGGGGAAGGAGAGTGGGCCTCCCGGTCTTCTGTGAGAGAGTGGTACTAATGAACTACGGGGCGTGCCGGCCTATTCGGCTGCTACCCGAAGGTAACAAGCATGGCACTACCACTAAACAAATTACCTAAGAAAGTAAACCTAAAAAACTAAAAAACGCGTAAACCTAAGAAAGTATTAGTGATAGAACATTTTTTTTTTCGTTTTTAGATGTCACAACTCAAACTTTGAATCTGAGGGGCGTCAATACGCGTGTCATTTTTGTGACAACGTATACAATAGTAAAAAGGCGTGCTTTACTCATTTGAGAATGAAGCATGGATGTAAGTATAATTCTTAATATTTTTTAAACTTGGTCACAAAACTAACGTTGTTCCCCCAAATATTGTAAAATCTGAATTTACGCTAGGTCATCTAGAAAAGGTTACATTTTTGGTCCGGTCTTTCCATTTTGAATTATCTTTTCGGATGTTTTTGCGGATTTTTTTAGATTTTTGGTCTAGAAGTTTCGAATGCTTTACAGCAATTATGTTCTCGGAATATACTAAGGTTTCAGACGTCTCGAATTATTGAATCGACAGACATTTTTTAAAAATTATTCCCAATTATCCAAAAATAGCACCAATAATGTGTGAATTCCTCAAAAATGCGCGAAAAAATCCGAAAACATTATCTTATTCATGTCAAATATTCGTGTTAATAGAAAAATGAGAATTGTACCCATTTTAGTGAAACTCTGCAACGATCATACGCCGAAATATTCGTCGCGCGATCGTAAGAAATGCCACATTTGTGGACGAGATTTCAGCCAGAAGCAAATACTTAATAATCATCTATGGAAGGCTCATGGGTTTGAGGTAGTGTCTTACAGTTTTTATGGTATTGAAGGGTATTTTTATGGGGGGTTTCAATGGTTTTTTTACCGACTTTACATAACAGGTATTCGATTACCTAGGATGAGTGCTAGGAATAATCCGTCTAAGTATCCATTTGATGTTTTATTTGGCTTGTGGTGACCCTATCGGTCGTGCCACTAGTCGTAGGTTCGATTTCAGTTATGGGCATTCAATTGTGTCATGAGCGGTAAATGTCTGTACTCCAGTCATATTTATAATATGTATTTAAAGTTAAAAGGTGAAAGGCCCTCTTAAGATGGCGCACTAAAAAATCTGCGTTTTACACTCAGCAGCAGTACCTAGTACTCGAGTACCGACTACTGACCATTTTTTTAACCGACTTCAAAAAGGACGAGGTTATTAGCTAACTAGATTTAGCGCGCGAAAAAAAGGGTTCCGCTAGGAAATGGGCAAAAAAACTTGAAAAATGATATACTAAAACTTTCCTCAAGAACCACTGTCTGTTGTTAGAAACAGTATAAAAGTCAGTGCAATAGTTTTTGAGTTTACCGCGAACAGACAGACAGACAAACGCGGTGGAGGACTTTGTTTTAAAATAATCACTATGCCACTTGAAATAGAACATATTTTCAGGTGGAAAAACGTAAAGCGTTCTTTTGCCCACTCTGTTCAGAAAGAGTTAGTTATGGAGCAAACTTTAGTGCTCATCTCTCACAGAATCACCACGTTACTGAAGAAATAGAGCAGTTGGAGTTTAGTACTATGGATGGTAAGACTCTTTTTTTATCCTTGGAATATGCATTCAAATCAAATCAAATCAAATCATTATTCAATATTCAAATAGACTTTTACAAGCTTTTTTGAATCGTCATTTTTACATTATTAAAATTAAATGCCAGTCTGTAAGTCTGTGAGTAACTGTGATACTTTTTATTGTGAGAAATTATCTCGTCACTGAGAAAACTATACTACGCGAATACTTGACATTATAAATGAAACTATCTTTTCGGATTTTGTCGCGGATTTATTATGATTTTTGGTTCCCGACGTTTCGAATGCTTTACAGCAATCATGGTCTCTCCCGTGATCATAATAAATCCGCGACAAAATCAGAAAAGATAGTTTCATTTATAACTATACTAACCATTGAAACATATCTAAAGAACGCGTACTACGTAAAATATTAACACCAATAAGCCAGTAGTTTATATTTATTTTAATCCAAAAAAAAACAGATTTTCTGCTCTACAAAAGTGCGATTCAAGAAGAAACAAAGTTCCGTTTCCGCAAAACTACGGCCAGCAAACAAACGATCGAGGGCGTTCGCTCGCACTACATGTGCAGTCAGTCCGGGATATATGTGTACCAGGTGAATATTCTTTGGGTGAATCCCCGGGGATTGGATTTGTGTTGAAATTTTTTGAAGTGAAACTTCTTTAGAATCGTTATGATTTCAAACTCGATGAAACGAAAAAATAAGTCCATAGTACCAGGCGCTCAGGGACGGGTTAGCCTTAGTTAGATCTCGCCCACCGCGAGTCAGTGACATTTCTAACTCTGTCTAACTCGTGGGTGTGACCTTCGCGCCATCTCCCTCTCTCGACGAGCTTAGACGGGGTTATTTAGTATAAATATAAACGAGATTTAAAAATTAGTTTGCCAAAGAAGTTTTACTTCTGACATGTGTACTTTGTACTTACGCACTGTTAAATTTTTTTCTCCTATTCACCCAATTTTTTATTGATTCATTTGGGGTTTTCATTGGGTTCTGATGAAAGTATGAACGTCTTCACGCTTTGGTCTATTTAGAACATATTTTATAATAATGCGTCACTTGTCATTAGCCTTTTTATTATATTACATTGTCAAATAATATTAAACATGTTCTTCTAAGGTTCTATGCCTTTGATATCATTTCATCAGATTCAGCTCTTTTTAACTTCCCACTGCTGGGAGTAGGCCTTCGAGGCTTCCTACGAGGGTCAGGCCATAGTCCACCACGGTGAACAAGTGCGTGCGGAATGAGCATGTCTTTTGACTACTAGCTATGTTCTCACAGCCATGGAGGTTCACATTCAAACCACTCAATCAAGACAGTCGTAACCAAATCCGGGTCTCGCACCTCTGATATTTTCATGTGCGAATCATTTCTATCATGATTACCACTTGTCTTACGGTGAAGGAAAACATCGTGAGGAAACCTGCTTATCTGAGAGAACCTAGCAAGTTTTCGAAAGACATGTGAAGTCCGCCAACACGGACTTACTTGCTGCGCTAGCGGTCGCGGGTTCGAGTCCCGCTGGGGGCATTCATTTGTTGAGCACGAATGTTCGTACTCCAGTCATGGGTGTTTATATTAATATTATGTATTTATTTAAAAGTTATATATGTAGTGTATTAACTATCTGGTATCCGTAACACAAGCTTCGTAGCTTACCACGGAACTAGATAGCGCTGTGTGTAATAACGTCCCAACATATTTATTATATTTATTTATTACATGTATAAATAAAAGAAACATTTCTAATATGAAAAGTTTGCTCCCCAAAGGGTAAAGGCAAGCGTCCCGCCCCCGAGCGACAAATATACAAAACGGGTAAAGCATGTCCCGCACACATGATCGTCACGGAAACGCTAGACAAAGTGCTGGTTACCTTCTACAAAACTCATGTTGGGCATGGGAGTGAGTATACATACATACATACATACGTACATACGGAGATACATAAATACATATACACATACAAACAGACATACATATATACATACATACATACATACATACATACACACGCACACACGCGCACATGCATACATGCATATATACATACATGCATTCATACATACATATATAGATGTGTATTAGAAAGACAGAAAAGATACCTACATTGATTAACTAATAAAAGAAGCCTGAGTTATTCCTTTCAGTGAAAGTTTATCCTGCAGTTTCGGAGATTAGATATCATTATAGAAAAAATAATAATAATAATAAACTACTTTTCTTATCAGTGCAATATATTTATAAAGTTGTTATTTTGATCTAAAAAACAGACACTTTCAATTTATTTGTCTGTACACATAACACATATCATAGGCATATCGCTTTCCACTGTCTGTCTGTCTCTATGTATGCTTAGATCTTTAAAACTATGCAACGGATTTTGATGAGGTTTTTTTTATAAATAGAGTGATTAAATAGGAAGGTTTATATTATGTATAATACACTAGCGGAACCCGCGGCTGCGCTCGCGCTAATATTATATATAAAGTATAATATTTTTTATCCCAAAAGCATGTCCTTATTACGAACCACGAGAGCCTAAAAGGCCGAAAGGCGAGGAGAATGACGAAACGTTACTAGTATGCGACACATGTGGCGCCAGATTGCCGCCAGACAAGATACACGCGCACGTTAGTTCCCATGGAAACAGAATGTTCCCATGCGAATATTGTTCCCAGGTGAGTTGTGTGTTACCATTGTTGTCAGTGTTGTGTTTTGTGTGGTTTCGGGAACGTTTCGGTTTTAGTGTGTTTTTTCGGGGGTTTTTTTCGTTTTTATTTTTGGATTTGGTTTTTTGAAGTTGGAATATTTTATGGCAAACATGTCTCTTGCCATAATAAAATCGTAATAGAATAACGAAACGTTACTAGTATGCGATACATGTGGCGCTAGATTGCCGCCAGACAAAATACACGCGCATGTTAGTTCCCATGGAAACAGAATGTTCCCATGCGAATATTGTTCCCAGGTGAGTTGAGTGTTACAGTTCTTGAGGCATAAGCTCAGCTTTGCATTTGTGTGAGTGCAGTGTACGGATAGGTACGACGATACGGATAGACGTTGCGAGATTGGTTTAAACCTGATTTAACTGGTTTTTGATGCGCGGCTATTGGCTATTAGCTATCACTGCAAATGCAAGAACTGTACCATTGTTGTTAGTGTTGTGTTTTGTGTGGTTTCGGGAACGTTTCGGTTTTAGTGTGTTTTTTTGGGGTTTTACCCGTTTTTATTTTTGGTTTTAGGTTTTTGGTTTTGGAATAATTTATAGCAAACATGTCTCTTGCTAAAATAAAATCGCGAAAAATCCGATTAGTTAGTTTAAAATTGTTTTAACTTACTTTAGGCTTATGTAGAAAGTTAGTTTTTCAAAGTTTGTTATTATTTATTTTCTATATATTTTGATTTTTAATTTTAAATTATTATTTTTTTAAATTAGAAAAGTAGCTTGAGAGTTTGGCATGTTGGACAAACACATTCTAGCTTTATCTATTAGTGGAAAGTTAAGAAAGTTTGCGTGCCATATGTCGATTTTCATGGCCTAGTAGTAGATTCATGTAGATTATTATAATGTTTAATATATAAAAACAATATTTGAGATTTATTAATAATGATAAAGAGATCGATTACTTTCTTATTTTGGCTCAATTTGTTATAATACTTGTTGTGCCAGCGGTCACGGGTTCGAGTCCCGTTGGGCATGCATTTGTGTGATAAGCAAGAATGTTTGTACCAGTCATGGGTCTTTATATTTATAAGTATGTATTTAATGTTATATAATATGTGTAGTATATCAACGATCTGGTATCCGTAACACAAGCCTCGTAGCTTACCACGGAACTAGATGGCGCTGTGTGTTAATGTACTAAAATATTTATTTATTTATTTTCTTTAGCTATTTCAAAGTATAGAAGAATGGACGGTCCATATAAGAACGGAACATCAAACCGCAGAGTTGCATACATAGTATATTATTAAAGGCTTAGGCTCAATTTACACTGTGGATGAAAAGATAAAAAAAAAAGAATAAAGAAGAGAGAGAGAGACGGCTAAAAAAAGGAATAGTTGCGAGAGTTCTTTGGAACTTCTCAGAGGACGCGATGCGTTTTTTTCTGCCAATCTTGTTTGAACGTTATTCGTCATTGTCATAAAACTCATTTTACTAGGTGTTTTGTTTGAAGACATCGCTTTCCTTCTCTTTTGCCACAGTGTAAATCAAGCCTTAGATTTCCATATAGAAAATTGCCAATTAATTAATTATTATATTATTAAATATGTAAGTGGTGTATTTGAAGGGTTATTTCTTAGAATAATAACGCGTAGAACGATAGTTTCATATTTAATTCCCTTCAATATTGAAGCAACATTGGAATGAGTGTGTGCAAATACAGCCAAGTTGTAAGAAGACTTTATAGAAACGTGAAACGTATTCGAATTGATAATGGCTTCAATTCGCTTGGGCCTACTGTCAGTTTCTATAACCTATCTACCGATAGACCGGTAGATACTTTCATACGATTTTGACAGATTGTAACTTTTAATGTGTCAAAATAGTATGAAAGTAACTACCGGTCCATCGGTAGATAGGTTATAGAAACTGGCAGCTAGTCACCTTCTATACGCTATTATTATAGGGGTTATTTCATATTTTAAGTAGTTATGTAATGTTAAATGGGTGTTACTTTAGTCGATTTTTTATCGATTTTAATCATAAGTATAGAAAATTGTATTGCAATAATGTTTTGGTGGCATCGAGCTGATCTGATGATGGAGTAAGGAGCTGGAGATCTATTCTTCAATGGGTAGTGATACCTTCAAAGGGGTCATTTGTTTTGTTTTGAAAAGTTCCAAACTTTCTATTAAAAATATTGTTTAAATATATTTAAATATTAAAATTAATCGAAATGTTAACTGCTTTATGGTGAAATCTTTGCGCTGTTTTTTTGTTGTTTTTTTTTTAAATGTGACAGTTTGTTTTGATAATGGCAAGTGATTTTGGTTTAAAAGTGAGTTGTCAAAAGGAGAGGCGTTTTTGTTGATAATAAATATTGTTATTGTTTTACATGTTGTTTTATTTTTTACTAGCAATCCCTAGTTAATATAAAATTTTTTAATAAAATAAATCTAAGTTACTCCTTGTAACATTAGCTATATGCAAGTGAAAGTACCGTCAAAATCAGTCCAGCCGATTCAGAGATTAACTGGAACAGACATGTAGACAAAAAAAATAAAATTGTATTTTTATTATAGGTGAAATAAGAAAAAACACTCGAATTGTAAAAAAGATTTTATAGTGCCATGCTTGTTACTTCGGGTAGCAGCCGAATGGCTCGGCACGCCCCGTATAGTTCATTAGTACCACTCTCTCACAGAAGACCGGCGTGAAGTGGCAGCTATGCTGTCGCGTTTCGTCCGGTGAGTGAGAGTCCGGGAGGCCCACTCCCCATCCCTCCTCCCTCCCTTCGTCCTCCCTCTTCCCTCCCTCCTCCCTCCCTCCCTTTTCTAAAAGGCCGGCAACGCGTCTGCAAGCCCTGCAGTGTTGCAGATATTCATGGGCGAAGGTGATCACTTCCCATCAGGTGAGCCTCCTGCCCCCTTTGTACCATAAAAAAAAGATCTTTGTGAAGTCAGATAAATAAACAATGGAGAAACATAGTATAAAGTAAGTATAATAGATTTTCCGTTTTGTTTTACTGAGAAAAATTTTATATGACTAAGTGAAATACCGGTCGACTTGTAATGTATATGGGGAAAACTACATTTAATATTGTTTCTTAAAATTACTTATTTACGTTGATTTGATGTTGTAATATCCCAACTAACATGGTAGGTATACTTATACTACCTAGGTAGTTTCGTGGTTAACATGTACGACTGCAAATCAGGAGGTCCGAGGATTCAAGTTTCAAGTCCCGGGTCGGGCAAAGTTTTGTTATTGAGTCTTTCTGTTTAGTAAGCCTCTGCAATAACCGCCAGGAGTTAGGAATTTGGCGGTGTGTCACCCCCGTGCCTCGGAGAGTACGTAAAGCCGTCGGTCCTGCGCCTTAGCTCTCACTGGTCGTGTCTCATGTCTTCCCACCGGAGTATGAGAGTGATAGGAACAGATTACAGAGAGTGCGCTTGTGTCTCCCTCTGCACTATAATATCTCCTGCAGTTGGCTAGACTCATTATTTAATCTATTTTTATATAGGGACTTTTTAGTTACAAGATTGAATGTCAATCCCATCGTTCCATAAGTACACTTATATTACCAATATCACTAATAGAAACTTATAATTATTGCTTACTTCGATTTAAATCGGTATAACATTCTGCTACCTCTTAGTCAGGTATAGACAGTGCACTTTGAAACACTCTTACATTACGGCTAATGTTAAAACGGCGCATCAACTCCTGTCTCCTGTCAGCGTTACGGACACACTCCACTAAGAAATGATGTCATTAGATAGAATGTAAATCGTTTTTAACGTCATAGTTATACGCAGAGCGCATTCCCCATGCCGAAGACCCCGCTCGTGGGTTCACTAGTAATATGTATGGCGGCATGACGTTTGAGTTGTAATCAAAGTACGGTGGAGACGAATGGGTTAAGTGGAATATGCGCAACCTAAAAGCCATAACAATTTGTTGTCGGGTCAAGTCTGAATCGCAGAACCACGGGATACAACTTACAAGGGGCGAGACTCAATGAAGCTACCACTATTGATTATCATTTTGATTGCTATTTCCTTGTTTATTAAGGAGTAGTAAACCCGCAATTTAAACTGAATATTAATAATAATAAATAACTTTCAATTTCATGTCCAATGTACATATTTTATCTGTATTTAGTTTATCTTTATTAGGTTAACCTCTATTCATTCATGAATATAAATAACTAACTTTGTAAATAAATACCTAATTTTTAAACATTTATATACATTTTTCATTAACGAAAAATTATTATCCTACAGTAAAATATAGATCCGGATAACTAGCTGTCATTATATTAAATTTCTTCAAAATCTGTCCTGTAGTTTTCTCTTGATGGGGTCACAAACAGTTGAAAATTGTAAAAACTATAGATTTAGACCTCTATAATATTATAATATCAATTTTAATATGATTTTCCAAAAGATGTACATTGACAGATGTACATTTCGACTCAGATACATTTATAGATATGTACTATATAGATAAGAAATGATGTCCTAAAAACTGTACGTAATAATGATGATATAGCACAAGTAAAGCCGCAGGTTTCGCTAGTGTATTATACATATAAACCTTCCAATTGAATCAATCTATTAAACTCTATCTAAAAACTCTAAAAACCGCATCGAAATCCGTTGCATAGTTTTAAAGATCTAAGCATACATAGGGACAGACAGATAGCGGGAAGCGACTTATTTTATACTACTTAGTGATTTACGTCATACGTAAGCATAGTATCGTCCAATTAATTACTTATATCGACGTAAAATAAAAAAGCCCGTGTCCATTATCTAATTTGCTTCTTCATTCGTGTTATTATAACTTCTTAACCTGTTTGGCGGTCATTGTCTAATGTTGCCAGATATGCAACATTTCCTGTTATTGAGTATATATATGTATTTATTTTATTGTTTTTTTTCGGTGGGTGAGTACGGTAATATATCTCAGAGATTAGGTATTTTTCGTAGTTTTCGTGATGCGTGCCCAGACAGAAAGACATGAATTCTAAAAATATAATTATAGATTCTCTTTTTGTATGATAATGATAAACAAATTAAAGTTTTTCTAAAAAAATGCAACGCATTGATTTGACTCAGAATTTTAAACTATATGAACTACACATGAAATGGTTATTATAAATTAATCTATTATTTATAATTTTAATTTTACAATAGATTGTAAATAGAAATGTGATTGAATCAGCAAATTCAGTTCACTATTGTTAAATATTTTAAACTTAATAAATCTGCAAAAAAAACTTATAAGTATTTCCAGATAATTATTTGACATCAGCATTTGACCAACGAGTTCATTATTGGTTTTTCTAGATATCGATTTGTAATTTGCGTTTTTGAATAATGTCCTGACTGATTTCAAAAAAAGACTTATCCCGAATCGAACTCGAACCCAGGACTTCTGTATGTGTTCCATATATATGCTAGACCACAAAGACATTTTTGATTATATTAATTTTATTATAGCTACTTTTTTACTACAGTAAATAATGTAAATAAATAAAGAAATATAAATAATAATGTGCTCCCGACTCCCGACACTACTATATTCCGGTGGGACAACTGCTCGACACGTCACACGACCAATAAGAGTGAAAGCTCAGGACCGGTGCGATAACCTCCGAGGCACGGGGAAAGGCATACCTAAGGCATACCAAACAGAAAATCTTAATAACTAAACTTGGCCAGACGCGGGACTTCAATCCAAAACCGCAATTTGTACAGCCGTACATCCGAGCCACTAAACCATCGAGGCAGTAAACAGAAAATAAAAGTAAATTAAATTTGAGTGTGAAAAGTGAATTGAATTATAATAACCTTGGACGTAACCTTGGACTTACGTTGATGTCAGCGATGACAAACAATGTATAAAAAAGCATTTTGTAGGTAATATTTTTCTCATACTACTTACATATTTATAACATGTATTTGTGCGTGTATGTATGAGAATAATTTTAAAATCAAGAAAAATAATATGTATAATAAACGTGTTTGTCTTTCTGCTTATAAATTTCTGTTATCCAAACTCATTTTTTGACAAAATTCAAATCACTAGTAAATTATAAACTTCATTTAAAGTACCTAAATAACATATATATTAAAGCTATTAAATCTTTTATAATTAATTTATTCTTGCAAGGGGAAATCCAATTTCCACGTCTAGCAACACTCGACCGGATTTCCCAACACTACATCATCAGGGCAAACGTCGTTATATACGTGGTACCTATTTTTGTATAAAGATATCTAGTCAATAACAAAAATGAATTATTAGAATTTAGTGAATGTGAATAGAATATGATGTATTTCACGTTATTTCTTATATTTATTGGTAAGTCTTTATTTTTTATAATTTCTTATTCGTTCGACATTTGTCGAGGACAAAATATATTGTTTTGGTTGGAAATTAACTAAATACAGTAGGTACCTAGATTATGCCTTTGTATTGATAATAATGAATATTTCAATAAGATTTTCCATAAAATAGTCAATGTACATATTCTACTCGGTTTGATTCTTATTATAATATATTAAACGTAGTTTTTGTGTATAAAAATACTAGGTATTGAAAAGGTTGTGTTTCTTTTCTATGCTGTAGTTTTGAATGATATTCAGAATGGAGATAGACGTGTACTGCTTTTGTCTGGCGGCTTGAGATCCTTATTTATATTATACTAACGACTCACCCTTGTTTCGCCCGGGCTTGTCCGTAGGTTTAGCGTCAGCGAAGCCACGGGTTCCGCTAATTAAAATAAATAAAATTTCTACCTCCTCGTTTGAAGTCGGTTAAAAAGTAGCCTAAGTTACGCCTTATTACATTAACTATCTGCGAGTGAAAGGTCCGTCAAAATCAGTCCAGCAGTTTCAGAGATTAGCCGGAACAAACAGATAGACAAACAAACATGTTAAAAATTGTATTTTTGTTGCTAGTATCGTATATACTTTCACATTATGCATTAAGTGAAAAGCTGTTAATTTAAAATTAAAAACAGACACTTCAATTTTATTTATATGTATAGACGACAGGTTTGATCAGTTTGTAGTGACCCTACTTAGTACTTGTTGTGTCAGTCGCGTGTTCTCGCTGGGAGCATTCATTTGTTAAACTCGGATGTTTATACTCCAGTTACGTGTGTTCATATTTAAATTTATGTTTTTAAAGTTATGTGTAGTTTGTCAACTGGTATCTACTGGTAACACAAGCTTAGTAGCTTACCATAGAACTAGATGGCTCTGTGTGTAAGCCTTAATGTATATTCAGCACTTTTTAACGCCCCACAGCTGGGCACGGGCCTAACTTCAACACGAGGGGGATCAGGCCATAGTCTACCACGCCGGTCTACTGCGTGTTGGCGGACTTCACATGTCTTGAAAACTTGCTAGGTTCTCTCAGACATGCAGGTTTCTTCACGACGTTTTCCTTCACCGTAACACAAGTGGTATTCATGTTAAAAATGATTCACACATGAAAATAGCAGTGGTGCGAAACCCGGATTTGAACCTGCATCACTCAGTTATCGCATATAATGAGATATATTAAATTCTGTGAGTACGTCTCATCACGATATATCACGACATATTTGCTAGCCAGTCACTTAATTATAAATAAATAATAAACCGCTCAGTGAATTACCGCTTTAATTGACATCATCAGAAATATTCAATATACCGCTAGTGGGTATTTACTAATAGCTATGTAAGTATCATAATCTATACTAATATTATAAAGAAGTAAAGTTTGTTTATTTGTTAAATTGTAAGGGGTAATCTCGGGATCTACTGAACCGATTTTAAAAATTCTTTCACCAATAGAAAGCCACATTATTGCTGAGTGTCATAGGCTATATAAAACACCGAAAAATAAAAAGGCTTTTACGTCCGTTTTGCAAAGTGAATCGGAGAAAAAACGGTCGAATGAAAGCGTTTCTACGAACGCTGCCTTAACTATGAAAGATATATTTTTGAGTTCTAGAGAAAAGATGTGGAGCTTGAAAATGCCTACAAAAAAGTCAACGACAGCATATGTCTAACTTAAAAACACTATGTACTAAAAAGGATTATTAAAATTATGCCCTACGAAGTGGGCACGGGTCAGCTAGTAATAAAATATAGTTAAAACAACTAGCGGAACCGACAGACGTTGTTCTGTACACATAGAAAATTTTATAAACTTTTGCTCTGTCTCGCTCCTCTGATATTTTCATGTGCGCATCATTTCTAACATGATAACCACTTGTCTTAAGGTGAAGGAAAACATCGTGAGGAAACCTGCATGTCTGAACCTAGCAAGTTTTCGATAGACATGCTCAGTCCGCCCGCAGTAGGCCAGAGCGGTGGACTATGGACTGATCCCCCTAGTATTAAAGGGAGGCCCGTGCCCAGCAGTGGGACGCTAAAAAGCTGAATACAAAAGATAATTTAGGAAAATTTGGTGTACTATATGTACCTACTTTTATCTTATTTACTAAAACAACAATCAACAACTTAAAAAAAATCAACCGAGTTTGTTTCAAATCTGTAGCTAAAAGGTAATTCGTTTTAAATGACCCAAGATATAATTGATTAGCAATACAAAACAGGAAAAACTCGAAAATGTAAACTAGAAGTAATATTATACATGTATAATAATTTTAAAGGCGAACTCGACTAGATGGACTGATGTCAAAATTTTGTGTAAAATCACTAGCGAGTCACCCTCGCTGGGCTCAGGTTCATCCCTGGGCTTAGTGTCAGCGAAGCCACGGGTCCGCTAGTTAATTTAAATAAAATTTCTACCTCCTTCTTTTTTTGAAGTCGGTTTAAGAGTTGCCTAAGTTAGGCGTTATAACATTAGCTATCTGCGAGTGAAAGTCCCGTAAAAATCGGTTCAGCCGTTTCAGAGATTAGCCGAAACAAACAGACAGACAGACAAAAATTTTAAAAATTGGTTATTTGTGGATAGTATCGTATATATTATACTAGCTGTACCCGCGGCTTCGCCCGCGTTCATTTTTTTAATTGCTAATCAACCTCATTGGGTTGGTCTGTAGGAAAAAAAATTGTCTAAAAAATAAAAATAAAAATTTAGGGGTGGACTACCCTTAACATTTAGGGGGATGAAAAATAGATGGTGGCCGATTCTCAGACCTACTCAATATGCTCACAAAATTTCATGAGAATCGGTGAAGCCGTTTCGGAGGAGTTCAAGTTGGAACCCCGTGACACGAGAATTTTATATATAAGAAGATATACTTTCATATGCATTTAGTGAAAACCGGTTAATTTGTAATTAAAAACAAACACTCCAATTTTATTTAAGTACTAGCAATACGCGCGGCTTCGCCCGCGTTCATTTTTTAAATCGCTACTAATCTTCATTCGATCACTTCTTTTTTTGAAGTCGGTTTAAGAGCTACTAAGTTACGCCTTATAACATTAGCTATCTGCAAGTGAAAGTCCCGTTAAAATCGGTTCAGCCGTTTCAAAGATTACCCGAAACAAACAGACAGACAGACAAAAATTTTAAAAATTGGTTATTTGTGGATAGTATCGTATATAATACTTTCATATGCATTTAGTGAAAACCGGTTAATTTGAAATTAAAAACAAACACTACAATTTTATTTAAGTACTAGCAATACGCGCGGCTTCGCCCGCGTTCATTTTTTAATCGCTACTAATCTTCATTCGATCACTCGCTGAGTTGAAAATTCTCCAAAATTACTCCAGCTTTAATATAATCTTGAGCCGCGCGGCTACCTATTTCATATATTATGTGCGGCGTGCACTCCTCTTCCTCTCCTGTTATTGTAGTTTTAGTAGGGATCCTTATTTTTTCTTGATATCAAAATAGCCTATATTAATCAGTGATAATGTAGCATTTAAAAAGTGAAAGAATTTTAAAATCTGTCCAGTACTTTTTGAGCCAATTCGTTACAAACGTACTTACATACAAACCTTTCCTCTTTATAATATTAGTATAGATATGTACAGACAACTGTATGTGTAATAACTTTTAATACAAAAAGTACTGGACATATATTAACTAAACGTTGTGTTGTGATAGGTGTGAAAAATAGGGGTGGAACTTTTAATAAGGAATCGATCGTTGGTAAGTACATTATAAGTAGGTAAAAGCATAAAACCAAAGATATGTTGTACATTTAGAGCGAGCGAACAATAAAAATATTAAAATAGACCTTTCCTGTTATGGGAAATATTTGAAGTAAATTAACACATTGATTAATTATAATAAACAACTATAATAGTATAATGTACAGGAAAATCGGTTGTTATTATAAGTTCCTATTAGCTTATTACCAAACATTATAAAAAACTAGCGACTCACCCTCACTTTGCTCAGGTTCGTCTCTAGGCCCCCCCAACGTGCTGTTATATGTATAATGTAGCCCTTTGTATGAACTTAGCAAAGCTGCTAACTAAGCCCCTTCAGATTTGGTATTGTATTTTTATAATAAATAAATATGTTGTGACATTTTTACATCAGCGCCATCTAGTTCTGCGGTAAGCTACTAGGCTTTTATTACGGATACCAGATATACTACACATATAAATTTTAAATACATACATAATATAAATATTAACACCCATGACTGGAGAACAAACGATTGTGCTCAAAATTATTTTTTAACAAAAATGAAAACCGACTTCAAAACCTTACAAATTGAAACTAAAAAGTAAAAAAAAAATATTTTAATTACTTAGTTATTGTTGGAGTCGGTGCCAGCCAAGAAGGACAGTTTTATCCTGCCTTTGCAATGAACTTTCGAACGGATATTTTGATTATATTTACAAATTGATACATTAATTAAATTGTATTAAGATTATTTTGCTTTGGCTGGCACCGACTCCAACAATAACTAAGTAATTAAAATTTTTTTTTCTTTTTAGTTTCGATTTGTAGCGTTTTGAAGTCGGTTTTCATTTTTGTTAAAAAATAATTTATTTTAAATTTTTTTGTGGAAATTATTATGTTTAAATAAAATATTGGAAGGCTAACTAAACTACTGCTCCAATAAGTCAGCGAAGTTTTGAAATGAACGACAATAGTCAATCAAGATTTGTCCACGTCTATTTTTCCACGTAACTCGTAGACGTTAATAAGATTTACCTTCTATTATCAATCCACATAATATCCTGAAGGAATACGACTATCAGTTCATAAGTACGTATAATATTAAAAGAATTTTCTTTCAACTCCTAACCGTTGAGGATATATACCTTACATCATCACAAATTCTTGAACAGCTTTAGAAAATATATGAAAAAGGTAATCTGTGCCGATAAAATTTAAGGGTTGCCCTCGATTTCTCTAGGATCCCATCATCAGATGCTGACTTGGTGACAATGAGAACATCTTGAATGTATACCCTACCGAACAAAAAAGAAATTTTTAAAATCGGCCCACAATTCACGGAGAAATCGGTGAAAACACATAAAAAACAACTTTGAGGAATTTTACCTTCCATCATCAGCTCATCCACATGAGATGATGATTTTCAAACGTAAAAGCTTTATCGGGTTTAGAAAATATATCAAAAACATAATAGGTGCCTGTAAATTTTGAGAGTTGCCTTCGATTTCCCTGGCATCCCATCATCAGATCCTGACTTGGTGACAATGGGACCACCTCGGAACTATACCCTACCAATCAAAAGAAAAATTTTTGAAATCGGCCCACAGACGGCGGAGTAATCGGTGAACATATATAAAAAAAATACATACAACGGAACATATAACCTCCTCCTTTTTTGAAGTCGGTTAAAAATGAATGCCCAGCGGGATTCAAACCCGCGACCGCTGGCGCAGAAAGTAGAACGCTGGCCCGCACTACCAACTGAGCCAAAAGTGTCGTCAAACGTGTGTTACATTAGTTCAATTCTGTTTCAACATTCGTCTCACTCAGTACTACTAAATCCATATTTTATTCTAAATTCTAGTTCTAGTTTTGTGATGCCATTTCTTTACCAGTTCACCTTGCTTGGGGTGCTCAGTAGCGTCCGAGTAGCGTCTTCGGGCGCGAAGCAAAGAAACGCGCAGGGAGGGCCCACTTCGGTAGGGCGGTGCAGGGAGGGCCCACTTCGGTAGGCGATGTGTCTTGCGGGTTGCTCCTGGTACTTCTTTGGATAGCAGAGTGGACTGTGGACCAACCCTCTTGGCTGTGTGGTCCAATTCGTCAGACCGACGGGGTCGTGGGGGCGTCGTAGTAGTATGCGCAACCGATCCTGCGACGCCCCATTAAGACTGCTTCCTGCCAAGATTAAAGTTTGCAGCATAAAAAATGGAGGACTTTCATACTTGCGAGAGCCTTTAGCCTCCTTAATCCGGCGCTGTCACAAAATTCGTTCTAGCAGACACCTACTATGAAAGTTTTAATATATAACTATCAGAACCCGCGCTAAATCTAGGGACAAACCCTAACGAGTGATGTAATAAAAGAAAGCTTACCTTTTTATTTTTTTTTATCAGGTTCCTCACCAGCTTTTACTTTAAGCACATTTGGAAAGAATGCGTTAAATACATGCGCGTAAGTAGTTTTCATCATATTTGCATATTAATTCGTACATAATAATTATTAACCAACCAACAAATATATCGATTTTTATATATATGACTTCACTTTTACAGCCATGATGAGTTTTCCTGTGAATCTGGAGATTGCTGGCCTTTTAATAAGGTCTGTGACGGTGTAAGAAATTGTATCGATGGCTCGGACGAAGCTTTCTGCTCGGGATCATCGTAAGTCCCTATTTTTATTTATTTATTTGTTTGTTAATTTATTTATTTATTGTAGTAACAAAATTAAATATATGTAAATGGTATGTAGTTTGTAGGTGTGTACATTTTGTTGTAGTTAATTTTTCTAACATAATGTAGGTAAATACGTAGTTTAAACTAATGTTATAAATCTGAAAAAGTTGTAATCATGACGTTCATTAAAAGTTGTAATAATATCACGACACTTTTGGCTCAGTTGGTAGTGTGTCTGCTTTCTGCGCCAGCGGTCGCGGGTTCGAGTCCTGCTGCATACATTTGTTAAACACGAATGTTTGTACTCCATTCATACGTGTTTATGTTTATAATAAGTATGTATTTAACATTTATATATGCGTAGTATATCAACTGTCTGGTATCCGTAACACAAGCCTTGTAGCTTACCACGGAACAAGATGGTGTTATGCAAACCTTCTTGAATCACTCTATGATAATTTAAAGATCTAAGCATACATAGGGACAGACAGACAGCGGGAAGCGACTTTGTTTTTATATACTATGTAGTGACACTGAAAATTGATTTTGTTCTCTTTCAGAATGTATGATGAGTCTTGGCAGAGTAACAGAGTGAAACGTCAGTCAACTTGCCGGTAAGACATTTTTTTGTATACTACCCACTTACTCTTGCTTTGCTTATTTATTCTTATTCTTCCCATATTTTCGCAAAGTTATAAAACTATTATAAACAAATTTAAGGTAATACTTTCTTAGGTTTACGCGAATATTTCACATTACAAATGAAATGAAAATCTTTTTGGATTTTGTCGCGGATTTATTATGATTTTTGGTTTAGTTTCGAATGCTTTACAGCAATCATGGTCACAGGAGAGTCTCTCGAAAATAAATCTGCGACAAAATACGAAAAGATAGATTATTTATAAATTTAAGCTACTTTAGGTTAGATATTTGCAATTTTTGTGGCGATCTCATCCTTTTTTGAACCTAAGAAAGTAGTAGGAGAATTATTTTTAAATCAAATTCGTAGTTTTATTTTTTATTTTCTCTATGAATTATGTAATACTTTAATGTTATAAATAAAAAGTAGGTTACTCTGTCTATTTTTCACACTTAAAGAACAGATTTCGATAAAATGCAAGGACATAAACATAGATTATGTTTTGGAACTTATGTATTTAGTTACTTATGTGTAGTGGTATCAACAATCTAGTATCCGTAACACAAGCCTCGTAGCTCACCACGGACCTAGATGGCGCTGTGTGTTAATGTATACATATTTATTTATTTCAAATGAATTTTATTTGAAAATATGCTTTTTCCAGTAAAAATCAATGGCAATGTCGTGACGGGACGTGTATAGGATTCGATGGGAAGTGCGACGGTCTCGTCGACTGTCCCGACGGCAGCGATGAAACACACCCGTTGTGTAGAAAAATTCAGTGAGTTATCTATACTAATATTATAAAGCTGAAGAGTTTGTTTGCTTGTTTGTTTGGTTGAACGCGCTCGAACGAGGAACGACCGGTCCGAATTGAAAAATTCTTTTTGTGTTGGATTGTCCGTTTATCGAGGAAGCCTATAGGCTATATTACATCACGCTACGACCAATATGAGCAGAGTATCATTGAAAAATGTTGCGAAAACGGGAAGGACGGGCGTTAGTTCTGCGAGATACCTGCATACCGTGCGACTCAGAAAGAATTTGGTTTCCGGTCTTTAGAACGCGTGCGAAGCCGCGGGAAATGCTAGTACTTTATATAATATATATTTTTATGTATGTAATCTTTTAAATAAAACTATCATATTTTTCTAATTAAAAACCTCGGGGACTAAATATCTAAATAAATCCGCGAACAAGTGACCCCCTACCTGCTGTGCCTGTGATGTCGGGTTCGGTTTCCGCTGTGGACATTAATTTGCAAGAAAAGCACGAATGTTTGTTCATTATGAGTGTTTATATTCGTAATGTATATGTATTTACAGTTATATATATGTAGTGTATCAACTATCTGGTATCCGTAACACAAGCCTCGTAGCTTACCACGGAACTAGATGGTGCTGTGTGTTAACGTCTCGACATATTTATTTATTTATAATCAAATGATTTTTAGATGTCAAAGCAATTGGTTCCGTTGTACGTACGGTGCGTGTGTGGACGGAACTGCCCCTTGCAATGGGGTCCAAGAATGTGCGGACAACTCTGATGAGCTTTTGCCGAGATGTCGCAATGAAACAGATGAAATTCGGTAAGTTTTGTAATATATACTAATACTAGCGACTCGCCCTCGCTTCGCTTGGGCTTTTTCCTAGATTTAGCACAGGCAAAGCCGCGGGATCCGCTAGTTATGCTTATAAACCTTCCCCTTGAATCACTCTATCTATTAAAAAAAACCGCATCAAAATCCGTTGCGTAGTTTTAAAGATTTAAGCGTACAAAGGGATATAGGGACAGAGAAAGCGACTTTGTTTTATACTATGTAGTGATTATAAAGTTGAAGAGTTTCTTTGTTTGGTTGAACACGCTAATCTCAGGAACTACTGGTTCGAATTGAATTCTTTTTGTGTTGGATAGTCCGTTTATCGAGGAAGGCTATAGGCTACAACCAATAGGAGCGGAGCATCAATGTTGAAAAAACGGAAGAAAAATATTTCTTTTGATTTTCAGCCTTTAAAACGTGAGCGGAGCCGCGGGAAAGGCTAGTAATCTAATAAAAGAATTAGCATTTTGTCGTTCATGTTGTCATGTGTAATAAACATAAAATATCAATTAATTAACGATCACGCTTGTAATTTGATGTAATTCCTCCTAGTATATATATAAGGTAAAGGCACCTAATTCCGCGGTATTTTCACCTAAACTAGAAAGAACTTTAAATATTAAGCATTTACTATATCTTTCTGCAGAATTCGGTATTTTTATCGGAAGTATTATTTATCTAACTCTTGAAGTACACTTACAGTTTAGCAATAGAAAATTTTATATTATCTTTAATTAATTAAAAATGTGAAGAAGTCGAGAGCACCTAATTGCGATGTAAAAATCCTAATTCCGATGTATTTGGTTCCTAATTCCGAGTGTTCAAAATACAAAGAAATGGAGGTGGGGAGAATAATACATGGTGTTCAAAAATCAAGTCTATTTATTTACTCTGGTCTTTAAATCAGTCTTCAATCTTTTATGATAAAATGACACCAAAACATGTAATTTACTTAGATTAATAATATTATTCTAAGTAAAGATGTAAAAAACATAGGAGTGACTAGTAACTACATATAATTAATTCGTTAACAGTATTTTTTGTTTTCTTCATAATATTACAAATAGATGCACTACTACCCTCATTGATTGCTGTAATAGCATTTCGGAGATCTTCTTCCGTGTATTTTTTTGGCTTCATTATCCTACAACAAAAAAAAATAATATCAATATTTAAAATACTATGAGCCCATACCTTATAATTTCTATAAAGGCTGCGTAACATAATGTAACAGGCAGTTTTTCAAAGTGTCATGATAATTGATTTTTAATTTGTCAAATAGGCAGCGATTCGAGTACTAAGAACTATAATACAAACATTTGAGAGAGCAATAAATGAGACAGTTAACAACTGTTAAATATTGTTTTCTGGAAACTCTTCTGAACTTTTTAATAATTAACACACTGTATTTTACTTGTGTCAATACCACGAAATTAGGTGCTCATAGAACCTTATTCCGACTTACATACATCGGAATAGCGTTTTATAATACCATATCACATTTTTTAACTCCGATTATTAAAAACTAAGAGATTTTTCAATATTTTATAAATAAATGAATCGTTAATTGCAATATCTTCGAAAAAATACATAGAACACAAACAGAAATATATCAAATACATTAATAATACAGTTTAATGTTATTAGTCTTTCCATATAATAAATTAATAAAGTACCTAAATAGATAATCTTTGATCATGTATAATTAGTGAGTTTGACGCCAAAACATACATCGGAAATAGATTTTTGTATTTATTGGCCATTTAATTAATCAAAAACAAAACAGTAAATTTTGTAATTATAAAATTTCCATTGAAATTTTAAAAAAAGAAAACGTCTATGAAATCGCAATTCCGTGGTATACATCGGCATTAGGAACCAACTAAAATATTTGGCATCTAATGCCGTGGCATTTTTAAACTTTATTTACTCTTAAATTGTTAAGAAAAATACACAAATGTTACATGTTTTAAATAAAAAATATAACTCTTCTACTATTTTAACCTAAACATGTACTCATATATCATTAAAATATCATCTAAAACACTATTTAGTAAAACATAGTACTTACGTGCGTAAGGTCCAAAATGTATGGAGCGTGCGTTCAAGTCAGCTGCTAGCGCAAAATTTACCCATTATTTTAAAATGTACACACACTAACACACTCTTTTACTCATATAAACACGAGCAGATAAATTATGAATTCAATATGGTATCTTACACACAAAAAGAACTTGTAAATCACTTGAAATCACTGTTTTTTTAAATACCTCGGAATATGGTGCCATTTTTAGAACCCCTCGGAGTTAGGTGCCTTTACCTTATATACTTTTATTGAGAAATACATACACTTTGTAGTTTTTAAGAAAATCATAATACTTTGATTAGTTGATTATTATTATAATTTTAATAACAAAATCGAATTTTTAGGGATTACTTTGTTAATATTTATTTTATTTTTGCTCACTAATCTATACATCTATACTTACATATAAATAAAATTGGAGTGTCTGTTTTGAATTTCAAATTTAGAGTTTATCACTATATGCATATGAAAGTATATACGATACCAGTAACAAAAAAGCAATTTTTAAATTTTTTGTCGGTTTGTCTGTGTGTCTGTTGGTGCTAAACCTAGGGCCAAACCCGAGCAAAGCATGGGTTAGTCACTAGTGTATAATAATATTGTTGTCGAAGATTTTAGTCTAGATTTTTGTATTGTTATATCATGTACTTTTGTAAAAATGTGTGCTATTTTAGTGACCTATGTAATAAATAAATAAATAAATAAATAAATAAATGAATGAATGAATGAATGAATCAATCAATTAAAAAAATATTGAATGAATGAATGAATAAGTAAATAAATAAATAAATAAATAATTTTTGTCTATGATAGGGGGCAGTTCAAATGCCAGAACGGACAGACGATCCCCGCGTCGCAGCACTGCGATGGCGCGGTGGACTGCGCGGACGGGTCGGACGAGACGGTCCGCGCGTGTTCGGCGCGCACCTGCCCCGCGTACGTTTTCCAGTGCGCGTATGGGGCTTGTGTGGACCAGGGGTCTGATTGTGATGGGGTCAGTTTTGGATATTTCTTAAATTTGATTGTGTGTTAGTATTTGATGATAATGTGAGTAGTAGTTCTGCCTCGGTGGTCTAGTGGCTAGCATGTACGGTCATACTTCGAGAGGTCCTGGGTTCGAGTCCCGCCTATGACCGGAATCGGTCGGAGAACATTATTATTATGTAGTTCTATGTATGTGTATGTATAGCGTGTGTGGTACAAAGGTTAGATTTATGATAAAATTGTTTATTAATTTTGAGTAATTAACAAAAAAAGAATCAAAAAAAGAACAAATATGAACTTATGTTACTATATAATTTTATCAAAGACAGCACTGTCTTATAATATTTAGTATAACTTAAGTTGTGAGTATTAGTTATTATGATAGTTTGTAAATTTGTAAAATATTTTCTCTGTACGCTTCATAGAAACAAGACTGTGCCGATAATTCCGACGAATCAGACGAGCTTTGTAACAAAACCTCATCTGGGACTTCTAAGCCAACTGTTCCGACGAACAAGTAAGTTGGATTTTACTTCAATCTTAACGTGTTTGAAGTTTTTTGTTATTTCTACTTTCTATGTAATAAAAATGTATGTATATAGAACAAAAATGTCTAAATGTCAAATTGTGTAATAAAAAAAAATGTTTGTATGTTTGTCCTCTATGTGTTCTTAAACCATTGATCCGATTTTGATAAAGCTCTAGTTATGCGCTTGCAAAGCTTGGCGTAAAACTTCTATTTTGCGTTTTTTTTAATTGTACTCAAGTGAGTCGAAAGTGTGATATGAAAATAATGTCAAAACAATAAACATTCCAATAAAAAAAACTTTATAGTTTGACCCGAGACTTGAATCCAGGACCATTCGGTATAAACTCGTTAATCAATTGGAATCATTTGCTATATACATATAATACGAGTTCAATTCCGAGTTAAATGTATAAATTAAATATTTAATTGGCTAATAAAATGACTATTATAAATTGTTTGGTACTCCGTCAAACTAAAACGGTTGAACGGATTTAGATATTACTTAGTGACTAGTGTACAGATAGACTATAATCTGGAGGAACACTAACTACGTTACAAAAAATCTCCTGATGGACAAACTTGGCTTAGGGCAGTGCGATCAGTATTAAAAAATCAAGATACATATCAAATAGATAGCATTTATTAATTATT
Organism: Boloria selene; assembly: GCA_905231865.2. Lineage (NCBI taxonomy): Eukaryota > Metazoa > Arthropoda > Insecta > Lepidoptera > Nymphalidae > Boloria > Boloria selene. Next base: position 5,630,670 of record HG993159.1, on the reverse strand, counting down.
AACAATAACGATCTTTACGATATTATTAGCTTAACGATATTATTATCATAACGATATTAATTATTAAGAATAACGATCGTTTATAAATAAAATAGATAACATTAATTAATTATTAACAATAACGATCTTTACGATATTATTAGCTTAACGATAATATTATCTTAACGATATTAATTATTAAGAATAACGATCGTTTATTATTTCTCCAGGCCCGCAACTCAAGGGGGAAAATGCGTGTTACCACCTTATCCTAACCACGGAACTTATTCCGTAGGTGGGAACGCCAAAGCGTTACCAGGACAAACTTATCCCAGCGTGTTTTTAAATATTACATGCAATCCCGGTTTTGGTGTCGAAGAGCAAAGGGATTCTCTATACTGTTACGATGGTGTTTGGTCCGCGGAAATGCCTAAATGTATTCGTAAGTAATTTTTTTTCTTCAATATATATATATATGTAATAAAATTCCAAATGAGTCGAATCGGTAGATTAAATATTTTTTTGAAAATGTTATCGAAATAGTTAACATTATTATTGGTAAAGAAGCAATATCTATAGTTTTTGGAATTTTTTCTGTCTGTATATGACAGCATCCTGAGACAACCACCAGACAGCTTTTAATGACATAGCTGGTTATTCGATTCTATAGGATATAGGATATTGTAGTGCCGTAAAATAATCGTTAAAATGTACGTCAGTTGTCTCTAGTAGTTTATTTATTATTATATATACACTCAGTATACAAACTGTCATTTGTACCTTTATTACTTTATGATATTATTGATTTGCTTCATATTTAATTGATTTAAGGTGAAAATAGATATTTCAATTATATAACACGTATAATAATAAATATAATATTGTTTCCAGGTTTCTGCCGCCTATACAAACACCCAAGTGTTGAGTATAAGTGTATTATAACCGGCTCGAATGGTTTCGAAGGTTCTAGAGAGTGTGGGGCCTTTGAACCCGCTGGTACTGTTGCCAGACCTGTATGCAGAACCCCCAATTACTACTATTCAGGAATCCTATCGCTCATGCGGTGTATTGATGGAAGTTGGGACTATGTAGCAGTATGTAAACCAGGTGGGAACAATATAACAATAAAAATTAATGATTCTGTCAGAATTTTCATCACAAATTATAATACGGACGCCAATATATTAATAAATGCTGGTAATCAGAATATTAGTCTAGAAGGTAACGGGTTGAATGTTAATATCGTCAATACAAATGGTAACACGGGTAATAATGGGAACGCGCACACGTTACCGTTAAACACAAATGGTAACGTGCAAAATGAAACAAAAAATAACAGTAACGAAATAACTACAGATAAAAGTGTTTCAGTATATGACATAGATGAAGATGATTGGAGAATGAGTCAAGCGGAAGTGACGAAACCGAGAGATAATTTTAGTTATGAAACACACAACGGTTTTTTTCCTAATAAAACTGAAAATCCGCTTATATATTTTACTAATAGACATTAAAATAATGACTGCGTTTTGATACAAAATAAACGTTTTTTAATGAATATTATTTAATAATTACATAATATTATTATTATAAATTCATTGTGGTATATTTATAAATATTTCACGTTGACATGGCTGGACGGATTTAGATGTCTTATTACCAAAAAGGCTATGAGTTGAACTGACGGATTAGTTAAAATTAATATTGCCATAGTGACTTAGTTAAAATTTATATTCTTACATTTTTGACTTTTAAAACTACTTAAAAGTCAAAAATTAGTACGAGGTACTAGTAATAATAACATTGGATAATTTTTATACATAATTATAGTATAAGTAATAAAATCAATACTAAATAATATTACCTACTTTTTTATTAAGTTCTTAAAATATAATAATGATTATAATAATAGTTAAACAGATTATAGCCATTTTAACTATAAAACTATTTGTAAATTTTAAGATTTATTTTTTAGATTTATATTGCAAAGTAATGGAGCCATTTTGAGCTTTTCAAATCACCTTTGAAGCATCTAAAACCTTAGTCTCTCCCGTGACTGCCATGTGTGTGCTGTTTATCATTCGAAACATGGGCAATCTAAATAAATCCGCGAAAAAAAACCAAAAAATCGTTCTGATATATGTAATTCATTAGAGTAATATGTTGTTGTCATTAAAATACTAGATAATATGAGAATAATCTATAAATAAAGCTCTAAAATTGTGTAATAGTACAATGCCACTGTTCACAAGGTATGGTATAATATAGTTCATGTTTTGACATGACGTCTAGTTTTTTGTAATGCTATGAGCCGGTAATGCGTTTGTTACTTAATAACTAATTATAATGTCTTTGCGACGGATTACGGCGGCCAATATTATTGAGACTAACCAACTTTTGGAGATATTATAGTACAGACACAAGTGCACTCTCTATTCCTATCACTCTCATACTCCGGTGGGACGACATGAGACACGACCAGTGAGAGCTAAGGCGCAGGACGCGACACGTGCTCTGACTCGACACGGGGTTGACACACCGCCAACTTCCCAACTCCAGTCTGTGATTGAGGCTTTCTAAACAGAAAGACTCAATAACCAAACTTGGCCCAACTCAGGACTCGAACCCAGGACCTCCGGATCTGTGACATGCTAGCTCCACACCATCGAAGAAGTTTTATTATATTGTTTACCCAATATCTAGCTCCAACAAATACTTTAAGCAAGGTTCTTTTTAAATTAAAAAAAAGGTTTATTTATATTTGTTGTTCGACCAGATAGTTTAAGTATCCGGCCGGATATCCTTAATAAAATGTATAAAAGAAAAGTTTAAGTATTATAAAAAGTTTAAAAACTATGCTAATCATTCAGACTTTCTCACTTATAAACTACTTAAAAAAAGAGTCAATCACCTTGAATCCGAGTGCTATCTTAATTATATATCATGTGTCGAAAAATCAATTAAAGATAACCCTAGATATTTTTGGACGTTTGTTAAATCACGATATAAATCATATAACATGCCGAATACCATGAAATGCGGTAGCACTGTTGCAACGGATGGGACTGCTATTGCTAATCTTTTTTCAGAGTTTTTTTATTCGACGTTCATTCAACCCTCTTCCTCATCGGGGTATACAAATCAGACCCTAGACAGTAATACCCCCGCTTTAACTAACGTCTCCAGTATTTATATTAATGTAAATGAAGTTTCTAAGCTACTCTTGTCATTGGACATTAATAAGTCAGCTGGTCCCGACTATTTGCCTCCTATTTTCTTTGTTAAATGCGCCGGATCTATCTCTAAACCTATTCATTTATTATTTGTTAAATCTATGTCAGAGAATAATATTCCATCCATATGGAAGTCAGCCTTTATAACACCAATATATAAAAAAGGATCAAAATCCGATGTTTCAAATTATAGACCTGTTTCTAAATTATGTGTCATAGCTAAAGTATTCGAAAAAATAGTTTATAAACAATTATATTCTTCACTTAAAAACTCTTTTTCCGATTGTCAACATGGTTTTCTGAAAGAACGGTCAACTGTATCTAATCTTATCTTATTAAATGAATTTATTATCAGTGGTATGAGGAGGGGAGGGCAAGTAGACGTTATTTATACCGACTACAGCAAATGTTTTGACAGAATACATCATCCTACTCTAATTCGTAAGCTCGAAAATATTGGAATTAATGGTGATTTACTTAGATGGTTTGAGTCTTATATTTCTAATAGATCCCAGGCTGTAGTTATCAATAACTATATATCTAGTTGGGTCGTTGTTCCTAGTGGTGTACCCCAGGGTTCCCTCTTAGGTCCTCTGCTGTTTTTGATCTTTGTAAATGATATTGAATCATGCTTCCGACACTCTAAGTTGCTATGTTTTGCTGACGATATGAAAATTTTCAAGACCATCTCATCCAGATCCGATGTACTTGAACTTCAGTCGGATTTAATACGTCTGAGCACCTATTGTGAATTAAATAAATTAGACCTTAACCCATCCAAGTGTTCCTTCGTATCATTCTGTCGTCAGTCAGCCCGCATTCCATCAGAATATCGACTAAAGGGTCAAGACTTGCAGAGACTTGTGAGGGTGCGTGATCTTGGGGTGATTCACGATTCGAGGCTTTTCTTCGATGAGCACATCGATGAAATTATTAAGAAAGCCTCTAAAGCACTTGGATTCATCATGCGAACCTCAGAAAATTTTAAAGACATAAAAACTATTAAGATTTTATACTGCACGTTTGTTAGAAGTATCTTAGAGTATGGATCCGAGATTTGGAATCCCCGCTATAAAAAGTACACAAACAGAATCGAGCAGCTACAAATGAAATTTGTAAAATTTTTGTGTTATCGTCTAAAGCTACCTTATTCTTCTAATATTTACCCGAATCAATGCGCACGATTCCATTTGCTTCCTTTATACAAGCGGCGTGAAATTGCTGACATTGTTTTTTTAATAAAGCTAATTACTAATAAAATTAACTCTCCGGAACTACTCTCTAAAATTAATTTCATTGTACCATCGAAATCAGTACGGCATTATACACCTATTCAACTCCCTCTGGTGTCCACAAATTACTGCCAAAATGCTTTCCTGTGGCGCGCGAGTAGGGGCGTAAATAATCTGTGTAGACTGAGCGATTTTGATGTATTCAGTTCGGGTGTGGTGGTGGCGAGGCGAATATTAAACCAGAATTTCTTCGCATTATATTGTTGATAAATATAATAATTAATATGTATTGTATAAAAAAGGTTGCGTAACATCTTGACGTGCAATCACTCTGTCCGCATGATATGTTTATTTATATACTGGTTCTTAAACGTGAAAACCTATCATTAGCCAAATGTTGTTCAGTTCAATTGCTATGTATTGTTATTTGTGCTGTTGGTTTTCCGAATATTAAATAAATAAATAAATAAATAAATAAATATTGAATACTCACCAAATATCCGTTTTATCCCTAATCTTTATATCTAAACAGTTAAGTTTAACATAATCTACAGTTGTATACTATTAGTATCTAGTGCACTAAGTTCCTACATTAAATATTTGTATTTATACTCTTAAGAAGTTTATATTATATACATTCTACTCAACTAAAGGCGGCTGTACTCCTGTCCAACTGTTCTTGGCATTCTCTTAAGGTCAGAACACACAACACGTTTTATGAACACAAATATATTCTTTACTTATAAATAACAAAACAGTTTCAGTTCCAATCCAATGTAATCTCACTCGCAATCTCGACGCCGCGATAAAAATCCACGTGTGTATAGGCCCTTATACTCACATGTCTCTTATATAATTTATAGGGAGTGTGTAAGTTTTAATGTATAATATGCCCCATAGTCTATGGGCCATAGATAGCAACGATAAAGAAGCTGTTATTAATAATGTATTGTAAAAATATTTCTTTTTATTGCGTAATTTCGCCTATAATGTGTAATTTTGTAAAATTTAGTACATTTAACAGTATTACAAACCTAATATATGAAATGTATGCATCAATATAAACAATGTTTTGTCATAACTTTGTAGAATTCCGCAGCCAAAAACGTAATTCATTTGCGGAATTCCGCAAATTCCGCCACCATTGCCAGTGCCATAAATGTGCAATATATTATTTTATTATTATATACTAAATATGTAGAGAGATACATATTATCCAATGTAATAAATATATTAAAGAGCATGTACATACATAAATACAAGTAATTTTTTTTTGTTTTTTTATCGACATATCGTATTTTTTCTAATCATCACACATAAAATGTTATAGCCACATACTAGGCCATGAAGAATATCGACAAGGAGTCTAATCTTCATAAGGAAGAAATCCGTCCGCAAACATTTTTAAAGTTATAGTTCCAAAAATTGCCATAAGTTGCGCTGATGTACGTAGTTACCACGTGAATTTAGCTGAATGTCAGTAGCACGAAGTTAGCAGTAGTTATTATAAACAACTCAGTGTGAAATTTCTCTCTCACTCTTGGAATATAGTGATCTCAGTTTTCTGCGAGCCCAATCTTTTTTTTCAAATTTGTGGGACAAATTATAAATACATAGTTTGGACTCCTTGCCTACATTCTTCATGGACTAGGCTATAGCCTCATGGCCTATAGAAGCTCTTTAAACCAATATTAGTAATAGAAATAAAAGCAAATATTAAATGATTTTTTTATAATGTAGTATGTTATAATGTTAGTAGGATGGATTTTTAATAAATTAATTTTAATTCAATAATAAGTAGTTTTTTTATCCTTCATCCTCCATCCTACTAATATTACATTTATATTTTATTCTACCCTTCTTAATGTCCCACTGCTGGGCGTGGGCTTCCTTTCTAGTCCACCACCCACAAGTGTGGGCAGACTATAACTGCTAGTCTATTTTTCTAAAACTTGCTAGGTTCTCTCAGACATGCAGGTTTCCTCACGATGTTTTCTTTCACCCTATTTATAATACTATTGATTCACCATTGCTACGCTACTACGTTTGTAGGCATCCTAGCTACGTTTTAACAGTTAGATTTTTCATTTTCCCACTGTAATAAGTATCCTATATGTAGACCCAGATAACCAGCTATCATTATACCAAATTTCATCAAAATCAGTCCAAGCGTGATAACGAGAATTGTACGGTCATAGACAAAGCAACTATACATTCGGCGTAGCTAGACATTTTTCTGTCCTTATCAGTTTGTATGCAATTCTGGGACAGAGAAAGCGCTTTGCATGGTTCACTCCGTGAATAGAATATAGTGACTCACCCTCACTTCGCTCGGGTTCGTTCCTAGCGAAGCCGTGCGTAATGCTAGTTAAAATAATTAAACTAAAATAAAAGTAGCAGAAAGTTGCGAATGAAAGTTCCGTCAAAATCCGAACAAACAGACAAACAAAAACTTTAAAAATTGTTTTTTTTTTGATGTTAGTACCTTATGTACTTTTATATGCATTTTGTTAAAAGCTGTTTTTAATTTGAATACCTATAGATGTCAACATTTATATAATGTAAAAAAATGTTAATATAAAAAATGGTAAGAATGTGTTTGTTTGTGCTTCATTTACAGTTATTTTATATTTTATGACTTCGATCAGAAGGCGAAATAAAACAATGATTACAAATATTTTTTTATTAAGTATTCATTGATTACACGAAATTTGTAGGAGATACCTAAATAAAGTAAAGTATAATTAAATAAACCTAGTATCAGGCTGAATCCTAATGTCAGACTTAAATTCAAAACAAGTCATTGTAATTAAAAAACTAAAAAACCTGACTTCGATTTTGGAAATGAAAATACGTTAAAATATGTTGTTTTGATTCAAAATTTATACTCAGTGTCACTTTCATAATTAATGCGAATCTAACGACACCTTTGAAGCTAAAATCCATCGAACCGTTCAGGCCGCAGAGCGAGCCAAACAATTATTCATACATAGTCTCGAAAAACATAACCCTTCTTCTGGCGCAGTAGGGTAAAAATAATGTATACTCCGAAACAGACTTATTAGCGTGCTGCTATTTTCTATTATAAAATGTTAGTATGAAAATTAATTTGAATTAGTAAAAAGTATACTATATGTTGAAGGTTATGACCAGCTATCACCATACAAAATTTACCTCAGACAAACAGACAGACAAAAATATCTATAGATTTTGCCTGTGTCCATCCATCATAATGACATTTTCCAAAAATTATTTAATATACAAATTCGACTAAGTTAGAATTTTATTATCTATACTAAAGATAATATTATAAAGCAGAAAAGTTTGTTTGTTTGGTTGAACGCTCTAATGTCAGGAACTACTGGTCCGAATTGAAAAATTTTTTTGTCTTGGATAGTCCGTTTATCGAGGAAGGCTATAGGCCATTTCATCACGCTACGACCAATAGGAGCGGAGCATCAATGAAAAATGTTGCAAAAACTGGAAGGGCGGGCGTTTGTTCTGTGAGGTACCGTTTCCGGTCTTTAGAACGCGTGCGAAGTCGCGGGAAATGCTAGTTATAAATATAAATAAACAAATTCTTTGAATTTTAAGCAAAATTATTACGTATGTAAATATAATTTTGTGTAAATATAAATGTCTGTCCGTACAGAATGCGGAACCATAACTCCTGGAGGTATGCAGCTTATAGTTGGTGGTAGAAATGCCAGGAGAGGGGAACTACCGTGGCATACGGGTATTTACTCGAAGGTCACTACACCGTACATGCAAATATGCGGGGGTTCCCTCATTAGTACTACAACTATTATATCTGGTGAGTAAAGTTTAATTCAAACATGTTTTAGACCAACTTTTAAAATCCATACTTCTTCTTCTTCTTCCTGGCATTAATCCCGGCCATTGTTGCCAGGGTCTGCAAAAACTTTGAAATCTATACTATACTATTATAAAGCTGAAGAAGTTGGTTGAACGCGCTAATCTCAGAAACTTCTGGTCAGAATTGAAAACTTCTTTTTGAGTTAGATAGTCCGTTTATCGAGAAAGACTATAGGCTATATTACATCATAGGAGCGGAGTATCAATAAAAAATGCTGCAAAAACGGGATTCGGGAAATGTTGCAAACGCGCGACTCAGAAAATTTTGGTTTCCGGACTTTAGAAATATATGAATATGTTGGGTTCCGCCATTAACACACAGCGCTATCTATTTCCGTGGTAAGCTACGAGGCTTGTGTTACGGATACCAGATGGTAGATACACAACACATATATAACTAAGTAAATAATTTTATAAAAACCTATGGCTGGAGTACAAAAAACTGACTCGCTGAATTCTAAGCGATTCTTTATACAGGTACCGTCCTTTTTAATGCCCAACTGCAAGACACGGGCCTGCTTTCAATACGATGTGATGCTTGCCAAGTGCGTGTTGGCGGACTTCACATGTCTTTCAAAAACTTGCTCTTAGACATGTACAGGTTCCCTCACGATGTTTCCCTTCACCGTAAGACAAGTGGTAATCATGTCAGAAAATCTGATTCGCACATGATAATATCAGAGATGCGAGGCCCGGATTTGAACCCACATCACTAGGTTGGATAACCTACCAGTGAGCGAGTGCGTTACCACTGGGCTACCGCTGCATTTTTATTAGTTTCTTGGATTCTTTGTCCACGTCACTCTCAAAGTACTTATTTTCTTATGTAACGTTTTGTGCAATAAAGAATATTATTATTATTATACATTACAGCTGCTCATTGCTTCTGGAGTGACATAACGAAATTACAACCGGCTACGAACTACGCAGTCGCCGTGGGGAAGATATACCGGCCGTGGAATAACCCGGTTGATGCCGATGCTCAAAAGTCTGATGTGAGTATTAAATACAGTGCATGTTATAGTAGTTGATTGTAGTTTTACACACAGAGACTGACAGACGGACGGACAAACGGACGGACAGACAAAAATTTTAAAAATTGGTTTTTGTTTCTAGTATCGTGTATAAATTTCAGTTTTGTTGGATTTTCTTTTATAAGAAATAATAGGCACTCATTTTCTTCAATAAAGATGTTTTCCTAATATGAGACACGCGGGGACTCCTAAAATGAGATATGTAAATGTACATATCTATACATATAAATAAAATTGAAGTGACAGTTTTTAATTTCAAATGAACACCTTTTAACTAAATGCATTTTCACGCAACGTCAAAAAATCTATTTTCTTAAATTTTTGTCTGTCTCTTTGTTCTGCCGAATCTCTGAAACTGCTAGTCCGATTTTGACGGGACTTTCACTAGCAGATAACTCATGTTATAAGGAGTTACTTAGGCTAATTTTATTTTAGAATTTTTGTTTATTTTAACTAGGAACCAGCGGTTTCGCTCGCGCTAAATCTATCTCTAATCACTGTAATCCCTAGTTATAAATATAATTGAGAAGCCTATTTAAAACCAATCTATTTCTTATTCTAGGTATCCGATATAAGAATACCTTCGAGATTTCAAGGAGCCGCTGCGAATTTCCAAGACGATATAGCTATAGTTATAGTTGTGACACCTTTCATACTGCAAGTGTTCATCCGTCCAGTCTGTATCGATTTTGATGTGAATTTCGATAGGCAACAGTTACATGATGGGAATTTGGGCAAGGTAATGTATTTTTTCATAATTCTATAATTTTCAAATCTATACCAATATTATAAAGCTGAAGAGTTTGTTTGTTTGTTTGTTTGGTTGAACGCGCTAATCTTAGGAACTACTGGGTCGATTTGAAAAATTATTTTTGTGATGGATAGTTCGTTTATCGAGAAAGGCTATAGGCTATATTACATCACGCTACGATCAATGGGAGCGGAGCATGAATGAAAAGTGTTGCAGAAACGGGAAGCGGAATACCGCGCGACTCAAAAAGAATTTGTTTTCTGATCTTTAGAAAGCGTGCGAAACCACGGAAAATGCTAGTTTTACATAAAAGTACATTTTTACAAATTTCGAAAATATTTTTAACGTAAGTTTGAAAAAATATTTTTTTTTTATTAGGACATTATTACACACATCGCTATCTATATCTTGCTAAGCTACGAGGCTTGCGTAACGGATACCAGATAGTTGATATACTACACATAAAAACTTTTAAATACATACATAATATAAATAAAATGGAGAACAAACATTCGTGCTCAACAAATGAATGCCGCCAGCGGGACTCGAACCCGCGACAGCTGGCGCCGAAGGTAGAGTCACTAATGAAAATGATAATTACAGGTAGCAGGGTGGGGTCTTACCACACAAAACGGTACAGCATCCCAGATTTTGAAGGTGGTGGATCTTCCGTACGTAAAAGTAGAAGATTGCTACGCGAGATCCCCCATAGAATTTAGGGAGTACATCACTAGCGATAAGATATGCGCGGGATATACTAATGGTGAGTTATGGGATACTTTTCCATGTATTTCAAATTTAATAATATGGAAAGTGGGTAGAGGGTTCGATTTGTCCAAAAAAATATTTGAGGGAAATGAGTTGACTATTATTCGCTGTTTTTTTAATCTTAATAGGCGTGTTTGTAAAATTAACTATGAAAAGAAATTTTTTGTTAGTATAAAACCTTGCAAATCGTGTAGTGTGTGAGGGAGAGAACAGACTATGTGCTAGAGTGTTTCACTCGACTGAAATACATCACTTGCAACTACTGGCTGTTACTAATAATTTCGAGACGGAAATACCTACTTAATAACTATAAATATACCGACCGTAGAGTCGAACTCAGGACCTTCAGATCTTTGAACGTTCTTGTAAGCCGACACACCACCGAGACAGCTGATTAAATGATATATATATGTATAATCACTACATAGTATAAAACAAAGTCGCTTTCTCTGTCCCTATATCCCTTTGTACGCTTAAATCTTTAAAACTACGCAACGGATTTTGATGCGGTTTTTTTTAATAGATAGAGTGATTCAAGAGGAAGGTTTATATGCATAACTAGCGGATCCCGCGGCTTTGCCTGTGCTAAATCTAGGAAAAAGCCCAAGCGAAGCGAGGGCGAGACGCTAGTGTTTATATAATGTAATTTCATTCATAAATTATTTATTATTTATTTTTAGGAACGACTTTATGCCAAGGGGACAGTGGTGGGGGCCTGGCCTTCCCTGCTTTAGAATTGGGGACCCAACGCTACTATTTAAGGGGTATCGTATCAACGGCGCCCAAAAACGACTTCTCGTGTAACGCAGACGCGATAACAACCTTCACCCAAATCGTGAACCATGAGCATTTTATTAGGCAACAATTGATAACTTAATTATTAATATTTTCTTAGGTTTACGCGAATATTTAATATTATAAATTAAACTATCTTTTCGGATTTTGTCGCGGGTGTCTCTCCGTGATCATGATTGCTGTAAAGCATTCGAAACGTCGGGAACCAAAAATCAAAATAAATCCGCGACTAAATCCGAAAAGATTGTTTCATTTATAACTTAATTATTATGTAAAACTATCAACTTGCCATGGTTTTATCTAGTTTTTAATTATGTAAGGAACCAAAAAAATAGAATTTACTTCAAATAAGGGTGGATTAGGTGGATAGTGACAGTGGTAGCCCAGCGGTAACACGTCGCTTGGATAACCGAGTGATGCGGGTTCAAATCCGCGTCTCGCACCTCTGATATTTTCATGTGCGAATCATTTATATCATGATTACCACTTGTCTTACAGTGAAGGAAAATATCGTGGGGAAACCTGCATGTCTGAGAAAACCTAACAAGTTTTCGAAAGACATGTGAAGTCCGCCAACACGCACTAGGCCAGCGCGGTGGACTATGGCCTCATCCCCCTCGTACTGAGGGAGGCCCGTGCCCAGCAGTGGGACGTTAAAAAGGGCTGATGATGATGATGATGATGATGAAGGGTGGATTTCACTTAAAAAGCATTACAAATTTTCATATATCTGCCTTTATTAATGATGGATATGGGTGTTTTATCTTTCATCCCCTATGTTTCGCCATGAGAAGACGTACTCTTAAACTTGAATAAAAATAATTATTTTCAATTATTCGGGAAAAAATTGATTGGATGTTATTATTAGGGCGAGTCCTAACACTATCCCACAACCTGAGCATTTTTTGGTACATTTTACTGAAAAACTATCACGCCTATAGATTTGTGCTTTAACATAGTAATTTAACTTCATATCTATATGTGTTATATGTAAAAAAATATTTGATAACCATTAAAAAATGAACATTAACAACTGTCTTAAATATTATTATCCGTTAGAAAAACTACGCCAGCCCTTCTCCTCAGTACTCCTTGCCTCTACTCCATAATAATATCTTTGCTAAATTAAAGATGGCATTTTGTGCTTAATAACTAAAAAGGGGTTTTAGAAAAATTCAAATTAAATAGAAGATAAAAGTTTCTATAGTCTTCGTTATCTAAAGTAGAAATATATTTGATTAATATAAATTTTATTTTTTTGGGTTCTTATGAAATATGCTCAATCGTTAAGTCATACACAAAAATAATATAATTTTAAAGTTTGTGTGGAAAAATCTTATTTTTTTTATATACATAATAGCAAAACTCAACACATATCATCGGCTGTGTATTCTAAGCGGCTAATTCCATTTTTGGCTAAAATGACTTTTGGTATCTACTGAAACAAAAAAAATAAAAAATGATGCTATAATAGATAGATAGTACAATATTTATCAATTGGGACTTAGATATATAATAAATTGAATAAATACATAAAAATGACGAAAACCATCAAATTAACAGCTTTTCACTAAATGCATATGAAAGTATATGCTGAAAAAACTTACATCATAAAATCTATTTGTCAAATTTTTGTCTGTCTGTCTGTTTGTTCATGCTAATCTCTGAAACGGCTGAACCGATTTTGACGGGACTTTCAGTCACAGATAGCTAATGATATGAGGAATAACTTATTTGTAAAAACCATTTAATGTATTTTAACTTACGCAGCGAAGGAAAAAATCAATTTTTATTTCTGACAAGTATGAGTGGGAGTTAGTTAGAATACTTAGCCGACGTTATGTTAAATGTATGGATCATAAAAATAAATATTCTTTATAATCACCGATCTCATAAACATGTCTGACTAAAACCATGACTGTCATTCTTACTTAAGTATACTTACATAACATGTATTTTTATAAATAATAAATAATAAAAATTATATTTGAAGTTTGATTTTTTAATATTTACCTTCTATTTAGTCTATACATATTATAATAAAATTCTGTGTCAAATCTGACATCGAATATTTTTTATTAAATAAGTAGTTTATTATCGATAGAAGCCGAATCTATAGTAATCGAATCGAAATAAATCGAATATAATCAGTCTGTGACCGCATCACGAGAAAACCATTAGACCCGATCAATATATAGGATACTTAATACTGTCGCGGAATATAGTGCGAACTCGTCATAATAGCACGCTTGTACCATGCTTTACAACAGCGAATATCAATTTATAACTTTTGACAATTACATAACAAGAACAGTTAGGCTGTATGGACTATAGTCCTTTGCCTTTCCCTATTGGGGATAAATTTAAAAAACAACAACAACAAGAACAGTTTATTGCAAATTTTAATGTGTCAGAGAGAGACAAAGCATTTTCAAGAAAGATTTGGAAGTTACTAGAAACATTTTGAATTTTCGATACTAGAATGTTCTAAATTTACGCATATAAAAAGGCCGGCAGTGTGTCGAGAGTTCAATACTATCTTAGGTTTACGCGAATATTTGAAATTATAAATGAAACTATCTTTTCAGATTTTGTCGCAGATGTATTTGGATTTTTGATTCGTAACATTTCGAATGCTTTACATCAATCATGGTCACGAGAGTCTCTTCCGTTAAATCCGCGACAAAATCCGAAAAGATAGTTTCATTTATAATATAGGATACTTTTTACTAAAAAAAAACTCATCTCTGAGAAATGTATACTAACCGCTAAAACGTTCCCAACCAAAGCAATGGTAAGTCACTAGTATATTAATCTAAATATATGAAAGCGAAATGTCACTCACTCATCACGAAATATCAAAAACTTAGATAGTTTATTATAGTTAGTATTATTCCGTTCGTTCCACCGTCTGAGAATCTTGCTCCTGGACATAGTTTGCCTTGGCAGACCTGGAAGTCGCTTAATAGACTTCGGACTCAGGTTGGCCGAAGTAAGAAAAACTTGGCCAGGTGGGGATTTGCGAGCGGTGGCCTGGAGTGTAGATACGGTACTATTCCTCAATCGATGAGACCTACTTACATGCCCTGCTTGCCCTGTTACCTGCAACTTACAGGAGCTTATGCATGCCACTGATAAAGCCATAATGTTGGCAAAGTTTTGGGCTGACTCATTGTAACAATTAAAGAATAGTTAGTAGACGTCCGCTTAGAACGGATTTTGCGACAGGGCCGGATTAAGGTCCAATGGCTCTCGAAAATTTGTAGGAAAGTCCTTCATTTAGTGCTCACATAGTTTAAATTTGACAGGCAGCATCTAGGGACGAGGCGGAGCGAAGCGAAGCTCGCTAGTATACAATAAAAGACAATATATAAAATAAAAATAAATAAAATAAAAATAAAATAAAATATAAATAGAATAATTTATTGAATACAATATGAATAATCACAACTGGTTAATACTTTATAAGAGCTTACATTAACTTACTTTATTTACATTCGACTCAGTGACAAAATGTACCAATTTATAAAATAAAATAAAATTGTTGCTAGGCCCCTTTCGAAAAGGGGCCTCGAGACAGCACTATTATTATTCGGATATTACATATTTAATATCAAACAGTCTTAGGTAAAGTTCCAAATTCATTATAAAACATTTCTTGGGAAACACAGCACTTAGTAATTAAATGTACCATGGTACTACACCTACGAAATCTGAGTTATGAATACCAGATATTTGATACACTACACATTATTACACACAACGCCGTCTAGTTCCGTGGTAAGCTAAGAAGGAAGCTTGTGTTACGGATACCAGACAGTTGATATACTACATATATAAGTTTAAATACATACATGTTATAAATATGACACCCATGACATGTCACCATGTGACAGCTAAAAGCTTACAAAAAAGCAATTAGAAATATAATTTATGGAATTCGTACATTTTGTTTGTTGTCATCGAAAATATTTTACACAGAATATATACGGCAACCAATTTTCAAAAAAAAATAAAAATACATTGTGTATTTTATTTTTAGTCGTAATGACTTGACGAAAAACTTATTTGAATGATTAATAAGTATTTAAATACATATAGAATCGTCAAATGATTATACATACTCATTAGGCCCCCTGTCTAAGGGGGGCTTAGTCCAATATTCGAGAATAGAAAAAGCATAAATCACCTCGACGTTTTTAATAAATTTTAACATATAATTAATTTTAAATATTTTTTTAAGTAACAGTCCCGTGTGTAAAAAAAACAAAGTCATATCCGTATTTGGTGCCATTTAGAAATATAAATTAATAAATATTATGAAACAAAAACTGAATGTTTAAAAAAATCCAAGTAACAATATTATTAACAATGAAAATATAAAAAATCTCATATATTTTGAAATTATTACATTATGTATAGGATTAAGAGGCCTAAATCTTATATTGAATTGATTTGATTGATTTGATTTGATATAAAATGTAATATAATATAAAGTATAATAACTGAAAATTGCAAAAGATTTAAGTTTTTTAAAATATTTGAGAATAATGCTCAAATTATCATATCTTTTTGTAAATATTCATACAAAAATATTTAAAAATTTTATTAGTTTTAGTTCTTAAGTTTAATATAGAAAAAAGGAAATTAGTTACATGGTTTTTATCTTTATAATGAGCAAGGCCCCTTTTTATAATGGGGTTTTGTTCCACTATTATTATACATCATATGGATATGAAATATTTAGTTATATTGATAGCAAATTGTAAGTTTATATTTCAAACAAAATCCGTATAATAGTAAGTCATGAGGCCCCTTTCTATTGGGGGCCTTCATGAATTATTTTAATAACTTTAAATATATATTATAGATGTTTAAAACATGCTAATTTTAATGTTCATAGAAATCCTAAAATAACATATTTAAAGTTTAAAATTACACTAATTTATTCTTTTACGAGTCTTTATACACGAATTAAGTATTCAATGGCGGTTAGCTTTTATATATTTTACACAGCACGTTTGTTATACCGAAAAAAAACATTAAACATTAAGATAAAACGAAAATGCTTTACTTTTTATATCATGTCAATAAATTCTAAAAACATTAAAGTTATTAATTATTTTCTCCTATAATAAGGACCTTATACAAATAAAATCATACAATTTAGGATTTTTTTAAAAACAAAAACTAATATTTCAAGGACCGAATGTGTAAGTTTTAAGAAATATTCAAGCGTCTATTATTTTTTGTGATTTATTTGCAAATTTTAATACAACTTCATTTCCCTAACAATCAGTTGTCAAAGCACATCAAAATTAAAATAATTTTAAATATTGTTTTTAATTCTACGAATTTTGGTGCTATATCCCCTTTTTTATAAATTACTATATAATTTTGAGCTTTGACATCAAAACCTTTAATTTCTTTTTGAGCATGTTTGCTATTAAGCATACATAAAAAAAAGAAAAAAGTTTTTTTTTCATTTTCAGATTGTTCATATTAAATGAACACCAAAATTCAGTAACAATAATTAGCCTTGGTTAGAAATATATCATTTACTACTAAATACTATCAACAGATTATTTTATATGATTATACAAATATAAAAAGGCCCCTTTTGAATTTTATAAGGGGGCCTTAATCAATATCATATATTAAATTACAATCTTTATTACTATGGCTAAGAGTTTTTACGACTATTTTAATGGTTCACTTTACTTTTCAATTATCGAACCCGATATACCTCAGTCGATAAAAATATCACAACTTTATTTAAACTTTACTCAAATCTCACACGTCAAAAAAATATAAAGGCCCTCAAATTAAAGGGGCCTTAACGCTTATAATAATAACAATTAGTTTATAGTGATAGCAATTCATAGTGGATTGCTATCGTAGGCTTAAGTAAAGATGATTTAAACTGTAGTTTAAAATAGGGTAGTAAAAATAACCATCAGTCTCAATATAAAATAAATAGTTTTTCTCATGTCAGGTATCGTAACTACGAGGCATGTATCTGAAAGTAAGAAAAAATAACATTTATTATCTATACTAATAATATAAAGCAGAAGAGTGTTTGTTTGTTTGATTGAACGCGCTAATCTTAGGAACTACTGGTCCGAATTGAAAAATTCTTTTTGTGTTGCGTTTATCGAGGAAGGCTATAGGAAGGCTATATACATAGCTGGGCACCGTTAAACAAATAATTAACTCGTTTATCGCTAATCCGTTAATTAAATAAGTTAACTTCGTTAAACGTTAAAACGTTACATTTCGGAAGTTGTAACGCAAGTTAATCGTTAATCCGTTAACACGTGATTAAAATGGCATTTTTTACACCATTGCGCTAATGGCCAACTTATAAAATCTGTTGGTTTGGGTGTTGGAACTTAAAAGTTTCTCAGCAATTCGAGGAGGTGCCTCCGTTTGAATCGACGCCCTGAATAGGGCCCAATTGCGCATACGTACGATGTCCTTTATGGTGACCATGGCGGGCGATTCGCCCTGGACGAATGATACCAGTTTCGGGCGAGTGACCCAGCGCGTGGGAAACGTCCAGCGTGGGAAGGAGTCGCTGCGGTCAGGTGTTTTCGTTTTACTCGCGACACGCGCTCCGCCGCACTTTTCGTGGTTTTTCACGTTCGTGGCAGTGTGGCGCGGCGCGGTGCTTGGTAAATAGTGGGATTAACGATTAACGGACTTGAGAAAATGTAACGGAAGTTAACGATTCCGTTAACATTTCTTTAAGTTAACTTAAAAGTTAATCGTTAACCGAAATGTTAACTTCGTTAATTAACGATTAACGGATTAACGAGTTAATGCCCAGCTATGGCTATATTACATCACGCTACGACCAATAAGAGCGGAGCATCAATGAAAAATATTGCAAAAACGAAAAGGGTAGGCATTAGTTCTGCGAGGTACCATACCGCGCGACTCAGAATGAATTTGGTTTCCGGTCTTTAGAACGCGTGCGAAGCCGCGGGAAATGCTAGTTAAAATATAACCAAATTCGAGGGTTGTCTTCAATTTCCCAATCATCATAATATCCATCATCCATAAATTACGTCACACGTTAATGGGGAGGGAGGGTATCACCGTAATGTGACATAGTGTGACAAGGGGCTGGGGGGGGGGGGGGGTGGTAGTGTCAAAAGCTTTGTTGCGTCACATGTTAAAATTTAAAATACCAAAACACGAAACAAGATGATTAAGTATCTTTAATTAACATAATTCTTTGCTTATTGTTTCTTAACTAGTCGTTTGTTCTTTCTGTTATCAGAAATATTTGATTTTATGTTAATTTTATTAAAGATTATTTAATAATAATAAGAAAAAATGAAAATAACTGTTTTCTTTTGATTATTTTTAAATACATGCTTAAATTTGAAAAATCTGTGACGTCACATCAAGGGGGGTCTAAAACTGTGACAAACTGTGACAAAGACGGGGGGTGTCTAAAAGTTCTAAAATTTAAATATATAAATTAATAAAAATGCGGTTTGTTAAAAAAACAAATCTAACACTTATTAGTTATACATAATGTTAATCATCCCCCTTTTTTCTCTCTTTTTCTTTCACTCTATCTCTATCTCACTCCAACTCACCTTACACTAATATCATGTAACCTAAAGACAGCATATTGCGAATTTCTAAATACTTGATAGAAATGCTCCACCGGTTCAGTGAGGAGCTTGTGACACAGTTTGGGGTTCGATTTCATGTTCGGAAACTGTATATCCCATATATTTTCGAAAGAACATCCTTTTCTGGGGAAAAAAATAAAACGTTAATTGCGGCTATTATAGTTTGTCCATTTTATTTATGGTTTTTTGACAGCTCGACGACTGACAAGCTATAGTGATGTCCTAGAGGACGTAATAATCGATTTCCTTTATTTTTTTCATATAAAATAATATTTATTTTTATATTTATCAATATGAAGGATCAGGTCGTAGTCCAACTAGACAACTTCGGTTAGACTGAACATGTCTTTCGAAAACTTGCTAGGTTCTCTCAGACATGCAGGTTTCCTCACGATGTTTTCCTTCACCGTAAGACAAGTGGTAATCATATTGGAAATGATTCCCACATGAAAATATCAAATATTAAATTAAATGAATTAGTTAAATTCCCATCAAAATCTGCCCAGCCGTTTCGCAGATTACCCAGAACAAACAAATTAATTTATTTTATTAATGTGGCAATGGCATATACAACATTTAATAATTATTTTTTATTCATCGATTCCATTTTATATCTCACACAGATGTCAAAAACGTTAATACAAAAAAATATATAACGTTTAACTCAAGAATATAGTATATTTTTTCTTACTTGTCCTAAATGGTAAACAAACACTGCCTTGAACGAAAATCACTTATTTTCGGAAAATCCCGCATTTTAGACTTGGTTTCATCGTTTATAACTAGTTTAGAAACACACACACTATGAATTACACTAATAAAAGCTGTTTATTTATGATTTGAACACATTATTTTTGCTAAAATTGAAATTTTAACAGAACTAAATTCTATAGATAAAATATGAACAACACATTTTGACGTTTCGATACGCTACTTTGTCTTTGAATCATAGAGATGTAACATGTAAAATTATTTGGCGAGAATGGAAACTGAACTTTTAAAAAAATAACAATATTTGTAAATTACAAAGTACGACATTTTTCTTCAAATTTTATTAGATTTTAAAATAGGTGTGTCATCTGTAGAATATAGAAGATTTTTAATTGCTTTTAACCAACTTATACTGATTATTTATTTGTTATTGTAATTATTAATATTTCTTATCTTATTGCACTGTGTAATAAAATGGAGTGAGGGACTTCGGACATCTTTCGATCGCTCATTTGCTTTTTTAGTTTAAAGTTTTAAAAATGACTTTATATTAAGACAAAAAGGAAAATAAAATTATTATAATTATTATTAGTAAGGAGGTCATATCTGAGTAATAAAATTATCAAATTAACTTGCCGTATTATTTCTACGTTCACTGCATGAAAACCATTAAGTTCAGTCGTTGTCATTCATTCGTCATTGCAATCTCTATGAATTATCTCTGGTTACCTGTCCGCCATATTTGTTTACTATTTAAGACAAGTAAGAAAAGTAGACTATACTTTTTAAGTAGCACAAAATTTTCAACAAGATACTAACTTGCTTTTCCCATAGCAGTAACTAGTTTCAACTATGAGATAAGTAGCACGAAATTTACTCAATTCTTTGTAGAATTCTCGCGAGGAGAATCTCCCGTACATCTTGTACACTGTGAATGCGCGTTTTCTGTAAACAATTTATTAATTTATTAATTTATTAATTGTTTGTTTGTTTGTTTGTTTGTTTGTCTGTCTGTCTGTCTGTCTGTCTGTCTGTCTGTCTGTCTGTCTGTCTGTCTGTCTGTTTGTTTATTTAGAATTACCAACAAAAGTTACAATAAATTACATACAAAAGAAAATACATTACTATATAGACATGATTATTGCACTTTTAATATTTTAATATATATTTTCCATAAAACAGCAAAACAGCAAATAAATATATCTATATTAATTTAAAAAAAAAGAACGTGTGTACAAAGTACACATGTCAGAAGTAAAACTTCTTTGGCAAACTAATTTTTAAATCCCGTTTATATTTATACTAAATAACCCCGTCTAAGCTCGTCGAGAGAGCGAGATGGCGATACGGTCACACCCACGAGTTAGACAGAGTTAGAAATATCACTGACTCGCGGTGGGCGAGATCTAACTAAGGCTAACTCTTCCCCGTCTCTGAGCGCCTGGTACTATCGACTTATTTTTCGTTTCATCGAGTTTGAAATCACAACGATTCTAAAGAAGTTTCACTTCAAAAAAAATGACTCGTTAAGCTCAGTTTGTAGATCCTACTTGCTGTGCCAGCGGTCGCGGGTTCGAGTCCCGCTGGGGACTCAGACTCATTTGTTAAGCATAGGTGTTTATGTGTAGTGTATCAACTATCTGGTATCCATAACACAAGCCTCGTAGCTTACCACGAATTAGATGGCGCTGCGTGTAATAATGGACCGGAACTTGATAACTAGCTATCATCAAAAAATTTCATCACAATCTGACCAGTTTTCTAGTGATACTGTCACAGACAGACGGACAAATAAACTATAGATCTGTATCGTTAATAGTGACAATAATGTAATTTCAATTAGAATTATTCAACAAACTAAATAAATATGTTGGGATATTACTACACACAACGCCATCTAGTTCCGTGGTAAGCTACGAAGGAAGCTTCCATTATGAATACAAGATAGTTGATATTAAATATATACATATTACAAATATAAACACACACACACACACATACACACACAAACATCTGAGTTTAACAAACTAATGCCCCCAGCGGGACTCGAATCCGCGACCGCTGGCGCATGAAAGTAGGATCACTACAAACTGAGCCAAACGTCATCAAGTACAGATTTGACTCAGTTAAGGTTTTAAATATGACTAGTGACTCGTTTTCGCTTCGCTCGGACTCGTCATTAGAACAGCCGCGGTAATAAATGTATACAAAAACTTGACAAATTATATACTAAAACCTTCCTCCAGAACCACTCTATCTATTGGTGAAAGAGCATGAAAATCGGTGCAGTAGTTTTTGAGTGTATCGCGAACAGACAGACTGACGCGGCGGAGGACTTTGTTTTATAATAAGTAGTAATCTATATAAATAAAATGATAGAGGTCTGCAGTTGTGCGCTCATCACGGAAAAACTACTGGATAGATTTCAATGAAACTTTCTAAGTTTTATTTCTTAGACACTTGGTCCTTATCAAAAAAAAAATGATTGCGATATCTTCATTTAATAAAAAGTTATTAAAGTTTGAAGTAACAACGCTTTGTATATGCACTGCGTGTTCAGTGATGTATGTTTCCTTCTCGCGGAGTAGTGGGGCAAGCGGCGTAGCGCGCATGCGGAAAACTTTGTTAATATTTCAAGCAACGCGGACGAAGTCGCGGGTATCAGCTAGTGATATCTAAATCTCTATACTGTAAGCTATTCAAACCATTGCAACAAAAAAAAATAAAAAAAACTTAAAAATAATAAGAATAAGAACTTCTTGTTCTTCTTTCGAAGTTAGTGAAGAAGAAGAAGAAAACCATTCTTACCTAGCTTCCACATGCTCATAGTGAGGATGTGTCACTATTGGTCGTCTAGTAGACAGCATGATACTTGACGAAATGGGCATTGAACCCGCGAACGCACCCCCATAGGGCTCCTCCAATATCCACTGTAGTAACTGCTCTTGGGGAAAATCATTGAATTCACCTAAAACAGTGTTTTTCAAATTTTAAATTCAGTGTTTCTCAAACTTTTAAACCTAACAAGGTACAATAAAATTAAAATAAATTTTAATTTAGGCAATGACTAGGTATTATTATTTAGGTATATTTAAATTGACTTTAATATACTAATTAAATTGACTCAGGCAGAGTTTCTCAAACTTTTAAACTAGTTGTAGTTGCAAAATAATTAGAAATTTTAGGCTTATTTAAAGATTAAGTGAAGCTTTTGTAGATGAAACTTAAATTTAGAGTCTCTCAAACTTTCAGTAACAAGGTTCTCAAACTTTAAAAACCAAATACATAGGTGCAATTCTCAAACTTTTTTTTATTTTAGTCCAGTTTAAAACAAAGTAAAATTAAGTAACTATTAAGCTTATTGATGCTTTTGTGGATAATTATTGAATTCACCTATTAACAAAGTCTCCCAAACTTCAAATTCTAATGTTCTCAAACTTTATAAGAAATTATTATTGTTTAAGCAATGATTAAATCAAGCTATCAGCTAACACATTCTAACAGAGTTTTTCAAACTTTAAGCTCTAAGACTTCTTAATTAGAGATACAATAATAAAAAAAACGTATGTTTGTATGTAAGGGGTAATCCCTGAAACTAAATTACGAGAAAACTACTGGACAGATTTCGATGAAATTTGGTATCATGACAGCTGGTACCGGATAACACATAGGATACTTTTTACTAAGAGAAAATATATCATTTCTGAAAAATCTACACTTCCTTTAAAAACGTACAGTAAAAGTAAATAATATATTATTAAATTTAGTAGATACTAGCTGACCCGTGCCCACTTCGTTGGGCATAATGTTAATAATCCTTTTCTAGTACAGAGTGTTTAAATAATTTAAATTATTTTATTAATATTAAAAATGAAAAATTAAATTATCTATACTAATATTAAAAAAACTACTTTTTGTAACTTAAATATAAAAGTTAGACATATGCTGTCGTTGACTTTTTTGTAGGCATTTTCAAGCTCCACATCTTTTCTCTAGAACTCAAAAATATATCTTTCATAGTTAAGGCAGCGTTCGTAGAAACGCTTCGACCGTTTTTTCTCCGATTCCCTTTGCAAAACGGACTACCACGTAAAAGCCTTTTTATTTATCGGTTTTTTATATAACCTATGACACTCAGCAATAATGTGGTTTTCTATTGGTGAAAGAATTTTTAAAATCGGTTCAGTAGATCCCGAGTTTACCCCTTACAATTTAACAAACAAACAAACTTTACTTCTTTATAATATTAGTATAGAAGTATAGATTATAGTAAATAGTAATAGTATATATAGTATATATAGTATTATAGTATAGAAGTATAGAAGTATAGATATAGATTTGGTGAAAGACCAACACATACCTATATGAGACATCTCGTGCGAGACATTTTGAGTGAGTTCCTTCAACAGTGGAAATATGACAACTGCCCAAAGTACAGGAACGTATTTCCTCATGGATTTTGGAAAGCTGAAAGTTTAATTAAATAATTTAATATAAAATAAATAAATAAATATTGTTGGGACATCGACACACAGCGCCATCTAGTTCCGTGGTAAGCTACGAAGCTTGTGTTACGGATACCAGATAGTTCATATACTACATATATAATTTTAAATAAATACACAATATAAATATAAACATCCATGACTGGAGTACAAACATCCGAGTTTAACTAATGAATGCCAAAAACTCAAGCTTCGTAGCTTACCACGGAACTAGATGGCGCTGTTGTAATAATATCCCAACATATTTATTTATATTTTATTTATATGTTATTTATATTGTCTATCTATGTATAACTGCCTTTGTGGTGTACAGTTGTACATCCGGTAGGAAGTCCTGGGTTCGAGTTCCCCAGTGCTGAGGCAGAGCACATGTCATGTCTTGCGTCTTAGCTCGCACTGGTTGTGTCGAGTGTAGACTTGTATCATCATCATCAGCCCTTTTTTCAACGACCCACAGCTGGGGGTGGGCCTCCCTCAGTACGAGGGGCTCAGGAGGGGATCAGGCCATAGTCCACCGCACTGGCCTAGTGCGAGTTGGCGGACTTCACATGTCTTTCGAAAACTTGTTAGGTTTTCTCAGACATGCAGGTTTCCTCACGATGTTTTCCTTCACCGTAACTAGATGGCACTGTGTAATAATGTCCCAACATATTTTTCTTGAAGAAATAATCTATTCTTAGATATACTTACATATTATAATCTTTGTTCGCTATAAGCGACGAAACTAGACACATCTGCGTCGAAAACAGTAGCTTTAACCGCATTACAAGTCCAGCCATTATACCAAAAACGACCAATTGCGAGAAATTATAGAAAATCGCCGGATCCACACTCAAATTCTTCAGGAAGAACACAAGAACGTACTTCATTTGCTCACGTTTTTGCATTTTACCTTGCATTTTTGACATAACCACGTCTAAATCCCGTGGAACAGCCCTATTTTTGTTTGATTCCGAATTATTCTCTATTCCACTATCATCATCTTCTCCATCCACTATCTCTTTCTTTTCGTGCACATCTTCTATCTCTTTACGGCATTTAGAAATGGCGTTTGACACCCAAAACTGGACCGCATTCACTCCACTCAACAAAGTAAATGGTATAAGTAGCGATATCGTCATATTTTTAATTGAACTCATTGGCAAATAATCGAAAACTTCCGAACATGTATAAATTAAAGTATTGAAACTCTTATAATCCGTGAATTTAGAAAATAATATTTCCCAAACGTGAGTATCGTCTTTGACTTCGAGAAAATCGCAAACAGTACTTTTTAAATACAACGAAGATGCTACAACCAACAATATTCTAAGCAAAACCTGCGAAATTTCTACGAATAGATCGAAATGGTTTTTAATATTTATTCGAAAATTACTAAAAAATAGCGAATACATTGATATTATTGCGAAGAATGATGTATAGAGGGATGATTTTAACATATCATTGCCCTGTAAGAGAAGAATGGCGGTGTGGAGTCCGCAAAAGTGTGAGTGGAGGAAAATCGATAACGTTTTAGAATCGATTATTCGTAATTGTTCCATTACAAAGAAAATGGCGATTTGAGTTAGGAAAATGAATTGCGTGAATTGCCAGAATAAAAGGCATATAGAATTTGTGATGAAAATGGCGACCTGAAACAAATATTATACATATATAATTTGGCGTATATCAGTTAGTAGACACTTGCTGTGCGGTCGCGGATTCGAGTCCCGCTGGGGGCATTTATTTGAGTGATGTTTGTACTAAAGTCATAGGTGTCAAAATTTATAATATGTATGAATTCAACCTTAATAATGTAATGCATCAATACTAGAGAGATCAGGCCATAGGTAAAAAATCAGTACATATAAATAAAATTGAAGTGTCTTGATTTTAATTTTAAATTAATAGCTTTTCACTACAAAAAAGAAAGTATATACGGTACTTGCATCAAAAAAACTATTTTAAAATTTTTATCTATCTGTTTCTTTGTTCTGGCTAATCTCTGAAACGGCTGGACCGATTTTGACAGGAATTTGACTCGCAGATAGCTAATGTTATAAGGAGTGGCTTACTACTTTTGATTTATTAGAAAATTAGTAAAACCTTTTAATTAATATTAACTTACTTAGCACAACGAAGCGGGTTTGCTAGTCTATACTAATATTATAAAGCTGAAGAGTTTATTTGTTTGGTTGAAAGCGCTAATCTCAGGAACTACTGGTCCGAATTGAAAAATGCTTTTTGTGTTGGATAGTCCGTTTATCTAGGAAGACTATAGGCTATATAACACACGCTTCAACCAATAGGAGCCGAGCATCAATGAATAATGTTGCAAAAACGGGAGCAAAATATTTCTTTTGATTTTCAGCCTTTAGAATGCGAGCGGAGCCGCGGGAAGGGCTAGTCTCTAATAAAATTAAGATTACCTGTAGTTTTAAAACTTTGTTTTTGTCCGGCTGCCTCAGTTGTATAGTCAGAAGATATGATTGCAAAAACAGAAACGGTACTGCTAAATTTTCCCTTTCATTCGGTGCCCATTGCACTCTCGTACATTCTGCGTGGTTCGCAAAATATTCAAGCACAGCTATGAGACCACCGAATATGCTTTGGCTGAAGAAAAAAAATTGAAAAAAATCAGCCAAGTTCCTTACAATTTAATATGTTCTATCGCAACTGACACAGTTGATTGTATTTCTCACTAATAAATAAATAGATTTCAAAGTATTAAGGCTATCTCTTTCTATGAATGTGAAACAGACAGATGCTGATATCTGCTAAACGATATTTTTTCGCAATGGCTTGGCTTACAATCTGTTATCTGCCAGTGTCGCGTTAAATGAGGATTTTATTTTTTTTTCTTTAGTCTTGTTATTAATTAATAATGAAGTCTAAATTGACTAGAAATCATATCTCTAAGGAAATAAGTTTACAGAAAAATAAAATGTAGGCTGTTTTCTACTCGAAAGCCAATCTATGCTTATATCAAAATTTATCAATATTATTCATCAAAAACAAATACCAAAGACAGATAGACTGATTAACTTTTAAATTTATAAAATTAGTTGGATTATTTTCCCGCCATTTCTGCTGTCACTTTGACATTTACACCTATCTCCTTTACTCACCTCAATACACACGCGTGGAGGAAAAGGACAGCAACAGTCATGCCAGCTAACCACCATATGGCCTCTAAATAAAAGTAAATTGGTTGCCCAATGCCCACACAGCTTTGTACAGGAGGGTGACCTTCACCACGCTCTATCATATCACATTCTCTATAGGTAGTGTTGATCCATGGTTCGAAATATCGATACATCGCGCCAATTATTACCTGTAGCATGAAAAAATCAAAATTTAACAATCGATTTGAGCCAAAATGATTATTTTATTAGAAGCTTGCCCTTGTATATAACCTTTTTAACATTCACAATTAGGCACCCGCCTCCCTTCATTACGAAAGGGATCAGACCATAGTCCTCCAGGCTGACTAAGTACGAGTTGGAGGAGGACTTCCACAGTTTTCAAAACTTTCTAAGCTAAACCTTGATAAAAAGTATTACCTATCTAAAATTAAATTTTGTTTTGACTTATTGTGTAATAATGAAAATATTATTATCAGAATACAAAAATACTTATACTTTATATACCTTTAAAAAAATTCTAGATTCTCTCAGACATTTTGAGGCAGGTTTCCACAAAATGTTTTACTTCACCACAAGTCTTTCAAGTGAGGAAACAAATGGAGATGTGTGATCCGGGAATTGAACCTTATGACTTGATTTGCTTCACACATAAAAATTAAAAACTATACATAATAAACATTAGGAACATAAACAATACTAACCTCAGGATTGATATTAAATCTGTTAAATGCATTCACTTCGGTGGGATACTCAACTAGTTTATCATACATAATCATGGAGATTCCATTTAGAAACGGACGCTCCTCTACTACCATTTTATAATATGAGTAGTAAAATCCCATTTCTGTGCGCAATGACATTTCTCTCTCCAAATCAGAGAGCAAGGAGAAATTGCGGTCATTGTCAAATAAGTTTGACACATATTTGTAATGTATAAAACCTACTGTAAATGCTGAAATTATAATTATAAAAATTTAATGAATTATTAAATTGCCTTTTAATTTCTTAATCATATATATAGAGTTAGTTTTAACTTATATTTTTTTCACTATAAGTAGATTTTCTATGTATTTGCTATACTGACCTAAGTATTAACATAAGCCTTGACATTTTCAATGTGATTGTAAAATTTTAAATACACTATTTTCAAAAAACATTAGATTATTATTTAAGCTTATATTGTCCATACAATATGGTACTGGTATGGTATTAATTACTCATAACATTTTCTGTTATAAAAACAGATATAACACAAACTGATTTTGTTAGAAAAAAATGAAGGCCATATTATTAATATTTTAACCTTTGTTTTATAAACATTTTTAAAAACATACTTTTATTCATATACTATAGTAATTTAACATTACAACTTTTTATCTATCAGTACCAAAAAAAGATAAATAATTAAGCAAATAACAATTTTGTTTCCTTTCCCTAATAAAACTTTCCTTTCAACACCATTTTAGTGATCACTTTCAGAAACAAAGTTGAATATATGAAATATAAATATATTACATTAGATAGAGAAATATGTTAGAATAAATTTGAAATAATTTAAATAAAATGTAACCAAATAATCTTAAATAGTGTAGTAATTAGTACTAACTATAGATAAAGTGTTATTTTTAACTAGTTTCTTAGAAAATACATACCGATAATAGTAATACAAATGTATACAGCTATCTGTTTTCTGAAATATTTCGGAATATTTTGCGGCTCCTTACTTTGAGTATCTGTATTGTCAACCATTTTAAAGGTTTACATGCTTTTCTTTCAATTTTAATCCAATTTTTTGATATTATTTATGTTTATTTAATTAATTAAAATATTACTTATCAAGTGACAAGTAAATCGATTTTTTAATGGCAATGACAATTGACATGTGTCAGGTGCTGCAAATTGATTAAACTAAGGTGTTGCTAGAATTTTTTTTTAAATTTTTGTTTTAATTTAAATAATATAGTATTAGGTAATCTGTGATTTAAAGTATTATTTTAAATGAGAGACAGTGATAACGCGCTCTCTTGGATAACGAAGTGATGCGGGTTCACCTCTGATATTTTTATGTACGAATTATTTCTAACATGCTTGCCTTAGGGTGAAGAATAACATCGTTAAGAAACCTACATGTCTGAAAAAACAATAGTTTAAGTCGCACTGAGTCGGGCCTCCCACCCGTGCCCAGCTGTGGGAAGTTGAACACAGCAGAATACATATATATCCACATTATTTTTTTATAGTGTTACAGGTATCTCAATATTAAGCGCAGAATTTTTAAGTATATGAGTAAAATAGATTCCACTTGAAGATTTTTAAATTAATTAAGATGATTGTGGCAAAACTGATGTGTACAAAAACGCAAAGTGAGAACAGTTCCATAATTCTTGTCCTCTGTTAGTCAATCCATTTTTTGTTTAATACTTATTAAGCTTTCGACCATGGGGCGAACACTAATGGTACGATACTCACACCAAAAAATCTGACTCTCGCGCACATTTTTAGTAAGCAGAGTTAACTTCTTTGCGCGACAACCCAGTTATTTTCATGTTGTTGTTGCTTCATAATCAGTCCAGTCATTTTGAAGGAACAAATAGAAAAAATTGATATTCTCTTAAAAGTACAACACGTAGGTAGTAAAAAATGAAATACATAATGAAGAACAAAGAATGTATAATTTCAATTTAAACAAGTACAAATTAAATTTTCGCGGGTTTTTTATAATTTTTTACAAAAGTACAAAAAGCATCACAGAATTCAAAAATATATTAAAAGTTAAATTATTACAAAACAAACTTTAAATTTTAAATAATTAAACATGTTTCACATTGAGGCAAATTCACTAGGATGGGCAAAGGAACTTTATAGGTTTTCTAACCATTTGTAATATAGGTTTGTTAAAAATACCGTATATACAGCTAATAGAACTGAAAATAATTTAATGCAACTTATTTTCACCACGTTTATATCACTTGTTATTTTTAACCGACTTCAAAAAAGGAGGAGTTTCCATTGTATATATATTTTTTATGTTAATACATATTTTCTTTTCTATTAGCGATATCGCTAGTACAATTGCTTCAGTTTTTTGTCTTAGCCGTTAGCGAATATCGCTAGGCTTTTGACCGTTTTACAAAATTTAAATATAAAAATTATGATCTAGCTACACATATAAATATCATTTAGCTATTATAATTTAAGTAAGGAAATGGTAACTTAGAGTTTTTTACTGTAAAATGTAAGTCTCATGGCACAATTTCAAAGTACAGTAGTTTACAGTTTTCACAGTCATACTTGTAAATATTCGTTTGAAATTATTTGACACTGTGTACTGAAATAATATTTTTATAAGTAGGAGAGTAAAAATAGTCGTTTTTGGTCAACCTCGCAATAAATTCCCGATCCATTTTTTGTATACCGAAAATAAAATCACAAAATGCTGACTGATCCATATGGAGCTTCAAGCACCATCTTGAATAAAAACTCTTGACCTATATCTCGGAAACTATGCACTTTAGAACAAAAGTTATTGTAACCATTATTGTAGAAAAATAAAATTCACATATTTTATTTCCTGTAAAGTTTTTTGTAAAACTCGCCTATGAAATTTAGTGCGAGGTAAAATTCTATTTCTACTTGCCTTAAGTCAATGATTTATCAAACGACCCTCATACATTGAGAAAAAATAAATTATTCAAATGGCAACACCATAGGTAACACTCCAAAAGGTGGCACTCTTCAAAAGTTGCAAATATTACTTTCAAAAACAATTCCACACATTACAATTATTACTATATTTTGTTGAGCACTCTTCATCTTAAAGTCTAATGATATATAAAATTAATGGTCTATTGATAATTATTGTCAATTGTTCATTTCAACAGATATAATAAATACAATAGTGTGTTCGAGTTTGAAAAAAGCAATATTATCAAGATTATTACAAGAATATTATATTATCAAGAAGGAACTATATCATTAATTTTGACTCGATATTTCTGCTAAATAATTTTAAGTTTGTTTTATTCTAACACGTAAAATGATGAACTGCGCCGAATATAATGTGCAGTTAAAACCAAATACGGGTGTTCAGTCTAATAATATACGGAATGTAAAATTCGAAAAATTATTAGGATAATTTATAAACAGCTATATATAAAAGTATATATATAAACAAGTTGAACAATGTAAAGTAACACTTTCACAGATTAATTTAAATATTTCGAATATCTTTTCGAATTTTTTCGCGGATTTATTTAGATTTTTTGTTTTATCAGCATCAAGAGCGATCGAGCGACCTTAGACAAAGGTCCATAAAATTTTTGAGTTTGAAAATTATCGAAATGAAACCGCAAAAAAATCCGAAAAGATAGTTTTATTTAAAATGAGAAATTGATTTTTATTTTTTTTTTTATTTTTTTAATAAAACGACACAGTTTACCGAATACCTAATCATTCGGTAAAAGAAAATATCGAATATGAATATTCGGTATAAGATTCAGCGCATCTCTAATCTCTTTAACAAGACGAAATAACAGCAAAGCTACGTTGGTATTCCAAAAATCAAATATTTAATAAGTACAATAAAAAGTCCTACGGAAATTAGTGTTTTTTTTTGGTATACAAACAGATAAACATTATGTCTTTTTTAATGTCATCTAATAAGAAATTTCAAACTACGCATAATTTGAAACTAAAAATATTCTACAAATTAAAAATCTGTCTAAAAAAATATTTGGTGACATTTTGGTGAAACAGAACTTTTTAAGATTGGCACCAAGTTATGGATAGTCCCTAAGTAAAATAAAATATCATACCTACAAAATATAAATTCAACTGCAATCGACATATTGTCGAAAACTTTACAAAATCCTAATAAAGGACGTTATGTTAATTTTTTACATCTAACAATATTTTTCTATATTTTTTTATATCCGATTTATTTACGTAGAAATAAAAAAAGTACTTCAGTGAAATAATTAAGTTTTTTTCTTCATTTATGTATTACCACAGATCACATAATACGTATTACATATTCTTAATATTATTGTTTTTTATTTTTTATGTATTTTTATTCGCTACGATAATTATCGTATAATTACGTATTACATGAAAATTCGAATCAAATCCGAAAGATTCTTTTCCTATTTCTTTTTTGTTTGTCATATTATACATTTCGATTAAAATCGAAAATAACATACCTAAAAAACACCTAATACTACAGTTTTCTGTGGAATTCTATCGATTTTTTTGTTCACTTATGTTTATTTTTTTATATTGTTTTTATTGCAAGTACTATGTAATTTAATAATATAAAAAATCGTCAATCCGGTAGTCATAGCAAGATTCAAAGCTATGGGGAGCGAAGGGGTTTTCTCTCCTTTCTAAGGTTCCGTATTTTATAAGTTTCTAAAGTTTATCTTGTTGCGCAACTCAACCACGAAAAACTGTGGATGACTTTTTTAGATACTGGGATATTGCGAAATTTTGTTAAAAAAACATGTTCCTTACAATAACATTTGTTTAGAAATAAGAAAAATCGGTAAATACGGAATCTCAAAAAAGAAACTAGAAGTAATAGGGTAACGCAAGAAAAATTATGACTAAAATTATTATCAGAATTATAATTAAAAAAACTTAATAAATACGATGTATCAACTAGTGTCATGAACGACTAATACCATGGTTAAGGCGACAAATTTACTCCCACAACCATAGTTTAAATAATTAGCCGACGCAACCATGGTCTTGTTCGTGGTTACGTCGGTAGTTCTGAGTAAAATACTCTATACGTTTACAAAAACTAACAAAATGATGCTGAGCACGAGAGTGTGGAATGAATATTTTTTAAATTGTATTGAACGGTTTTCACTAAATACATTATTTATAAAAAAACTCACTAACTGTGCATAGCGGCATTTCATACAATTTTACTTATTTATTAGCTAATATTTTTGTAAAAGTATTTTGAGAGACTAGATTTAACAACTAAAAATATTAAGTAAATGCTATTTAAATAAACAATACAAATGCTAACTGTTAAATAATTAAAATATAATTTACTATTTTGTAAAAATTACTGAATAATTTATGACTAAGTCCAGGAATATGTGCGATTTTTTTTAAACTGGCAACCACAAAGCGTTCGCGTGACGCTAAATCGAATATTTGACAATCGAGTCGAATATCCGAGTTAAAAACATATTGCTTTAATCGAATCATTTTTTCTAACCTAATTCGATTAAAAAAGATAATCTCACGTATATTCCCGCACTGAATAAATAAATGAATTTGTATAAATAAATATTATTATTACAATTTAATTTATGTTTAAATAATAATAGCTCTAAAAATAATTGCGACTTTTCACATATTATGAAGCGTTCAATAATAATAACTTAATTGACTAAAAAAAATATCAAAAGGAAACAACACACAGAGATCTAAGAACAACACTGTAACTCCATGTCTTAATAACTTAAACAAAAATTAATCTATTGTTACAATTGCATACTATGCGTATGAGTATATTTGGTATAACTTCATGCTGAATCGGACATTATTAATGAAAGTTAGTCCATTAATTGATTTATCCAAGTTACAAAGTTGTTCGACAAGTTCCGAAATAATAATATGTATTTAAAATTAGAACCAATAATTTATAAAAGTTAATTGACATAAAAAATATTAAAAAACAACATATATATATACATACATAATTATGCATCTTTATATATTTAAAGAATATATTTAAATAAATAGGTATATTACGAAGTTTCTATTTTTTACATACAAACTTACATATTGAACTTTAGCACATGCATAAAAATAATGGTTTCTCGGTTTTATTAAATTAATTATACATATTTATATATTTCGATAATCAAATTAGATTTTAATGTATATTATTTTTTAATGAGTAAATTATTCTTCAATTTCAGGTGTCAAAAACAAATAAGTGACGTCATAAAAATTTGTTCGAACACAACAATGAACTGGCCATTTAATCGTAATTATTAAAATAATTTAATTTCAAATAATATCACATTTATAAATAACTAAGCGGAGTATAAATAAATATTTCAAAAAAGAATAATAAAATAATTCTTAATTTGCTACAAATATTATCTATTATCCCGCGTCCTACAACAATAATTCGGATAGAAATGTTTATACGTCAAATATAGTAGGTTAGTAACTTAAATAACTTATAAAAATAATATCGACAGTTAAGTTTAAGGCATCCAAAAACGCCTAATCAATCTACAATGGAAGTAAACGTCTGTAAAGCTTGTTAATGCGTATATATTACACTGAGATCCATCGTAAGAGAATGGGCTGGTTGAGACCACTCCTCCCAAAAAGTACCGTAAGGTGCCTTCGATAACAATAGCGTATGCCCATCCACCCCCACTATCCCCTTTGCACACCGAAGTACCTGTAAATTAAAAAAAAAATAAAAATATTAAACATAGCAACACTAAATAGAATTGCTATTGATAAATTGAAAACACCACATATTATTTCTTTAATTAATGTATAAATCATTAAATTTGGTTATCACTGTGCCATATATTTATATTACCGTGGTAAGCTTAGCAAGGTTAGTACGACTACGAGACTTGTGTTATTAAAACCAGATAGTTTATACTCTACATATATACATGATTGCAGTAGGTAAAAACTGAGCCAGATGTATTGTCAAATATTTTTTTTTTACGTAAAGCTCTGTCTAAAAACTTTTGCATAAATCATCAAAAAGTTTTTGACAAAAAATTAAAATTTTTTGAGTGAAAACTTACCATTTCCAAACCCAGCGCAAAATTTGTCATTGGTTATGTATTCAGCATTTTCAGCAGGAGTCTTATCAAGACACTCCTCAAAAGGAACATACGGCATGTGCACTACTTTGAGGATGGGGGATTCGGACCCCTTGTGATTCTTGGTAAGCCCAAAACCGGCTACCTGTGAAAATACAAGTGGGTTAAACATCTACTTGCTTGGATTTTTAAATAATTAATAATAAACGTATGTTTTTTTTGTATTTTTGATTTGCAAAATGGTACAGGCGGAATAGTAAGGTCAGTCCCTGCCGTTACCTTTCCAGGATCAAAAACATGGATTTTTTTGAAATTTCCAGTTTTTTTAATGTAGGTATTTTTTCTTATTTTTTTAATTAACAACGAAAAATTTATATTTACGCCAATTTCGGAAACGGATGGACAGATTTTGATGTGACTTTTATGTGCAGATATTTGATTTTTGATTTTATTTTAGAAAAATTAAATCACAAATGAAAATCTTTCTAGTAACGAAAATAAGCGTAGTTTTGTATGAAAATCTGGCAAACTCACAATGCCCAAGTCTCCATGTCGTCGATGATTGTCGTAGAAAGGAACGGAAAAGTCCAAGCAAAGAGGTCTGATATACGGTTTGTAGGTAAATGGGTGTTTAACAATAACCACTGCTAAATCGTTTTGGTAATTCAATTCGCTTCCACGGAAACGGCGTGCTAAAATTATTTTCTTAACCTGAAAGAAAAAAATATATAAATTCTTATTTATATTTCGACACACACTAGTTATTGGTGTTAACATTTATTGTGTTCAGCCCTTTTTTAACCTGCATGGTATGTTCTTTGAATACGAGGGGGAATCAGGCCATAGTCCACCACATTGGACAAATGCGGGTTGGCGGACTTCAC
Organism: Boloria selene; assembly: GCA_905231865.2. Taxonomy (NCBI): domain Eukaryota; kingdom Metazoa; phylum Arthropoda; class Insecta; order Lepidoptera; family Nymphalidae; genus Boloria; species Boloria selene. The sequence goes on along the minus strand of HG993159.1, from coordinate 5,594,311 downwards.
ATGTCTTTCAAAAACTTGCTAAGTTCTATCAGACATACAGGTTTCTTATTCTTCACCGTAAGACAAGTGGTAATCATGTAATACAAGTAATGGTTCGCACATGAAAATATCGGGTTCGAGACCCGGATTTGAACCCTTGGTTGAACACTTGTTTACGCGAGTGAGCGCGTCTCCACAGGGCTACCACTTCCTATATTACTTACTGCCTAGAGCCTTCGTATTTATAATATGAATTTGTTGAAAGTTATTTATCAATCTAGGAAAATTCAACAAAAGAAAAATTTACTCTCATAATTTTTCCCTAACGTGCCAAAAGAAGTACAACTTCAAAAAACTTACGTGTGACTTCTGTACAAATTGTTCATCGTGGGGATGATTCCATTCTCTATATAACTTGCCCACTGCAACGGCAAATATCTCTTCAGGTAGCTTTCCATAGCCTTCTTGCCAGAAGCAATGAGCAGCTGTAAAATGAAGATCAAATCCCTTTTTATCGTCTATGTAACATCAAGTATTAATATGCGGCAATGACATCATGAATTTTACAATCTGCACCTGATCTCTCTCTCTCTCTCTCTCTCTCATTCTATTGTGTTGAATATCGTGTGAGAGTGAAAGGAAAAGAGAGTGTACTTTCTGTTTAGCCTTATTGAAATGTTAGCTAGGCTCACGTAGAATCACGTAGACATTAGAAAACAAAAAGAACAGATAAAATAAATTTCAATACCTATTGAACCTTTATTAAGTATTTACCTGATACGATGATGTTTCTGCTTATGAGGGACCCCCCGCAAATTAGCTGATAGAACTGATGATGGTGATGTCCAGAAGCTGTCTTTTTATAGATGCCCGCGTGCCATGGAATTTCACCCCTTTCTGAAACTTTGCCCCCGACGACCAAGGGTTCGGCTCTAGGGGTTAGAGTACCACATTCTGTAAGAGAAAAAAATATTTAGTCTATGATTTTTTTGTTTTGCATTCAGCCTTTTCTCTTCATTTCTGATTTTATCCGAATTTACGATCGAAAATCTCAAATTAACATCGAACTACATACAGTGCTACCTACTCGTACTTTAAAATCATAAAATGGAATATCTCAAAATTTTACCAACTTTACGTACCGGGTTCACATTTGGGTTCATAGCTCCATCGTCCGTTAACACAGTACATGTTGGACAGAGCTATGGAACTGTAATAGTTGGGTGTCGAGCATTTTGGTACCACAACCGTTCCTTCTACTTCCATCTCATCACAATCTCGCGTACCCTCAAACCCTTTTTCAGTGATGAGACACCGGTATGTGACACTTGGTGATTCTTTGAGTTTACAGGCACCTAAAAAAAGTCTTATTTTTGAAATCCGTTAAGAAAACTGCTTGATCCTCTCGCTTACTCGAGACTTGCTTTCGCTTCGCTTCGTCGCGTCTCGAGATGTTTATAAGTAGCCTATATGTTACTTTAGGTCATGTTGATACTAAATTTCATCTAAATAAGTATATCACAAGCATAAACTCAATGGACGAAGCGAAGCGTCACTTAATTACTCAATGCTAATATAAAGGTATACTCACGAACACAAGTTGGTAGTATGTTTGGAGATGAGAAGCCATCAAGGCAGATGACAAAGTTACCCCCAACGACTTTATACCCTGGCTGACACGTTATGTTGAGATAGAAATTCTTCACAAGGGTACCAGGTTGGTAAATAGGGGATGCGCCGTTTTCTATAAACATTCCGTTCTTAGGGTGTGGTGGGAGTTCGCATAGATTTGAGTATCTGAAAGAAGTTTTTTTATTATAATATAAAAGCAGATAATACTTGACTATTACTGGATTGACCAACTTATCTTACTTAATTGATAGGTAAGTTGGTTAATAGGCAAAATAGGTAAATAGGTAAGGAAAATACTTTGAAAAGGATTCGCACACAAGGACATGAGAAAGACGAATTCCCTTAAATTTTAATGTAAATACAATCTAAAAAAAACACTTACTCATTTTCTATAGAGGTTATTGTAGTAGATCTGGTTGTAATAGGTTTGCGCCCTTTTCTGTTGCAAAGAATGTCTGATTCGTCCGAGCCGTCCGCACATTCTATTGTCTGTAATAAATATACAATAAGGATTTATTATTTATTATTATTTTTTTTTTTTATTTAAACTCATTATTTTTATATTTGATAATCTGTGACCGAGCTGTCAAGTTGACTTTACTTTTCATCGTAATGGCGTGAGATACGATTCGTTGCATCAATGGATACTTTTTATAAAATTGTATTTTAATACAGAAAGTAATATAAGTTTAAGAATAATTTATGAATTGTTCGATTTATGTGTGACAGTTTTTAGTATTATTCTTTTATGTTAATAATATTATATTTTTTAATTGGTGATGATGATTTTTGACAAAAATACTAGCCAATTGCGCAGGATATATATTGTACATAGTGCACAAGTGTATGCGCGGACACAAGTGCATGCTCTATTCCTTTCACTTTTAAATTCCATTTTTAAATTCGACACGAGTTAGTGAGTTCCAAATCTGAACTCAATAACTAAACTTGAACTTGAACCCAGGACCTTAAGATGTACAACCGTACAAACTGCACTGCTGAGGTAGTTACCTAAATTATACACCTACTTCATAACTTAATTTCTAGGTACAATTTTTTTAATAAAAAAATATTTTTATAATGACTATCTGACAGTGAAAATTGCATTAACAATAGGTCCAATCCTGTCAAAGATTAACCGGGTCAAACAGACACGTCAATTTAATTTATTTGTATACATTACTCTATAGGGGCCATTCATTTATTACGTAAGACAATTTGGTTTTGGTTGGTGGGGTGTTTCGACCATGTCTTATGTTTCCTTACAAGGGGGTGGGAGGGAGTCTCGATAGTTCTTACGTAAGATCAAAAAAATTTGTAAAGTTAAAATTACACTTTGAAAAAGCGCGGGCAACCGAGCGAAAGGTACTGTACCTTTAAAATTACAAATAAACATTTCAAAAAATTGTTACTTTGAAAAATAAACATTAAAATAAACCAAAAGTGTATTCATTTTTTCTCTTAGACGCTTACGTAATAAATATTAAACAGGGGGGAGGGGGTCGGCCTATTCTTATTTTTTCTTATAATAGGGAGGGAGGGGGTCAAAAACTAGCATAATAAATGAATGGCCCCATATGAGTAAACTGACGGATTACTTACATTATTACAAAGAGCCTTTGAGTCAACACATGCACCATATGCACATTGGAAGAAATTTGCCGGACACGTAACACCAGCACAAGTGACTAAAGTTTCATCGGAACCATCTCCACAGTGAAAGGTTCCATCGCACTGCAAATACAGCTCGATGAGGTTGCCGTCGTCGCATCGAAACTGACTCCTATAAAATTAATCAATATATTTATTTATTTAAAAGCGAAAGTTTACTCACTAACTAAAATCGTTTATTTTGAATAGTAGGTACCTAGACATCCACTAAGAACAGATCTTGTCTGTGACGGGACCGGTTTAAGGAGATCTAAGGGCCTTCGCAAGTTTGTGTGAAAGTCCTTAATTTTTTGTGATCCTAACTTTAAATTTGACAGGGACTTCCCAGGGAATCCCAGGGGACTCTGATGAATAGGCTATATTATAGCCGTAAAATTTCATCAAAATCTTTAAGAGCCGAATGATGTAACAAAAAATATGTTTTGTTCAAATTAAAGTCAATTTAGTAGCAAAAGAAGTTCACACTCACCCGATAATATTGGTAACATTTCGGCATTTCACATGTAGTTCATCAGAACTGTCTGCACACTCCGAGATGCCATTGCACATTGCTGTTTTATCGACGCAGGCCCCATATGTGCATCGAAAATAATAGTCGGGGCATCTGAAGCAAAAAATATACATTGTTATACAAAAGATTGGTAATAACGTGCTTGCTTGGGAAACCGAGTGAAAGGGTTCAAATCAAATCAAAATATTTTATTCAGTATAAAAATTGTTACAATTTCTTACTGAACGTCATGAGTCAACTACCAGTTCGGAAAGAAGAAACGTCTGACCTGAGAAGAACTGGCGAAAGAACTAATATTATTTTTTTATCTTAATCTCTATCTTTTTCAAATTAAATTGCAAATTAACAATAATTCTATAAGTTGCAATAACCTGGCGGCGATCACATCCTTCCAAAGAGCTCGCACCTCTGATCGTGCGAATTATTTCTAATATGATTACCACTTGTGAAAGAAAACATCGTGAGGAGAATCAATAAAAGAAAAAATCCTGCTTGTCTGAGAGAACCTGGCAAGCTCTTAAAAGACAAATAGCCAACCTCCTAAAAAATGGAGTTGGTAATCCCAGCAATGGGATGTCAAAAGAGATCAGCATGAAATGTTTCTTCAAAAAAGTTTTAGTTAGTAGCTTTAGTTAGCTTTTTATCAGACGACAAAATAAAAACTTAAAGCGTTCAAAAAGTACTTTAAGTGGTGTGTATTTAGAGTATTGTATTGTAATCAGACAATTTAAATTTTTGAATAAAACTCTTATTCTAGAACAACATAACTTCTACACCAACCTGATATCTCTGCAGAGGTAGTGGGTCTCGTCAGTTCCATCGGGGCAATCGATGACACCGTCGCATTTTCTGTGTGCTGTTACACATGTGCCGTCATTACATCTGAACTCCTCTTGCCAATATCTAGAAAAAAAACATTAAAAAAATATAAGTGAGTTTAAACATTATTAAATACGAGTATAATAATTTAAATTCTTAACTAGCAAAAAGAGAGCTTTGTGATGGCTCGCGTAGTTTTTCTAACGGGTAATAATTTTTAAGACAGTTGTTAATGTTCATTTTTTAATGGTTATAAAATTATATTTCTTAACAGATAACACATCTAGATATAAAGTTAAATTACTATATTAAAGCAAAAATCTATAGGCGTGATAGTTTTTCAGTAAAGTGTACCACAAAATGCTCAGATAGTGGAATCAAATATAGCGAAAGTCCGTCGTAAACCTTAAGAGATACATAAAAACAATATTCTACAAAACTGTAGCTCTATTCAAAAGGCTTACAGAAAAGTCATAGTTGAAGTCTTAATAACTATTTTTATTTACTCAAAACATTACGGAAGAAGCTAGGTAAATTCGCTTGTATAAAACTAGCTCTTCACTCACCTACACGCGCTGCGTTTGTATCGAAGTATGGAATTTGTGTTGTAGGAGGTTTTACTGCAAACAAAAAAAAGAAAATTTACTTGAAAACTTGTCAAGAGTAATATGTTTGGGGGATCAACACACATCATCATCTAGTTCTGTAGTAAGTTAGGAGGCTTGTGTTACGGATACCAGATAGTTGATATACTACACATATATATAACTATAAATACTTATCATATACTATAAATATAAACACTCATGGCTGGAATACAAAAATTCGTGCTCATGGCACAAATGAAGGACAGCAGGACTCGAATCCGCGACCGCTGGCACTGGAAGCGGTCACTACAAACTGAGCCAAACATGTGATTCTAAGTTCAATACTGTAATTAATTCTCTTTTGATTTTTTTGCGTTTTTTTTAATTTAATTCAATTCAGTTCTCTTGTTAATGGCTTAAAAGCATGCCAGTTGAGCACAGATTATTTCGCCAGTGTCACGTAGAATGGAGAAGACATTTTAAAATGTAGTTTACTTGTCAACGTTTCTAATAACCTTTAAAAATATAAGTTGATTTATTCTCTGAACTGAGGGTTGGTGTTTCAAAAACCATATAAGATGCCTGCCAGTACATATTAGAAACGGTAATATCCACATGTGTAGATACAAAAATTAAGAAAAATAGAAATGTCGCCAAAACACCTTATAATGAAAGAAGTTTACGAGATTTGAACAATTTTACAAATTAATATAATTATTTTAACGATTTCTATGTGGCTAAAACATCGATTTTTTTACCCAACCTATGTCGAAATATTAGCAATCGCTTTAATATCGAATGTTTTCATGTAATAATCATTGATGATCACTTACTTCTCGATTTTTCGAATGCTTTATAGAAATTATTATCACGGAGACATCATCAGTCTCCCCGAAAAATTATTCTCCCTTTATCTATTTTATATAAAATCTATACTAATATTATAAAGCTGAGAAGTTTGTTTGGTTGAACTGTAGAAGCGAAGCATCAATGAAAAATATATCAAAAACGGAAGAAAAATATTTCGTTTGATTTTCAGGCTTTAAAACACAAGCGGAGCCGCGGAAAAGGCTAGTATGACATATTCGCGAAAATCTAAGAAAGTAGTAAGCTATAAAAAATCGTTTATTTTAATTTTAAAAATTTACAAATAATAAAAATATATTATCAATTATCCACAGATATGAACTACAAACTCATTGGAACCAACTGATTACTGATATTTATTTAACAAAAAAACTACGCAAATCTAACGAACGTATTTACTCGTATATATATATATATATATATATATATATTACAATTATTTATAACAAGTCTAGATCTAGTATACATGTAACATCATGTAGAGATTAAACAAGTCTTTCTACCAAGACTTAACTCTAAACCTAACTTAATCTTAACCCTTCTTACTCAATTATTATCATTGTCATGGAAATTATAATCAAAATTGGTTTAGCAATTGACAAATAACGAGTACCTCTACAGATCACCATACCTACCTGTATTTTTGTCACATATAGTAGTGCATTTATCGCATGAGCTAACCATCCACATTCTACTAATCCCTTCTCCTCTTTTCTCCACTTTCTCCTTCATCTCACACGCTAGCGTTGAAGAAAAATAAAAAAGAAATTACTAATCACTACATACTATAAAACAAAGTCGCTTTCTCTGTCCCTATATCCCTATGTATGCTTAAATCTTTAAAACTACGCAACGGATTTTGATGCGGTTTTTTTAATAGATAGAGTGATTCAAGAGGAAGGTTTATATGTATAACTAGCAGATCCCGCGGCTTTGCCTGTGCTAAATCTAGGGAAGAGCCCGAGCGAAGCGAGGGCGAGTCGCTAGTATAAAAATAAACCAAAATGTAAATGTACATTTATTTTCAACACAATGTTATTTAAATTATGTTTATTTTAGTTATTATGACGTTTCCGGCTTCGTCATGGCGTAACATTGTGAAACGATGACGTCAGACAAATTCTTCTAGAGTTAAATAGAAGTGAGTCATCAAAAGCTATATAAAGGGATGATGTTTTGTAATCTTGCTCAGTTAGTTGTGTGCAGTGTTAGTGATCGGACAAAAATAGCCAGTGCGATGGGTCGTGGCCTCCCCCCATTGAGGGAAGCCCACGCCCAGCAGTGGGAACTGTTGTAGTGTCAAATCTAAGTTTCTGTAAGTTATTATCTATACATAATACATATATAAATAAAATTAAAGTGTCTGTTTTTAATTTCAAATTAACAGCTTCACTATATCCATAATATGAAAAAAAATTTTTAACTAACTGGTAGATAGCTAATGTTATAAAGAGTGACTTACTTTTATTTCAAAAATTTAAATTAATTTAATCACCAGACGGATTTTTGTGCAACAATCTTAAAATTGACAGGGAGCAGTATAAAAATAAAATTAATGACGCCATTATTTTGTTAAAAATACGTACATTTTAAAAATATTACTGAGAATACAAAATAAATTCAAATTATACTACTTCAAAATTGCAATGTAATAAAGTATCGAGCTGGTTTGATGATAGAGCCAGGTGGATAGTGGAAGTCTTTAATTAGTATTAGAGGGAGTGGGTTCGATTCTTACGCATTATTCGTCTGTAATTTGTGGCTGCAATATTGGAATAAGTTAAAATATATTAAACAGTTTTTATAGTTTTCTAATAAAATAAAAGCAGCCTAAGTTACTTCTTAGTTATCGGCGACTGAAAGTCCCATCAAAATCGGTCCAGCCGTGTTAGAAATTAACCGGAACAAACAGACAGACAGACAAAAAAATTAAAAATTGATGTTTTGATGTAAGTACCTACCATACTTTCCTGTGCATTAAGTGAAAAGCTGTTAATTTGAATCTTGAAAACAGACAATTCAATTTATATGTACTGTTTACAAATGTATAGTTTCAGATATTTCCCTGTACTTGTAGTATAAGATGATATTCATTGCCAAATTTCATATTTTAAAAGTTAGGTCAATGGAAATCACTACATAGTGTAAAACAAAGTCGCTTCTCGCTGTCTGTCTGTTCCTATCATGTTCCTATGTATGCTTAGATCTTTAAAACTACGCATTACGCAACAGATTTTTACGCGATTTCCTTTAATAGATAGAGTAATTCATGAGGAAGGTTTATATGTAATGCACTAGGACTAGCGGGAACCGCGGCTTCGCTCGGGCTATATCAGGAGGAACCCGAGCCGTAGTAACTATTTTAGTAATCTGTGCCCGAGCGAGGCGCGGGTGAGTCGCTTTAGGCCCTATCAATTTGAATTCCCTTAAAAGTGTCGAAATATACGCTTTTTCCGGCATAAACGGCCGTATTTTTTTACATTAACTTCAAAGTATGATTTTTTCACAATTTCTATGGCTATAGACTTGTGTATATGGTTTTAATTTCAACTGGATACCTCAACGTGTTCCCTAGATAAAGGGTCATGACAGACAGACAGACAGTCGGACAACAAAGTGATCTTATTATAAGGGTTCCACATTTACCTTTCTAAGTACGGAACTTAAAAAAGGATTGATACAAAAGTATAAAATATAGTACCGTTCAAAGTTCATTCTCAATTCGGACTCTTGTTTTATGTGTAAAATTATATAATTTATTCATTGAATTTTTATTTTATTCATTCATTAAAAATCTGATTCATTCGATTATTATATACCTTATATGGGCATACAATAATAGCTCAAGGTTATGGGTGTTTATTACACAAGCTGAAATGGCTGGACTGTTTAGAATGAATTTTATTGAAAAGACAAAAAAAAACCTAGAGTAACATAGGCTTCTCGAATGATTAGCCAAGTAAGGGTGAGTCGCTTCCATACATTACATATGTGTAACTCTAGCGGTTTTGGCAGCCAAGCCAGAATAGCTCGCAGATGGTGGATCTCTTACTACTTATTTGACACTTATCGTCATATTTTGGACAATTCACACAATATCTTTATACATTGTAGCCTATGTATTATTCTGATGCTTAAGCTATATTATTGTAAAGTTTTATTAAAATCCATTCAGTAGTTTTTACGTGAAAGCGTAACAAACATCCATCCATCCATACAGGTACAGATGTAATAAAATTCTGAATAAAATCAGCACATTTTCTGAAAAATCATATCGAAATAGTAATTATTATCGATACAGAGGCTAAATCAATTGTTTTTTTGCTGTTTTTCCGTCTGTCTAAAGCCGTATCACCAGAAAACCACATATAGTAGCCGCTCGACGTATTGATATCGGATGAACTTGACTCATTATTATTAAATCTATACTAATACTAATATTTGTTTGCTTGATTGTTTGGTTGAACGCGCTAATCCCATAAACTACTGGTCTGAATTGAAAAAATCTTTTTGTGTTGGATAGTCCGTTTATCGTGGAAGGCTATAGGATATATTACATCACGCTACGACCAATAGGAGCGGATTTGGTTTCCGGTCTTTAGAACGCGTGCGAAGCCACTGGAAATGCTAGTGCATATATAAATGTATACTCGTAATATATAAATATTCACATCTTATAAAGTATTAAAATAAAATAATAATAAATAATAAAAATATATATTTAATTAATGAGAATTTACTAAATATTTTCAGGTGAAATATATTCGACTTGAGGGAGCTAGTACGAGCAAGATTGGACATATTGTTATGTCTGTCACGACATAAGATGGCGTCGCATCCGCACAACCGGAAAGTCAAAGTTGTCAAACCAGCATGAATCATCTCGTGCATTCATTTTACGCATTTACGAGGATTGATATAAATTTTATTTTCTGATTGAAAAAATGTTTGGATAGAGCATCTACATTCATTCGAAAGAATTTGTTTTTTTGTAAGTTTGTTTGTAAGGGGTGAAGTGAAGGAATTAAATTATATATAGGGAATCCTATCCTATACTTAATATTATAAAGCTGAAGAGTTTGTTTGTTTGATTGAACGCGCTAATCTCAGAAACTAAATGTCTCAATTGAATAATTCTTTTTGTGTAGGATAGTCCGTTTATCGATGCTAATCAAGTATTTATAGTCAATTTACTCAGATTTGAAATTATGCCTTTAGCATTAGATAAAAGATGTGGCTTGCTAACTGGCCTTATAAGCAAGCTCAAGGCCACACAGAGAGCAATGGAGGGGGCTAAGTTAGGGGTTTCCCAATTTGATTACATCAGAAATTTAAAAATACCCAGAAAAACCAAGGTCAAAAACATAGACCAGACATTTTCCAGACCGTAACCTATTTTCTTAAAAAAATTTGCCAGAATGAAGTAGTATTGGATTTTAACAGTAACCTTGTGTGTAATTCATTATTCAACCGTCAAACGTAATAACAATAAAAGCTTCTAGTGAATCTTTAGTAAACATCACTGGTGTCCATTAGATGAGGATAATATAAAAATATTATATAATAATTATTAAAAACAAACCTTTAAACCTATCTAGGATCGAATTCTAGCGAATTCAGGGTTTCCCAGTGTACAATAATATGTTAAAATGATTATTGATTATACTTTCAATCAACGGTGGTGTAGTGACTAGACGGACTTCACATGTCTTTCGAAAACTTGTTAGATTTTCTCAGACATGCAGGTTTCCTCACGATGTTATCCTTCACCGTAAGACAAGTGGTAATCATGATATAAATGATTCGCACATGAAAATATCAGAGGTGCGGAACCGGATTTGAACCCGCATCACTCGGATATTCAAGCGACCGCGTTACCGCTGGGCTACCGTTTTTGGTAAATAATATTTACAAGTAATGTTTATGCGAAAATGTTAATATAAGTAGTAACCCGTGATTCACTATTCGCTTTTATTGTTATTATTTATATTATTATTAGTAACTGTTCACGGTTGAATTTCGCACATCAGGCCACTGTTAAAATCCAAACTCCTTCAATCTAAAAAGGCTATACGAATTTGGATGAGATTTTGTAAGTAAATAGGTTATGATCTGTAGAACAGGCATATAACGCCAAAAGATGGCTCATCTTGTGTATATATAATAATATTATAAGCAAAATTACTTAAATTTTAAATTATATTATATTTAGGAATACTATTATAACGGGACTCTCTAACGCTACATATAAATAAAAATAAATATGTATGGAAATTAGCACACAGCGCTATCTTAGCCGTGTTAAGCTACGAGGCTTGTGTTACGGATAGTTGATACACTACACATACATTATACATTCATTCATTCATAAATATAAACATTTATGACTACAGTACAAAAATTCATGCTCTACAAATGAATGCCCCAAGCGGGACTCGAACCCGCAGACGCTGACACAGTAAGTAGGGTCAGAAAACATTTACATATAGTATTATACAATATATAATGAGCATGTCCTGAAGTTCGTTCTAGTACTTGTAGGTACGTTGTTAGAAAATACGTACCTTCGTCTGTGGGCGTCACGGACGGCTCCATGACAGACTGGCAAGATGGCTGAAACAATGAAAAACATTGTTAATATTTTAAAATATATTTCGGATTTTATGACGTATAGCTTTCTTATACAGTATTAGCGAATCGCCCTCGCTTCGCTCGAGGTCGTCCCTAGATGAAGCGCGAGCGAAGCCGCGGGTTTCGCTACTAAATGTATACATATATACATATATACATATGTATAAACCTTCCTCTTGAATCACTCTATCTATTAAAAAAGCATCAAAATCCGTTGCGTAGTTTTCAGTATCTAAGAAGTAAGAATACATAGGGACAGACAGACAGCAGGAAGTAATTTTGTTTTATTTTTGGTTGTAATGCAAAATTTTACAGAAATTTTGGTCACGGGAGTTTAGTTATTGAGCCTTTTTCTTTTGTAAGCCTCAGTAACAGCCCAGAGTTGGAAAGTTGGTCGTGTCAAGTAGCCATTCCACCGGAATATGAGAGTGATGGGAATAGAGAGTGCATCTCTTTAAAGTGATTCTAAAATATGAATCTTCTAACAGATAATTATTTATACAAAAAAATATAATCGAAGTGTATGTTTGTAATGTCAAAATAACAGCTGTTTACTAAACATATTAAACGAAATAATTGAATTGAATAGAAGAATAATTTTTAAAGTTGGTCTGTCTGTCTGGTTGTTCCGGCTAATCTACGAAATGGCTTCACTGATTTTGTTAGAACTTTCACTGACAGATAGGTCATGATGAAGTGTAACTAAGGTTACTTTTATATAAAAAAAAGAATAAGGCTACCACGATAAAATTTAAACCCATCAAACTGTGGACTAATGCGCGTACTTGCTGGATCCACATTAGCGAAGTAAAGTCGCTATAGGCCAGTAAAAATAGCATTTAACCTCGCATTTAATTTCTGATCTAATATTATATAGTTTTAGTTAGTACTTAGTAGTTTAGTACTTAAGTAAAGGGTAATTCTTACCGACCTACTAGTTTATCAACACAAATAAAAAACTCTTCCATGAGAAAACAGATAAATTAAAATGACTAACTAAAAATAAAGTTTTGAGTTAGTTAGTTACAAGTTATAAAACTCAAGTTATAATAAACAACTCAAGTTGTGACTAGCGAATAATATTGCGTAATGATGGGTTTTCCTTATCTCTTCAAACTGTTTCGTGTTGTTTATTTTTATACTGCTCCCTGTCAACTTTAAAGATTGTTGCACAAAAATCCCGCCGGTGTTTAAATTAATTTAAATTTCTAAAATAAAAGTAGCCTAAGTTACTCCTTATAACATTAGCTATCTGCCAGTGAAAGTCCCGTCAAAATCGGTCCAGCCGTTACAGAGATTAGCCGGAACAAACAGACAGACTGACAGACCAAAAATTTTAAAAGTTTTTTTAATGTAAGTACCGTATATACTTTCTAATAAAATTCTCAGTAGAATCTGTACATTGAATATTTTTTTGGAAATGCTTATTGAAATGGTCATTATTATCAATACAGAGTCTGTATCTATAGTTTTTAGATTTTTTTCTATTTATCTGTCTGTGATCGCATCACGAGAAAACCACTTGATAGATTTTGATGAAATTTGTTATGATGATAGCTGATTATCCGGGTCAATATATAGAAAACTTTTTACTATGAGAAAATATCAAATTTCTGATAATTCTTTATAATAAAAAATGTATAGAATACGTGCAGAGCAAGGCTGAGACGCTAGTTTTAGTATAAATCGTACTTAGTAGACATATAATCTTAAATATACCATTTACGAATGTTTTACATGCAATTAATAAGTCATCATCATCATCATCATCAGCCCTTTTTAACGTCCCACTGCTGGGCACGGGCCTCCCTCAGTACGAGGGGGATCAGGCCGCGCTGGCGTAGTGCGAGTTGGCGGACTTCACGTGTCTTTCGAAAACTTGTATGTTCTCTCAGACATGCAGGTTTCCTCACGATGTTTTCCTTCACCGTAAGACAAGTGGTAATCATGATAAAAATGATTCGCACATGAAAATATCAGAGGTGTGAGACCCAGATTTGAACCCGCATCACTCGGTTATCCAAGCGACGTTACTAGGCTACGACTGTCTAATTAATAAGTAGTATAATAATTTAAATATCGATAATATTTTCCTCGATTCCCAGAATTTCATAATGATTAAAACTAATTTATGGGTAATTAATAAAAGATATATTGAAAATTATAATATATAATTATTTTTGTTATAATTATTATATTATGTTACTAATGACTATAGAACATCACCTTATATAAATAAAAATGAATGTTGCTAAGCGCAACACTCGACAAATAGGGTATTCTACTATGTTGGAAAAAGTACTTTAAAATGTTGATTTTCCTAATAAAAAGCCACAATAAAATATATTTCGGCAAAATAAACACGCTTTTTTTGCCATAAAATTAAATTTAATTTTAAACATTTTTTATTCCCGCAAAAACGCTGTCAGCCATTTGGTGACGTAATACTGATAATAAACAACAGTCTTGTATGTAGTACCCACAGCGTATATTACCACAGAACACTTACTCAGGAGAACTAACAGTTTATAATAATATGTAGCAACTATACTCTAATTTTTAATTAGACGAAGTCAACTGACGTTTACTGTGTTGTCAGGTTTTGACAAAATAAAAATAGTGTTGTAACAAAATGAATGATTGAAAAAACTCCTGAATGAATGAAATTGCCTCGATTGTCTAGTGAATAGTTAGTGTGCCGAACTGCCGATATCGGGTACGGGGTTCGAATTTTAGTCGTGCTTTGTACATACCAACGAGTTTTCGACGACTATGTGCCTATAGAATCCAATTATAGGTAGGTAATGAAAATAAAAAAACATCGCTTATTCATTTGTTTTTATTCATCATCAGATAAAAAATCACCACTATCGCTTTCGGTGACATTAATTATTAATCTATACTAATATTATAAAGAAGTAAAGTTTGTTTATTTGTTAAATTGTAAGGGGTAATCTCGGGATCTACTGAACCGATTTTAAAAATTCTTTCACCAATAGAAAGCCACATTATTGCTGAGTGTCATAGGTTATATAAAAAACCGAAAAATAAAAAGGCTTTTACGTGGTAGTCCGTTTTGCAAAGTGAATCGGAGAAAAAACGGTCGAATAAAAGCGTTTCTTACGAACGCTGCCTTGACTATGAAAGATATGTTTTTGAGTTCTAGAGAAAAGATGTGAAGTTTAAAAATGCCTACAAAAACGTCAACGACAGCATATGTCTAACTTTTATATTTTAGTGACAAAAACTAGTTTTTTTAATATTAGTATAGATAATTTAATTTTTAATTTTTAATATTAATAAAATAATTTAAATAATTTAAATACTCTGTACTAAAAAAGGATTATTAACATTATGCCCAACGAAGTGGGCACGGGTCAGCTAGTTATTAATATGTCTGAAACATTGTCCATCATGTGGTCGAGACCATACATTTTGTCTTCCTCTTTAATTATATGAGTCATAAAAAAATTATGTACTTTTCACCTTATAGCGGTAAAAGTAAAATCGTCTAATTTATCTTTGAAACGACAAACTTAACAAAAACAATAACTTAACAGCGTGGGCGCAGAAAAAACATTCGTGCTATCAGATTAGAGGTTAGAAGCCGAATAACAAACAAAATGGCGACCGCAAGCGCGGCGTTGATTGGTGTTGGCACTAGTCGCCGCGCCGCGCTTTGTAATAAGCCGTCAAAAAACTGATTGTAGTTACATACTACTACTATTACTAGTGTAAAATAGAAATAATATTCTTTTATAGTTTGAAATGATTAACTATTCACACTCATTGTTCATTCATCTGATTGAACGAGAACTGAACGCATCACTAATACTTTAACTATGGCAACATTATTTTACAAAGTGACATTAGCTACTGTCAGTTGGCTTCGTCTAATTAAAAATACGACTATAGCAATATGCTCTATGCTGACAGTGGTCTGTGGCTGGTTGCCTGACTGACGTCACATCCATAGCAGCTCGTATTTTAGGTCACGTGATATACAGGTTAAAAATTACGACTTTTAATTTTAATATAATAAATCAATAATGAGCTTTTATGACTCAAAATCAGAATATTTAAGTATATTTCTACATAATCTTTTATTTTTATCAAATTTCATAATTTATTTTTCACCACCGAAAGTACCCTATTCGGCTTATTTTTTTTTTGGTATATTCCTTTAGGCACACGGAAGGTTTTAATAGTAAAAATAAAAATAAAAAAATCAAAGTTTGTAAAAACGTATACTAAAGGTGAGTCGCTAGTAAAATAATAAAAATACATAATTAAATTGAACATTCAATACATAGGTACTACAGTGATAGTTACATCACGGAAACACAGACAAAAGTTCTAAAAACTATTATTGAAAGCTTTAAGAAATTTAAATTTAAAAATTGAAGTCATTTAGTTAAGATTAGGTTTGAATTTTGTTTTGTTTTTCTTTTGTTTAAGTAATCTTTTATTAGTTTTTACTTTTTACTGTAAAATTTACTATTTTTAATTGACTTTTTTTACTTTGGTGCATGTGGTGACACCTTTAAATGTTAAGCATTTTTTTTTTTTGTATTGCTATATTTTTGGTTTTTATTTTAAATGTATTAACAATTGTGTGTCCTGTAAATAAATAAATACCAATGCCTGTTTCAATAATTCAAAAAAAAAAATGTGTACAGTATTCTATCATAATATCATAATACTGTATAATTGTAAGTAAGTAAATATATTATTTATATAATAACGCTATGACTATATAATATGAAACAAAAGATTAAAAATTAAAACAACCCCCGACATAAAACAATCAAAATAATCCCTTTCACAAGATACCAATATTGAGGAAGTTGATAAAAATAAGTAATCCGCCATTTTGTAGCGGCGGCCATCTTGGATACATTAAACATCTAAGAAAACTAATTCACCTTTCAAATAAAAAGAAATCAATATCTAAATCCGTTCGCGAGCTACGATTGCACTGACAGACATACACGCATACACGCTTTTGCGCCGGTAGTGGTTAAAGATGAGATTTTATAATATAATATATTTAGCACTAATACTTTCTTAAGTTTCCGGCAATATTTGACACTAGCTGATACCCGCGACATCGTTCTCGTTGCTTGAAATATTAAGTTTTCCGCATGCGCGCTACGCCGCTTGCCCCACTACTCCGCGAGAAGGAAACATACATCACTGAACACGCAGTGCATATACAAGTCGTTGTTTTTTGAAACTTTAATAACTTTTTATTAAATGAAGATATCGCAATAATTTTTTTTTGATAAGGGCCAAGTGTCTAAGAAATAAAACTTAGAAAGTTTCATTAAAATCTATCCAGTAGTCTTTCCGTGATGCGCGCACAACCGCAGACCTCTATCATTTTATTTATATAGATTATAAATGAATTATCTTTTCGTATTTCGTCGCGGATTTATTTTGATTTTTGGTTCCCAACGTTTCGAATGCTTTACAGCAGTCATGGTCATGGGAGAGACTAAGGTGTTTAACACCTTCAGCGAAAAGTACATATCGATCACACAAGATGGCGCTACGTTAGCGTCTCCACGTAAACAAAATGGCGAATAAAAATTATTTTGACCACTGTTGATTATCTCATCATGTCTGCAATAACTTATTACATAATTCAAATATTATAAAAACACACAACAATTTTAATATTAAAAAATACTTGTTTATATATTATTATATTATATAAGTTTAAATACATACATAATATAAATATAAACATCCATAACAAAAGTATAAAAATCCGAGTTTAACAAATGAATGCTCCCAGCGGGACTCGAACCCGCGACCGCTGGCGCAAGAAAGTAAGAAAGGGAAAGGGTCCCTACAAATTGCGCCAAACGTGTCGTTTATAATTTAATTTACTATTTTTTTATTCTTAGAACATTTTCACTATCGCTTATAGATCACGGTAGATGGCGTTAGTTGTGAGAACAATTTTAATCGTCATTATAGAGTTTAGAGGTTATAACTTCTAGTCAGTTTTATGCTATTTTAAGGAAAATACGAAATTTTCTTTATGTTTTTATCAAGTGAATGAAGTTACCATTAAAATTATATATTTTTATGACCATTACAACGTGGGCTTTAAGCTTTCGAGGTATGTTTTAGATGATTTCAGAAGTCGCTTTAGAAATATCATACAAGTAGTTATAAACCTTTATGCTTTTTTTCACTATAATTTTACTATAATCCATATAAGAACTTAGAAAACTTTTATTCTAGTAACTAAGATCATAATATTTCATTAAAGAAACTTTTTCACAAACTAACAAAAAATATCATTTTTTGACAATTAAAAGCGCCCTCTTCGTAAAAGCTTTATAATAATAGTAAATTTACAATTCTTTATACAAAATGAACACTCCACTTAGCTTTTTAAGTTATATTATAGAATATTACACAAAAAACACTTTGCAGCGTAACTTTTGATCTATGAAATGAAACTACTTACCCAATAAGCATATTAAAGCTGTTTTCATTTTGCTAACAGGCATTTTGTCACTTTTTTCATTAATTAATAATTTAAATTAAAATAAATATTTCATTGATAACTAATTTAATAAGGTCCTTTCACTTTTTGAGCGCCTGGCTTGAACCGCGGCGTGTACGTAACTACGTTTTGCAGGCTCGTATGAGCATCAGGCAGGAGATGAATCACCTAGGCCAGTGATTCCCAAACATTGTTCTGACAAGGCCCGGTAATCATTACACTGCCTCTTCATGATCCACTTAATATTTTAAACGATTTGGTTCCATTAGGTAAAATAATATACGTTTATTATACTAAAAATGGTTCTTTACTACATACATTTTGACGACGCGTTTGTAATGACCCTACTTCTTGCGTCAGTCGCGGGTTCGAGTCCCGCTGGGAGCTTTCATTTGTTGAGCACGAATGCTTGTATTCTAGTCATGGGCGTTTATATTTATATTATGTATATATTTAAATTTTATATATTATGTGTAGTATATCAACTATCTGGTATCCGTAACACAAGCCTCGTAGCTTACCACGGAACTAGATGATGCTGTTGTACTAATGTCATAATATATTATTATTATTATATTATTATTATATTACGATGCGTTGATCGATAGAAGTTATTATTTTTTAAAACAAGGCAAGATCGTTGCGACCCGGTATTTTATTTTGATAGCCCGGTACCACGTCGCGACACGGCAAATGGTAAATACAGACTTATCGTAACCTTATGGTAAGAGCAATAATGCCTAGTTTCGTATGACCTGGGAGTAACTTGTATTTGAATTTTTCGTTAAATCGGATTTTTATTAAAGACTAGCGACTGATCCTCGCTTCGCTCGGGGTAAAATAAATAAAATTTCTAAATTAAAAGTAGCCTAAGTTACTCCTTATAACATTAGCTATCTGCGAGTGAAAGTCCCGTCAAAATCGATCCAGCCGTTTCAGAGATTGCCGGAACAAACAGACAGACTGACAAAAATTTTAAAAATCGATTTTTTGGTGTTAAAACCATATTATATTACTTTCATATGCCTCTATTAAAAATCTGTTAATTTTTATATTAAAAACAAACACTTCAATTTTATTTATATATGTATGGACTTATATGGTCAATTTATGGTAAGATATTATGGGGTTTACCGTAATGGCGTGTTAACATATTTTTCAACCGACTTTTAAGAAAGGTTGATGTAGGAACTTGTATATGATTATATTCACGGTTTTTGTATTTATTTGACTCTATGTTTGGCTCAGTTTGTAGTGTGTGTATTTGATTTGCCAGGGGTCGCAAGTTCGGTTACCGCTGAAGGCATTCATTTGTGAGCACAAATGTTTTTACTTTAGACATGGGTGTTTGTATTAATATAACATGTATTTTGTCGAGACGTTTGGCTCAGTGGGTAGTGACCCTGCTTTCTGCGCCAGCGGTCGCGGGTTCGAGTCCCGCTGGGGGCATACATTTGTTGAGCACGAATGTTTGTACTCCAGTCATGGGTGTTTATATTTATAATATGTATGTATTTAAACTTATATATGTGTAGTATATCAACCATCTAGTATCCATAACACAAGGCTCGTACCTTACCGTGGAACTAGATAGTGCTGTGTGTAAATGTCCCAACATATTTATTTATTTATTTATTTATTTAAACTTATAAGTTATATATTTGTAGTGTATCAATTATATTGTATCCGTAACACAAGCCTCGTAGCTTACCACGGAACTAGATTGCGCTGTGTGTTAATGTCCGAACATATTATTTATGTATTGAATACACTAATATGAATGTAGAGTCATTTTTGTAGCTTATTCGTTCTTCTTAATTTTTGACCTTGATATTTGTTTTTAAAACTAAACAATTTACAGTCTGTATCATGCAATGTCTTCGTCAAAGAGATGTAATTTTTTTTTATTCAAATAATGAATACTAGTGACTCACCCTCGCTATGCTCGGGTTCGTCCCTAATTACCCCATTTAGGATAAAATTTTTACAAACTTTGAATGTCTTATTTGTTTATATCTAATCAAAAGCCTAAAAAATAAGTATCAAGCTTTAAAAATGACGTAATTTCCATACAAACTTCCATCCCCCTTTTCAATCCCTTTTTTCGCCTTGAAAAGTAGCTTTTGTCTTTTCTCAGGCTCTAGACTATCTGTGTATCAAATTTCATTGAAATCGGTTCAGTAGTTTTGGCAAAAAAGCTCGACAAACAGGCAGACAGAGTGACTTACGCATTTATAATATTAATTAGTAAAGATTATTATCAATATTAGCGATTTTTAAGCAATAAAATGTATCTTTTACTACTACAGTAAAAATAGCCGTTTTTGGTCAACCTCTCACTAAATTTCCGATTCAATATTTTTTTATAAGGTTTAGGGTCGGATTCGACTATTTTATATTAGCATAAGTTATTACTTCTAATTCACAGTGAAAAACAAATGTGATGAGAAGGTCGAACGTCGATAAAAATAGAGTAAGTAGCCTTTGTTACATAGTGTATATCGAAATCCTGTTAAAAATTACCCCAGCTATTTCGGAGATTAGACGGAACAAAAAGACAGACAGACAAATAAATACTGTGTTTAACATAAGTACCGTATAGTGTCATGTGATTTTAGTAAAAAGTAGTTATTTTGACTACAAAATGTATATTGTCGCAGTTATGTGGCTTCCAAGTTGAGTTAGAAAATGCTTTGTACGTGAACGTAGAAAATCTATACTAATTCTAAAAAGCTGAAGAGTTTGTTTGGTTGAACGCGCTATCCCAGGAACTACTGGTCCGAATTGAAAAATTCTTTTTGTGTTGTATAGTCCGTTTATCGAAGAAGGCTATAGGCTATATTACATCACGCTACGACTTATAGGAGCGGAGCATCTATGAAAAATGTTGCAAAAACGGAAGAAAAATATTTCTTTTTAGAGCTTCCATCGCGTACGCTGCGTAAACGGTTAAAAATATGCAAAAATCATGTAAGGCAGATTTGTTCCGATTTAAAGGTTCTAATAAAAGTTAGCGATGTCTATCTTTTAAAGTTAACTCGTTATAACCTTTTTTATGGTAATCAAATTTAAGTTTTATAAGTATTTAGTTTTAAGATAATGCATTATTTGCGAAGGTGTTTTATAAACATGGTATTAATCCTTACCTAAATAAATAAGTTACTCATCATAAATCGCTCTTGACATCATTTGAATTCAATGAATATCTTACGAGATATCATAGTTTTAACTTCGCAACAAAATAATGGGTAGCTCTGCGAGGTATTTGGTTTCCAGCCTTTAGAACGCGAGCAAAGCCGCGGGAAAGGCTAGTATAAAATAGAAAGAATAACTTGCTGAATACGAGAAGTAATGTGACCAAATAACCACTAAGACGTAAGTAGCCTATATACTATCTATATACCTACTAAATATCAGCAAAAAAATCCATTCTTTTCAAAGTCAATGAATGAGAGAAATATACACAAAAGTTTTAACAGATTAAGATAAATTAAAATGCCTATTTCAAGGTAATAAGAATGTTTGAATCAGATCGGAAGTTCGGTCATAATTTTCCTCATCCGATGTAGTCTATATATAGTGACAGAATTGCGATGACTTCATAATACATATTAAATTTATAACCTAGCGACTACGCAGCAGAAACTTAACTCTTTGTCTAAAAAAAGTAGCCTAAGTTACTCACTATAACATCAGCTATCAACAGTGAAAGTCCCATCAAAATTAGTGAAGCAGTTTCAGATATTAGTCAGAACAAACAGACAGACAGTAAACAATGTTAAAGACTGTGATTTTCAATTTTCAAGCACCCACCACCGCCATAGTGACGTGTGGAGCAACCACTCAGGGTTGCTCCACAGTCCACTCTGCTGTCCAGAGAAGTACCAGGAGCAACCCGCATGACACACCGAGTACCTCTTACTTACGTTTCTTAGCGAGGTGTGCATAGGCATGGCGAGCGCACCCCTAGTATACGACCGCTATGAATGAAACAGGGCCGTATTAAGAAAGTTTTAACTCTTGCTAGTATGTATAAAAGTCCTTAATTTACTGTGTTACATTTTTAATATTGATTATGAAAAAAACCAGTGGGTGAACACTAGTATGGTTATTTATTACGCCAACACAAAATATTATAAACCGTATCGATTACCAACTTCCTTTCGTCCCACATACTATTAAGTATTTATTAATACTATTAAATAAATGCCAAAGTTTATACGTATGAAATATGTTAATTGCATACACAGTGGTAGCCCAGTGGTAATGCTTTGATAACCGATTGATTGCGCAGTTTGTAGTGACCCTACTTGCTGCGCCAGCGGTCGCGGGTTCGAGTCCCGCTGGGGGCATTCATTTGTTGAGCATGAATGTTTGTACTCCAGTCATGTATGTTTATATTTATAATATGTATGTATTTAAGCTTATGTATGTGTAGTATATCAACCATCTAGTATCCATAACACATGGCTCGTACCTTACCGTGAAACTAGATAGTGCTGTGTGTAAATATCCCAACATATTTATTATTTATTTATTTATGCGGGTTAAAATCCGAGTCTCGCACCTGATATTCTCAAGTGCGAATCATTTCTAACGTGATTACCACTTGTCTGATTACTGCATATCTATATATTATAAAGCAGAATATCACTATCACTACATAGTATAAAACAAAGTCGCCTTTTCTGTCCTTATATCCCTATATCCCTATGTGCGCTTAAATCTTTAAAACTACGCAACGGATTTTGATGCGGTTTTTTTAATAGATAGAGTGATTCAAGAGGAAGGTTTATATGCATAACTAGCGGAACCCGCGGCTTTGCCTGTGCTAAGTCTAGGGAAGAGCCCGAGCGAAGCGAGGGCGAGTCGCTAGTATATTATAAAGCAGAAGAGTTTGTTTGTTTGAACGCGCTAATTTCAGGAACTACAGTACGATTAGAAAATTTCTTTTTGTGTTGGATAGTCTAGTCCATTTATCGAGGAAGGCTATATTATATCACGCTATGACCAACAGGAGCGGAGCGTAAATGAAAAATGTTGCAAAAACGGGAAGGGCGGGCGTTACATCTGCGAGGTATCATACCGCGCGACTCAGAAAGAAAATGGTTTCCGGTCTTTAGAACGCGTGCGAAGCCGGAAATGCTATCTGAGATAAGTGATAACCTGGCAAGTTGTCGAAGAACATGCGGAGTCCGCCTGCACTTGGCTAGCGTGGTGTACTATGGCGTGATCCTCCTAGTTTGAAGGGAGACAGCAGCAGTGGGACGCTAAAAGGAATGCATGCAATATGTTTGTTGATAAAGCTAAATTAATTTGCATTAGACAGAGATAGAAATAACGTAGGCAGCTATTACTAATAAAAATATCCAATAGATATCACTGTCAGTATGTAGTAATAAAAATAAAAGTCCCGAACACGAGCTAAGCTATGGTATATTGTTAGTATATAGCATAAATTAATTTTACTATTATTATACATTTATTAATCCATAAATATAACGCTTACAAAGAAGTTATTCAAATCGACTACTACCATTTTTTGAAGTCGGTCAAAGAGAACTGTCACATTTTATTTTCATCAATTATTATCTTCCCATATTATAATAAAATACTTATTAGGTAAGTTGATTTGTTGAATATTGGTAGGACAATCTTACTGATACCGGTGTATGTGACTGTATCACGAGAAAACCATTGCACAAATTTTGATGAAAATCGGTATGATGATAAATATGTATGGTCTAAGATCCGAACCTAAGTCGACCTTCACCGAGCTGATTATTATAGAATAAAACTTATTTTATAATAAATTTAATTTATTAAAAATATATTAAAAATGGCTAAAAAGATCCTGGACAGAAGACACGCGTTGAAATTTTAAACCAGTAGTAACGTGTGTAGAGAAGAAACCTAATAGAGCGCTTGTAGGCTGATAAAAATTCTTTAAATTCCTTCACAGTAAAAAAGCTGCAGTAAAAAGATTGCGACATACCAAAAAATATAATGATGATGTCTCTTATCACTTTAGTTATAGTCTTCGCCATTGTTACACTTTTATAATAAACACTTCTCACTTATTCAACATGTACACTTCACTTTTAAAATAAATTAAATAAACAATAAATAAAAATATACGTCCGTCTGCAAAAGAAGCTTGAGATTTTGTGAAGTTTCATTCAGAAACTCGTATAACGCGTCGAGAGGAAAAACCACTTATTTATTTCTCGCTCTAACACAGCCAAGTTATGTATATTATTAAATATGTTACAGCTAAACAAATTTGAAAAGTGTTCAACTGTACACATCTAAACCACTGAACCACTTATGAGGAATTTTAGTGTAAAGATGGGATCTTGGGATGGACATAAGGGTTAAAGGAAGGCTAGTTTGCCATAAAAATAAAACTTAAAATTCTTTACCCAAAATAAAAGTAGGCTAAGTTACTACTTACACCTTCTACCATCTGTCTTCTAGTAAAAGTGCCATCAAAATCGGATATATCATTACTAGTATAAACACAGATACAGACAGACAAAAAAACATGAATTTTAAATATTTTTTTCCATAAGTATCCAGTGATACGGTGATACATACAAATTAAATATAAACACCCATGACTGGAATACAAACATCTGAGTTTAACAAACGAATGCCCCCAGCGGGACTCGAACCCGCGACCGCCGCGCTGGCGCAAGAAAGTAGGGTCATTACAAACTGAGCCAAACGTGTCGTCCTAATAATAGGCTACTGTTGAAGTAAAATAGCTTCGCCCGCGGTTCATTTTTTTA
Organism: Boloria selene; assembly: GCA_905231865.2. Taxonomy (NCBI): domain Eukaryota; kingdom Metazoa; phylum Arthropoda; class Insecta; order Lepidoptera; family Nymphalidae; genus Boloria; species Boloria selene. The sequence continues at coordinate 5,569,300 of HG993159.1, read as the reverse complement.
ATTGCTAATCAACCTCATTGGGTTGACCTGTAGGATGCCTGAAAGTTTGTTTAAAATTACTCCAGCTATTTCAGAACCCATTGTTAATATAAACAATTTTTTAATTTTTCGTAAAGAATATTTTTATAATAAAAAGTATCCTATGTTATTTCTAATACCTCCAAGAATATGTGTACAAAGTTTCATGATGATCGGTTGAGTAGTTTTCGCGTGAAAGCGTAACAAACAAACTTACATTCACATTTATAATATTAGTAGGGATTTGTAAATCATCATGACATTGTTAAGAAATATTAAAATATACTCTGTAAAAAAAATATTTATTTATCTATCATCATCATCATCATCATCATCAGCCCTTTTCAGTCCACTGCTGGATATAGGCCTCTCTCATGGTGTGCTTTTCAGAGCGGTCTTAAGCCCTGTGCAATGTGCATCCAGTCCAACCCATCTATCCACTTATATTCTCTACATATAAACTAATATTATAAACGCGAAAGTTTGTAAGTATGGATGGATGGATGTTTGTTACTCTTTCACGTCAAAACTACTGAATGGATTTTAATGAAACTTTACAATAATATAGCTTACACATCAGATAACACTTATATATATATAGCAATATACTCTATGGATAACACATAGGCTACAATTTATAAAGATATTGTGTGAATTATTGTCCAAAATATAACGATAAGTGTCAAGTAAGTAGTAAGAAATCTACCATCTGCGAGCTATTCTGGTGTGCGCTGCCAAAACCGCTAGAGTTACACATAATATGTAATGTATGATGGAAATGTTTATCTTAAACAAGCGACTCGGGTTCGTCCCTAGATTTAGTGCGAGTGAAGCCGCGGGTTCCGTTAGTATTATAAAAAAGTTTTAACAGAGTCAAATTTGCACATTAAATATTTTTGGAAAATCTTATTGAAATAATCATTATTATCAATACAGAGGACAAATTCAAAGTTTTTAGAATTTTTGACTGTCTGTCTGTGACTGTATCACGAGAAAACCACTGATAAGATTGTGATGAAATTTCTTGATAGCTGGTGATCCGGGTATCCATCATATATGATATACTTTTTACTGCGTAAAAATGTCATATCTCTGATGAATATTAATAATAATGTTCTCCGACCGATTCCGGCCACAGCGGCCAATCTCATTGAGACTGACCAACTGCGCAGGAGATATTTTAGTGCAGACACAAGTGTACTCTCTATTCCTTATCACTCTCATATTCCGGTGGGACGACTGTTCGACACGACCAGTGAGAGCTAAGGCGCAGGACCGACGCGACACGTGCTCTGCCTCGGCACGGGGGTGAGACACCGCCAACTTCCCAACTCCGGGCGGTTACTGAAGCTTACTAAACAGAAAGACTCAAAAATACTTGGCCCGGGACTCGAACCCAGGACCTCTCGATGTATGACCGTACTTCCTAGCCACTACACCACCGAGATAAATATATATTAACCTTAAAAACGAACCCGAGTGGAGTGAGGGTGAATCATTAGTATCTATAAAAAAATGTATAACTCGACCTGTCAGAACTCACACGAAATACATAGTAATTAATTTAACTCCAAATATAGTATGTACTCGTATAAGAACAGAATATTCATATAAAATGGAGGAAAACCCTAAATAATGCTATAGATGACGTAATTATTTGAGCGAGTGTAATTGACATATAATTATTATTTATTACATAAAAACTTATTACTATTTGTAGTAATTGTAAGTGTAATTCAACATCATCAGCCCTTTTTAACTTCCCACTGCTGGGCACGGGCCTCCCTCAGTACGAGGGGGATCAGGCCATAGTCGGCCATAGTAGTTTTCTCAGACATGCCGGTTTCCTCACGATGTTTTCCTTCACCGTAAGACAACTAGTACCTAATCATGATAGAAATGATTCCCACATGAAAATATTAGAAGTAGGGGTCCATCCGTATTTGAATTCACATCACTCGGTTAAATCCAAGCTAGTGCGGCACCGCTGGGCTACCACTGTCTTAATATAGTAAGAGTAATTGACATAATATACTTAATTATTAATTTGCCAATTTGATTATCCTCGGTAACTAATAACTGGTGCTCCCTGCGATTTTAACGATTGTAGCAAAAAAAAGAAGGACTTTCTGCGTTGAACAAATTAATGCCCCGAGACTCGAACCCGAGACCGTTAGCACAGCAAGCTCACTTCAAATAAAGCCAGACGCCACGAGAAAGACGAGTATAAGTAATATGTATATAAAATCGCGTCGAAATTAGCAACGTCCGTTTATATTTATATAACCTATATTGTGAGTTCATTCACATTTAGTCATAATGTAACAATCAAGGCCACTACGTTTCAACCTACCTCACGCGATAACTCGCGCGATTGAAAAATATTTTGTTTCTTTTTCACCATCTATTCTTTTATTCAACAGATAGATTTTGATGAGAATTATTGCGCTTTATAGACTACTACCGATTCCTAGCTTCACTCGGATTCTTGCCTAGGTACTCCCTATCAAGTTTAAAGTAGCACAAAAAATGAAGGAGTTTTATACAAACTTGCGAGAGCACATAGACCTCCTTAATTCGGCCCTGTCGCAAAATCCGTTTTAGCGGACTCTACTATTGCTATATGGCCGAATTTGTCTGAACATTATCGTTATTATAGCCTTGATATAATGACACACGTTATCAAACGCCGTGTACGGCGTGCGACATTCATCGATAATGTTCTCAAGCTATCTATCTAATTTGTCCCATAGTTTGTACTTCCAAGGAGGGTAGTTCTTTAGTAGTACCCAAAATAGGGGTTATTTTATGTAAATTAAATTTTGTTAAATAAAAATATTGTAAAGAAAATGTCTTTTTTAAATTTCCAACCATTTTAAATAACAAAATATTGAGACTTACATATTCAAGTTATAAATGTCATGAAATAATGATAATATAAAACTGCTAATTTAATATTAAATATAAAAATTAACGAAGTGTCTATTCATCCGATAAGCGGTCGAATAAATTAAATATTATTCGTCCGACAATTGGTGTTTGATATATCGCGACTGAGACTTTTTTGCTTCTTAAATGGCTCAAAGAGAAATCAATTTTTTCTTTAAGTTTTAACATACTAGTGAATGCAATTGCGGACGTTTCTATAGTACTTTTTACAAAATACCGTTTTCTTGTACATTGTTTTGGTGTAGGTACATACTCTCAGGGAGTGTTAGTAACGTAAATTTCATAGGACGACTCTATAGAGCCAGCTCTTTTACATATAAAAACTCTTAGACTTAAAAGTGGGTGGGATCTTAATAACAAATTATCAGCTGTGTAGGTTAAGGTTTTTTTTTTATTTTTGGCATAGGTATATCCTGCACATAAAAATCGCTTATTTTATATTAGAAATCAAAAAAATGATAGTTATTCGTACAAACCGACAATAGTCGGACGAATAATACATTTTTTATTAATACGATTATCGGCCTTTAAAATAATTTGGTTGTCCAACAATTTGTTGGACGACTAAGTTATTTTACTCGTCCAACTAGCAGACGACTAGCATCAGCCAAAAATTAATTAAAAAAACAAAATTAATTTTATTTACTAATATAATATTTATTTTATAATATAATTAACGTAATAAGCAAATAATTGCGATACATATTGATAAAATCATTACAATAATAATATACAAAAAAAATAACTATAAAAAAATAATAATATTATGAGAAAAATAACGCACAAATATCACTTTAAAGGCAGACGCGATATAACGACACACAATATCAAACGCCGTGTACAGCGTGCGCGGTGCGATATTCATCGATAATGTTCTTACGCTATCTACTTATCTAATTTGTCCCATAGTTTGTACTTCCATGGGGAGCTATTTAGTATTTTTATACCCAAAGTAACCCCTACGTAAATTAAATTTTTTAAATAAAAATATTGTATTTATTAAGAAAAATCTATTTTTTTTAATTGCCAACCATTTTCAATAATATTTAAACTGTAAATATTGAAGTTATAAATTTCATAAAATAATTATATAAAACTGCTAAATTAATATTAAATATAAAAATTAATTAGAAAAACAAAATTAATTTTACTTACTAAGTAATATAATATTTTTTTATAATATAATAAATGTGATAATTAAATAATTACGATAGGTACACAATTGACAAAAAAACTCTAATAATAAAAAAAATATAAAAAATTATGATAATAAGAGAAAAATAACGCACAAACTTACCTAAAAATATCAAGACGGTATACACAAACATTTTCCCAACAGCCTATCACATACACAAAAAATAATTGTCAATTTACACAAAAATTAACACAAATTATTTGTTTTTTCAATAAGCACTAATCGCGTCCTTTAATAACGTATGGGTCATACTCAGAAAAAGTGTACATTTGTCATCTTTTCTTGTCCCGCTACTTCAAACTTCTATAAATGTCATATTTTACAAATATAATTAAAAAAAATGCCTTTGTTGCTATATTTATCTATTAATAAACTGATTTCTTTAGTATTATATCTATAATTTACATTAAAACATACTTTTTTTGAGATTAATTTTCTTAAAAATCATCTCTCTATACATTTTTTCAATGTCTCAATGACCGTTTTACTTGTTCAGAGACTGGTTGTTACGAATAATAATAGATTTATCTAACATTGTGTATATCCATATTATATTTGCTAAACTAATCAATTAAATTAGAATAAATTTATTCGTAAATCATAAAAGGAAAAAAATATTTTAATAAAATAATGTATGTCCTAAAATTATGTCATTTTGTTACTCAGGGTGAGTTACTCAGAATAAAATTTAGAAATAATTTATTTAAAAGAGTAGAAATATTTTTTCTGTATTGGCTGTACTAGTAATAACGTTAAAATTGTTATTGCTGCGGCCTTTGTATTTTCATTGTCATAGTTCACTCATGATTTTTTCTCAAACAAATATTTTTTAAAAAATGTCTCAGGGTAATAAACGACTATTATTTTGGTAAATATTTTATAATTTTCTTTTAATAACTAAATACTTTTGTTATATTTTATCCAACCATTATAACTATACTCAGTGTTTTTTTGTGTAATACACGGTTTACGTGAAAACCCTCTTTAAAGTTATAATTTCTCAGAATTGATTCTCAGGTTTGTTATATTGCGTGACGTTACGAAACTGAAAAATTTTTAAGCTTAGTTCATAAAAACAAATAAATAATTATTTTATGTAGTATTATAAAATATTTTTTTCAGAGCAAAAATATTAAAATACATGTTGTAGGTAAATGGTATTATGTATGATGGCAGAGATCACAAAGAATATCTAATTTAATAGTTTCTTGAATTTACGCGAATATTTGACTTTATAAATGAAATTTTATTTCAGTAGACACGCCGAGAGACAAAAAATATAGAGAACGTCTGAAACAAACTTTATATATTATTTTTGTTAAAAATCCATTTAACCATTATTACTTTTTTTTTATTAGCGATATCTGCGATCAGTCTCTTTTAGACTATAAGCGGATCTTGTGGGCCTGTTAGAGGTGCTTACCAGCGGTAGCTACCTTTTTAAGTATCTAAGATCTAGCTCTTGGATATCGTATCGCTTCAAGCGTGTGTAGTAGCTGATATACAGCAGCACAGATGCCAGGTAATTTGGTAGATTTTTTAAGGCGGTGTTTATATTTTTGTTTGGCTGTGTTAATCTGGAGTACCTCATGTATCTCGGCGTCCTTGTCTACCTAGCTCTTCTTTCATTCAATATGTTTTAATAGTATAATTTATTTAACATCAGTATTGTGGACAAAAGTCGAAGGCGGCCGAACGTAGACGAATTCAGTCGACGGCGAGTCGTCGACACGCATTTGTTTTAAGCCATGCCCTTTTTATTAACTCGTTAACGGTTAAACTACTGTGTGTGTTTAGAGATAGGAGGATTCCATGTCTCAGCACGAGGAAGATAGTCAGCTGGTCACAGTACACCTGGTGGGGATGGACGGGAAGAGGCACAAGAATAGTTAAGAATATGAAGCTCCTCCAACCAGAATACGTCAAGCAGGTAGACAACCTGCTGGAGAAGAAATACGCAGTGTAGTGCGACGGCACAGAACATTCGAGTGATGTCTGCTGATACCTTCAGCAGAGGTGTAAGCCTTTACGACCATCTGCTGGAGGGACCTAATCTGCTAACGTCGCTTATATTGTTCGGCTTTCAAGAAGGGCAGGTGGATACCACGCTGACATACAGGAGATAATCCTTCGGGTGAGATTCGACCTGAGGACCAGCCAGCACGATAGTTTGTGTGGTGGGACACCGACTGGATGAATTCACCTCGCCACTGATGACAAAATAAAACGCATTATCGCGCCCTCGGGGTTATCACTAGAAGCCATTGCATGACCAACTGTTCCGGGAGCTGGAATTTCTGTAGCGGCCAGAAGAACTATAACCCGCTGAAGGGGCATATCTGATAAATCAAATCAAAACTAAATATTTTATTCAGCATAAAAATTCTTGCAATTTCTTACGGAACGATCAGTTCGGAAAAAAGAAGCCTCTGAATTGAAAAGAACTTGCAAAAGAAACTCGGCGGAACTAATATTATTATTTTAAGTTTATCTCTCTCTCTCTCTTTTTTCAAATGAAATTGCAAATTAACAATAATTCTTTATATTGAAATAGCCTGGCGGCGATCACATCACTCTCAAGATATACTGTCTTCTAAAAAATCGTAAACAGAAGAGGAAGGTCTGCTGCACATAACTGAGGAGAAAAAGCTGCACGTCACTGAGGAGGACAAGCAGTTCAAGCAAGACGACGAGTGGCTACCGGATCCTGCACGCTTCTCTTCTCGAAATCGGAGACATTGGTGAGAGCAGCTAGAGTATTGACATTTGAGAACAAGTGTCAACGTTGAGCTACAGGATGAAGCATTGTCACATCGAAGAAGCTGAACGCGGTCAGCTTCAAAGAAGAAATGTTACGGATTAAAGCATATCGTCCACCACCTAAGACGAGCAGATTATTTCGACTGGATCCAGTACTGGAGGATGATGTGCTGCGTGTAAGAGGCCGTATAGGATCTGCTACCTCGCCCCTCCAGATGAAATGACCTATTATCCTCGATGAAGGCCAACGCATTAGGATACTCCTTGTACTACGAGAACATTGCGCTGGGGTCACGCCAATCGAGAACGTGTAGTTCGTACTTTCCCAACAACCATTCAATTACTTTGGAATGATCTACTTCGGGCCGATGATAGTGAAGATCGGCAGATATCGAGAGAAGCGGTGGGAAGCGCTGTTCACGTGTCTCAAATCGCGTGCCGTGCATCTGGAGATCGCCCATCACTGTCCACGAGTTCGGCAATCATGGCGCTGAGACGAGTGGCAGCTAGAAGAGGACGGCCGAACACCATTCACTCAGACAACGTCACCAACTTTAGAGGAGGGGACAACGGACTTTTTTTTACGCTCTGAATTAGTGCTTGACTACGTTCCACCTGATGGTAAGCGATAATGCAGTCGTAGATGGTAAGTCGCACTAATTCAATAGCCACCTATTCACTCTTGCCTTAAAGACACCCATATTGTAATCGGACGGAAACTCAGACGCAGGCAGGTTGTTCCAATCCTTAGCCGCACGTATGATATATGACTAAGCGAAACGCTTCGTCCGGATGGATGGAATGTCCACTACATAAGGATGGAGACTAGTCATTTATCGCGTCGTCCGATGATAGAAAGGGGATGGGGAAATTAAAATATTATGTAATTCCTGCGCGCACTCTCCAAAATGTAACCTTTTTTTTATTCTGAATTAGTGCTTGACTGCGTTCCACCTGATGGTAAGTGGAAACGCAGTCGGAGATGGTAAGTCACACTAATTCAGTAGCCACCTATTCACTCTTGCCTTGAAGACACCCATATTGTAATCGGACGGAAACACTGACGTAGACAGGTTGTTCCAATCCTTAGCCGCACGTATAATAAATGACGAAGCGAAACGCTTCGTCCGGACTGGTGGAATGTCCACGACATAAGGATGGAGACCAGCCTTTCGTCGAGTCGTCCGATGATGGAAAGGGGATGGGGGAATTAAGTCGAGTAATTCCTGCGCACACTCTCCGAAATGCAACCTATAGAATACACAAAGGCTGGCAACCCTACGTCGGTGATCGAGGCTTTGTAAGTTGGCTTTTACCAGGGTAGGGTCACCAATAAGCCTCAGCGCACGCCTCTCAATCGAGTCCAAGGCTGACAGATGGCATTTTGCAGCACCATCCCATATGTGACTACAGTATTCTACGCACGACCGGACTTGAGCTTTGTATAGATTAAGAAGCTGTCTCGGCGTGAAATACTGTCGGACCTTTGCGAGGATGCCAACTTTCCTCGCTGCTACATTAGCCTTGGACGCGATGAACCGCCCGTAGTTCATGTTGCGGCTAATGTCCATTCCCAACAACTGCAGACGGTCAGTGTATTCTAGAGGCACATTTCGGAAAGTAGGAGTCAAGATAAAAGGATTCCTTTTTGTGGTGAACAGGCACGCCTGTGTTTTGGTGGCGTTGAAACTCACAAGATTGGTATCGTCCCAAGTGGAGGCTGTCCTGAGTGTGAGATTCAACCGCTCTACCATGGCCTCTCTTTCGGACTAAATTTGATCTCTACTGGCTCGAGGATTTGGCAGGTATCTCTCTACAACTGTGCTGTCGTCTGCGTACCCATGGATACCAGGTGTAAGCAGGTCGTTGATATGAAGCAGGAACAAGGTTGCAGAGAGAACAGACCCCTGAGGAACCCCTGAGTTGGTATTTAAGGGTTGTGATGAACAACCCTCAACCGTCAGGAAATCTTTAATCCAGTTGATCAGGCCAGGAGATATACCATAGGCTGAAAGCTTGCTTACGAGGCTAGCGTGCCAGACCCTGTCAAAGGCCTTTGAGACGTCGAGGGAGACCGCGATCGCCTCCCCGTTTCGCTCAAGAGCCTCGCCACAGGTGTGATTGGCATACACTAGAAGGTCCACAGTCGACCGATTCCGGCGAATTCCATATTGTCAATCATTGAGGAGATCATTCTGTTCAAGCTATGCCATTAGTCGATTGTTCAATACACGCTACATAATCTTGCAGTGTATGGAGGTGATTAAGATCGAACGATAATTGGCAGGGTCAGCACGGCTACCTTTCTTGGGCACTGGTTGCACGTTGGCAAGCTTCCAGGATTTAGGTACTATTCCAGTCCTAAGAGAAAGGCGGTACAGACGTGTCAGTATCGGAGACAACTCGGGAGCACATGTTTTAAGCACTATCGCTGGTATACCATCAGGACCACTTGCTTTATTCACATATAGACGATACAAAACTCTCTTTACCTCTTTTTTCAGGCATTGAGATCCCGCAGTGATGTAGATGTGGAAGAATAGCATTACCAGAGTCTAGACATGAATTTTGGGCAAAAAGGGAGACAAGTAAAGACGCCTTCTCTTTTGTTGTATGAGCCAGGGATCCGTCAGATTTTACCAGCGGTGGCAGTGAGGACCGACAGAAGTTCGTCTCGACCGCTTTGGCAAGCGACCAAAAAGCTCTGCTGCCAGATGGTTGGGCAGAGAGCTTTGTGCCAAAATGTGTAATTCGGTCAAGACGAGCCTTCTTTAATGTCTTTTTGTAGGACTTGGCGGTTAAGTTAAAGGCTCTCTTCTTGGATCTTACATCCGGAGTTTTGCGGTCTCGAGCATCAACCCAGGCAAGGTAGGCCGAATGCTTACACTTTTCAGCAAAGGTGTATTCAGCATTAAACCATGGGCGAGCTTTGCCACCGACGGGTACATCAGAGAACTCAGAGACTCATCAGAGAATAAAATATTCCATTGCTTGATGCATCATATCAGTTATAGCATCCGCACAACTCGACGGATCGGAAGAAGAGAAGCAGACCTGCCCCTCCGCCTACAGCGCAATATTTGTTACCACTAAGCCGCTAAAAGAGCAGCACTAGAAACATTGACATCGATTTAGACATGACAAGGCGTGGAGCAACCTCACAGCAGCCGTGTTTCCTGCGAACTATAATTTAGCGTACTGTCAAGGCTTGTACACGGGAAGTCTGTGGTTCAGCTGTTCGCGCGGGGCGCTAAATGCACTGCGCGTCCAATATAGTAATCTTTTCAGGATGATGTTGAAACTCCCTCGTTTCTGTAGTGCCTCTGGGATGTTTACCCAATCGCTTACAGATGGTTTCCATGCTATCATCAGGAAAAAGGTAGCTTCGCATGTGATAAGGATTCGGGGGAGCATAAATAGCATCCTGAAAATCGTGGCTGAGGACACGAGAGCTCCTGCGCTGAGGCATCTCAGGCAGAACCATTGTCAATCACTTTTGTTATGTTTTGTTTGTATTTGTTACTAACCCTAGTGTATAAGTTGTATTATCTAAGGTGTATACTAACAAAAAATGGTTCCTATATTGTTCCGAATAAAAACAATTACTATTATTTTAATTTGAGTACCTTCAAAACAAGAGTGAATAGGTACTTTCTAGGCAAGCGCACTCCTATTAGGACGGATTCACGCTACAATATCGGCAACAAAGTCAAACTCAAATAAACTTGGAATCGAGCGAGACAACAAACGATGGCAGTTATATTGCCATTAGGTCAGAAACTGTTTTGCCCGCCCCCGTTGTGTAAAGTGTCTAGGGGACCACGGGACTTCAGACTGCCCGCGTAGGGAACCCGTACCAGACGCCTCTTTGAGCAGTTCTTTGCGGAGAGCGCTCAAAGCTCCCGCGCACCACAAGGGCAGGACTCTGGTAAGCGCCCTACACAAAGGCCAATGCCAAATGTATACACCGGTACCAGTGCTGACAACTAACGTATGAGCGAACCGCATGGCTACCCAAAGCTGGGGTCTACCCAAGAGGCCTTCATTGCAGACAGATATCACAGTGCCTTCAGGGCAGACACGAGTCACGACACTCACGTTGGATGAAATAGTCTCATCATTTAAGGCGTTATATTCTATGAGAAAATAGGAGCCATTTCTGCTACATTCACCTCACTAACAAACTAACAAATGGCTTGTTTAGGTAGAATTAAACCCAATTGGTGTCTACAACACCAACTCACACCAACCTCAGTAGAGGAGGTTAAACAATAATCAAGACACTTCAGACTAGAAAGACGCCTTAGATAGAATCCCTAATAAAATTATTAAAGGAATGGAAAGAACCTATAGTTATAGGTATTCACAAACCAGGGAAGGCTCGCAACCTCCTTTTTAGCTACATACCGATTTCAATACTAAACCGCATAAGTAAAATCAACGAAAGAATAATATAAGCCAAACAAAGGGCCATAGCATAGGCCAAAACTCTCATATTTCCTGAAAAATTCGGAATGCACCGCTTAACGCAGCACATACATAGACATTTTAACATTTTTAATTGATCAGTAGGCACAGGTGTGCTCTTTTCTATATTAAAGGCGTTTGACAAAATCTGGCACAACGGTTTATTATATAAGCTTTACCGAATGGGCGTACCAAATGGTCTCGTTCACATCAAACGAGAATATTTGTCAAATCGTTTCTTCCGTTGCAAAGTAGATGGTACATTTCCCACACCACACCCCATAAGGGCAGTAGTACCTCAGGGCTCAAAGCTAAGACACGAGAGATACTTTATACACTCTACACGATCGACATTCCGAGTCATGAGACTACGACCATCGCCCTCAATGCGGATGACACAGCCATTTATGCCCCAGCAATATGCACAAATAGAATAGTTTCAAGACTTCAAAAGGCAGTCATAATCATGGGGCATTGGTTCCGAAAATGGAGTAGTGAGTTGAACCCTGAGAAAAGAGTGGCTGCGTACTTTTAACTAAAATTTATACGCATAGCCACAGGCAGCCTGGTGCACAGTAGACCTACACAAAGACTTACAGCTAGAGATCATTAGGGACTACATAAAAACAACTTTCATTAACTAGGTACTTTGCAATAATATCAATGCACACTGACGAGTTATTAGTAAACGCCGCTAATTACGAACCCGTAGATGACATTACAGATAGGCACAGATGACCAAAAGACGTAATTTAGCCTTTATCTTTAGGAACACACACCGACACCGTACACACAATCACCGTTCTCGCCGACGCGAAAGAGGTCCCAAATCGTATACGACTCCTTCAGAGTCCCACTAAGCCCCCCGAATTTCATGCTCCATTTTTAGGCAGGACGTTCTGTCCGCCTCACCACGCTGTAAAGGCCAGTAGAGCCAACAGCACTCTACATTCATCGTCAGACAGCCATCGAAGAGGCGAGAAAATGAAGAATAAACGAACAAGCAAGAAAAGAATTTGAACCTCTTATACAGTCCACGACAATCAGTTTATAATTTTTGTAACTTTAAAATACATTATTTTATTTAATGTAAATAATACATTACAATAATGTAAATAATATTTATTAAACCAAACAATTGTTTCTATACTACGCTTTATGACATCAGTTTTGTTACGAAGATTCTCAGTATCGTTACCTATCAGTTTAGTTACAAATGTCAAATGTACACTTTTTCTGAGTATGACCAATTCGTAATAAAATATTCGACGTAAGATACTTCTTACCGCGAGACTCATTCACGTTTGCGTAAAACTGGCTTATATGCAATATGCATGTGCTCTTATATAGGCGTTTTACATTATTAGTATGGAATGGAGGGAGTGTCGTATCACGCTATACTACAGCCAATAAGAGTGAGAAGTCGCCTAGATTGATATGCCGCCCTTTTTGTAACGAGAATAATGTTCAAATTAACAAGTGGAGTGCCGTATATATTAACTACACGTTTGGTTCACTATTTAGTACATGTTGTGCCGTCGGTTTCGGGTTCGAGTCCCGCTGAAAGCTTTTATTTGTGAGATAAGCACAAATGTTTATACTCCAGTCACGGCTGTTTATATTTATAACTAACAACTAACTCTCGCTTCGCACGGGTTTGTACAAGCGTCAGCGAAGCTACGGGTTCTGCAAGTTAAAATAACTAAAATTTCTACCTCCTCCTTTTTTGAAGTCGGTAAAAAAGCAGCCTAAGTTACGTTTTATAACATTAGCTATCTGCGAGTGAGAGTTTCGTCAAAATCAGTTCAGCCGTTTCAGAGATTATCCGGAACAAATAGATAGAGAGACAAACAAAAATTAAAATATATGGTTTTGTCTGCTAGTATCGTAATATACTTTCAGATGCATTTAGTGAAAATCTGGTAATTTGAAATTGTCGTAGTTCCTTTGAATAGTCTTCCCCGTACTTGACACAGTGGCACTGTAACTTTGCCCATTCGTCGCAGGTATAAGACGATGTGCTTCAGCGTCGTTTAGCGGCGACGACCTAATCGTACATGGTTTTTTTCCTTTTTTTTATGGTAAAAAGGGGGCAAGCGGGCATGAGGCTCACCTGATGGGAAGTAATCACCTCCGCCCATGGACATCTGCAAGCCAGGCTTGCAGATGCGTTGCCGGCCTTTCAGGAAAGGGAGGGAGGGATGGAGGAGGGAGGGCTGAAGGAGAGAGGGAGGAGGGAGGGAACGAAGGCGCAGGATGAAGGGAGAGAGGGGGGGGGGTAGGAGAGTGGGCCTCCCGGACTCTCACTCACCGGACGAAACGCGACAGCGACAGACTTCAATACCTATACTTGTAGGTACTGAAAGTGTGGGAAAAGTGGTAACGCCAAACGCGCCCACTTGGAAAACCGAGTAACGCGGGTTCGAATCCGGGTCTCGCATCTCTGATATCTTTATGCGCGAATCTTTTCTATTATGATTACCACTTGTCTTACGGTAAAGGAAAATATCGCGAGGAAATCTGCATGTCTGAGAGAACCTAGCAAGTTTTCGAGAGACATGTGAAGTCCGCCAACCTGAAATAGGCCAGCGTGGTGGAATATGGCCTAATCCCCTCGCATTGAATGGAGGACGAGCCCGGTAGTGGGACGTTAAAAAGGGCTGAATACTGTACAATTCTCATTTCGTCTGACAAAGCATATTATTTAGTTAGTAATTTTCAAAATTTGGTTCTTTGAAGTTTGAAAAAGTAACAAAATTTACATAATCGGCTAATTTTATTGGAACCGGAAAGTAATATCTTCGAATAAACTACAACTTCGTCTTGACTGGAACAAAGAAGAATAGTTCAAATAAATGTTAATTGTTAACGTTACTTACTTACTCGTATGTCGTATTGTTTTTTTTTTTTGTTTTTTTTTTAAAAAGATTAAAAATAGATTGAAGGTAAACAAAATAATGATCTAATAAAGCGTAATAATCATTGAAATATCAGCAATCAGATGGGCTTGTAGTATGTTCAGATTAGTTAATGCGATGTTTAATAATAATAATGTTCTCCGAACGATTCTGGCCACCGCGGCCAATCTTATTGAGACTGGCCAACTAACAGGAGCAGGAACTTTTTTTTTAATGTACTCATCCACAGGCGTTAAGCGCCCGTGCCTTTTGTATATATTTATTTTTCTTTTATTTATTTGGCGTTTTACATTTTTTAAAACTTAAAACTAGCGATACATGCTTACATTCTATGACGTGGTCCGACACTGTTTTTTTTTTATTATTATTATGTGCATTTTTTTTAATATTACACATTTATAGTAAACTTACTTGCTATTACAATTTTTTGTCACATTTATATTAATTACTATAACTTTTTTTTGTACTAACTATTCTACTGTCTACGTGAACAGGAGATATTATAGAGCAGACACAAGTACACTCTCTATTTCTATCGACGCGACCGATACCACCAGTGAGGGCTAAGGCGCAGTACCGACGGCTCTGCCTCGGCACGGAGGTGACATACCGCCAACTTCCCAACTCCGAGCTGTTACGACACTTGGCCCGACCCGCGGCTCGAACCCAGGACCTCTCGACGTTTGGCCGTGAATTTTACTATATGTACCGTTTTACGTTAGTATACTCGTATGTATAAAATAAAACAGTTTATTGTTAACTAATTGTTGCGAATTATCTATCTATTCGAGCAAACAAAAATAGCTCGAATAAGCTAAGTCCAATAGTGTGAATTTCGTCATTTCACTGCTTATGATCGAAAGGGTCACAAATCAAAATTGTACAAACCACTTTTAATTAAAAAATGTGTCCAAAATGCTGTTAGTCTCATAGTTTCGCGAAGGCAGTCCGTTAAAATCGGCCTCTTACTTTTTTAGGAATATTTTATTAAAAAAAAATAAAAAAAATCGCATCAAAATCCGTTGCGTAGTTTTAAAGATTTAAGCATACATATCAAATCAAATCAAATCACTATATACACTACATACTACATATATAACTTTCAATATATACGTAATATACCTAATGTTGTATGACCGACTCCGGTCATGGCGACTAATCTCATGAGACTAGGCATCTGCGCGTGAGATATTATAGTGCAGGAGTGTACGCGCAGACACAAGTGCGCTCTCTATTCCTATCACTCTCATGCTCCGGTGGGACGACTGTTCGACACAACCAGAGAGTTTCATCATCAGCCCTTTTTAACGTCCCACTGCTGGGGGTGGGCCTCCCTCAGTACGAGGGGTATTCGCGATTTTCAGCAAAACGGTAAGTTTTATCATAAAATGAGCTCAGACAAAAATTGTAGATTAGATAATTATCTATAAAAAATGTCAAACACCCGTGACCTTTGTCCCCGAGTAAATTTTTTTGCACTTGCCGGATCGATAAGGACTTTTCACATTTCCTTTATTATAGTAGTGTATTGAACAATCCTACCAATTTTCAGCCAAGTCGGAATTTTTGTAACCTTGGATGTCTTATTTGACCATTTTAATGTATTAAAATTAATTACCTACGTTTCTTTATTCACCCATGCTTATTACATGACGTCACTAGACGCGACGGACGGCGTGCGCTTTATTATGCTGATAACGACCGATCTCTCTATAGGTACATGTATGAATTATTTGTTAAAACTTTAAATTTGGCAGGGAGGTAGTTAATTAGTAAACGCCACTAAGAACGAATTTTGTGACAGGGCCGGATTAAGGAGGTCGGGGGGTTCTCGCAAGTTTTAACGAAAATCCTTCATTTTATGTGGTACAAATTTAAATTTTGGCAGGGAATTAGTTTATAGTTAGCAGATAACTTTTAAAATTATACAAATCTGATACTCCCAAACAACACATAAATTATATTTAGAGTTTAAAAATGTCAATCTAAACATAATACTAATAGAAAAATAAAGCGCAGCACACGGTAGTAGCTACACAGGGTAGAGAGAGGGCCGAGAAATGTATTATCGAATGAAGATTAGTAGCGATTAAAAAAATTAACGCAGGTAAAGCCGCGGGTACTTAGGGGACGTTACTAACATTAAAACAATTTTTTTTAAATAAAATTTTCGTCTGTCCGTCAGTCTGCTTTGCTCCGGCTAACTTCTGAAACGGCTGGACTGATTTTGATGAGACTATCACTCGCAGATAGTTAATGTTATAGGGAGTAACTAAAATGTTTTGTTTAGGGAGTAATTAAAATGTTTAATTTTAACCTACGCACAGCGATGCGGGCCGGGTTTGATTGTATAAGATAAAATAAAAAATGCGTCGCTTACAGCTAGTTTATTATAAATAACACCGCATTATAATTATTATTTTGTGTCGATTTAAAAATATACTATTATAATACTTGCAATTCCTGTGGCAATCCACATCATTCGCGTTTTAATTACTATTAAAAAGGTATTGTTGGGATGAAAATTTAGGGTTATGAGTATTTATATTTAAATACATTTGGTCTAAAAATAAAAAATCTGGAGAGGGCCAACTTTAACCCTTTTTAACATCCCAATTAAGTGGTAGTGCTATGCATGTTACCTTCGGGTAGCAGCCGAATGGGCCGGCACGCCCCGTATAGTACCACTCTCTCACAGAACACCGGCGTGAAGTGGCAGCTATGCTGTCGCGTTTCGTCCGGTAAGTGAGAGTCCGGGAGGCCCACTCTCCATACCTCCCCCCTCCCTCCTACCTCCCTATTCCCTCCCTCCGTCCTCTGTTCCCTCCCTCCTCCCTCTGCCATCCCTCTTCCCTACCTCCTCAATCCCCCCCTTTCCTAAAAGGCCGGCAAAGCATCTGCAAGCCCTGCAGTGCGGATGTCCATGGGCGGAGGTGATCACTTCCCATCAGATGAGCCTCCTGCCCGTTTTCCCTCTTTGTACCATAAAAAAACCACTGCTAAGGGTGGGCCTCCCATCAATACTTTCAGAGGGGGTTCTGGACGTAGTACACCGCACTGGACTAGAGAGAGCAAACTGAGTATGTCATTCGAATACTTGCTAGGTTCTCTTAGACATGCAATCTGCATGTCCTCAATATTATTGCATAATGAAATATTTAATGACATAGATTTATTTTCAAATTCACTATATAAGTTCAAAATTTTAAATAGAAGTTGTACGTAATGTTTTTTATTTTAACCTCTTATTCTTTTTATGTACTATAATATTATAATGTGATTTAATAAGCTAACATAGATTATACCTACCTTTAGAAATTGTAAATTGTGAATACTTAATTGGTGTATGTTAAATTTTTTTCTCGTTTTATATGTAACTAAATAGTAAATACTGTTTGTCTTTCGAATAATAAATAAATAAATATCTTATAATTATTATTTAATTAAAATTTAAAATAAAAATAAAATAAAAATTGACTGTCAAAGCCGCTATTTTATGGAATGCCCTACCACATGAAATTCGTCAATCGGAATCAGTAAGTCTTCAAACGTCGTCTTAAAACCTACTATTTAACCGACTTCAAAAAAGGAGGAGGTTATATGTTCCGTTGTATGTATTTTTTTTTATGTATGTTCACCGATTACTCCGCCGTCTGTTGGCCGATTTCAAAATTTTTTCTTTTGATTGGTAGGGTATAGTTCCGAGGTGGTCCCATTGTCACCAAGTCAGGATCTGATGATGGGATCCCAGGGAAATCGAAGGCAACTCTCAAAATTTACAGGCACCTATTATGTTTTTGATATATTTTCTAAACCCGATAAAGCTTTTACGTATGAAAATCATCATCTCATGTGGATGAGCTGATGATGGAAGGTAAAATTCCTCAACAGTTGTTTTTTATGTGTTTTCACCGATTTCCCCGTGAATTGTGGGCCGATTTTAAAAATTTCTTTTTTGTTCGGTAGGGTATACATTTAAGATGTTCTCATTGTCACCAAGTCAGCATCTGATGATGGGATCCTAGAGAAATCGAGGGCAATCCTTAAATTTTATCGGCACTGATTACCTTTTTCATATATTTTCTAAAGCTGTTCATGAATTTGTGATGATGTAAGGTATATATCCTCAACGGTTAGGAGTTGAAAGAAAATTCTTTTAATATTATACGTACTTATGAACTGATAGTCGTATTCCTTCAGGATATTAGGTGGATTGATAATAGAAGGTAAATCTTATTAACGTCTACGAGTTACGTGGAAAAATAGACGTGGACAAATCTCGATTGACTATTGTCGTTCATTTCAAAACTTCGCTGACTTATTGGAGCAGTAGTTTAGTTAGCCTTCCAATATTTTATTTAAACATAATAATTTCCACAAAAAAAATTAAAATAAATTATTTTTTAACAAAAATGAAAACCGACTTCAAAACGCTACAAATCGAAACTAAAAAGAAAAAAAAATAATTTTAATTACTTAGTTATTGTTGAAGTCGGTGCCAGCCAAAGCAAAATAATCTTAATACAATTTAATTAATGTATCAATTTGTAAATATAATCAAAATATCCGTTCGAAAGTTCATAGCAAAGGCAGGATAAAACTGTCCTTCTTGGCTGGCACCGACTCCAACAATAACTAAGTAATTAAAATTATTTTTTTTTCTTTTTAGTTTCGATTTGTAGCGTTTTTTATCGCTATAAGTTTATGTAGGTATATTTATGTTATCTCTATGTACGTATATTGTAAAATATATATGTATTTATATTATATATGTATAGTATTTATATTAGTGAAGGAAAACATCGTGAGGAAACCTGCATGTCTGAGAGAACCTAGCAAGTTTTCGAAAGACATGTGAAGTCCGCCAACTCGCACTAGGCCAGCGCGGTGGACTATGGCCTGATCCCCCACGTACTGAGGGAGGCCCGTGCCTAGCAGTGGGACGTTAATAAGGGCTGATGATGATGATGATGATTTAGCATATTGTATGTATAATGTATTTCTCTTTTTCTTCCTCACTACACCAACCCCTGTCCGTGAAACCTCACAGGCTTCTTTACCGACTAGGTTGCCTGGAAGAAATCACTTTTAGTAATAAGGCCGCCCTTATACCAGATTGCTCTCTTTATAAGATGTATATGTACTGTATCTTTATACAATAAAGGATTTATAAATAAACTAGCAACTCGCCCTCGCTTCGCTCGGGCTCTACCCAAGATTTAGCACAGGCAAAGCCGCGGTATCGACTAGTTATGCATATAAACCTTCCTCTTGAATCACTCTATCTATTAAAAGAAACCGCATCAAAATCCGTTGGGTAGTTTTAAAGATTTAAGCGTACATAGGGATATAGGGACAGAGAAAGCGACTTTGTTTTATACTATGTAGTGATAAATAAATAAAAAATGCTTATAACAAATGTTATAATCGAAAACGTTGTTTATTTCTTTCCTTATAAAATACTGTGGAAATAGCGTGTAAACTGTAATCACCGCCACCGGTCGCGTGCGGCGTGTATGACGCAACTTCGTACCTACATGAGTGTTTAACCGCAAGTTGAGATTGTAGTAGCTATCTTTAGACTAAAATACGACACATTTAGCTAAGTTTGTGACTTTTGCTGTACTAGCGGTTGCGGGTTCGATTCCATTTGTAAGCATAAGTATTAGACCAGGGTAGAAGCCTTCAAAAATAATAAAAAGCGAAAAAAAAATAGTGGGATGAAACCCATTGGAAAAGGAGGAGAGTATGTATTATAATGAGGTCGGGAAGGGGAAGGGGGTGAGTTTTTAAGGGTAAAAAAACGGTTTTTCTTGGTTTCCATTTTGACTTTTAGTTTTGAAAGAAATACCTGGTCTATATTTGAACTTAGGTCTTGTGTTTATGTTTTTACAAGAGACTCACCCTCGCTCCAGTTGGGTTCGTCCCGTAACGTACGTAACGTTAGTGTAAATTTCTTAGAGATGAAAATATATTTTCCGATCTAAAAAGTATGCTATATGCTAAACCGTATAATCAGTTATCGTCATACTTGATTTCATCAAAATCTTTTTCATCAAAAGTTTTCTCGGGATGCGGTCTCAGACAGACTGCCTCTGTTTCGCTTATTTGACTATTTAAATGAGATCTTCTTCGATTCAGTTAAAATTTTATTATATGTAGGTAAAATATGTATTTAAAGTTATATTTATGTTGTGTATCAACTATCTGGTATCCGTAACACAAGCTTCGTAGCTTACCACGGAACTAGATGGCGCTGTGTGTTAATATCCCAACATATTTTCAATGAACTTTTTAGCTACATAGTCAGATTTAAAGTTAGATTTGGCAAACTACTAGTAGTTCCTAATGAAGGTCCATCTTCATAGTAGGCGTTGCACACGCTAAGCAATAAGTTAGTGGGGGAATTCCGAGCTACCAACTAGCCGGCACTACGCTACGCACACAGGCCAATAGAGGTTCGAGACTACATACCCCAATCACGTCGTTTTACATATACTAGCGACGAGGAATAAAAACATTTAGTGTATGACCAGTATAGGCTAGTCAAAAAGTGAAATATGGAAAAAAATGTGGACGAGGTAACATAATATCTGGCATGTAGATGATTTTTTAAGAAAAAAGTGGCAAACGTTATATACAATTAACTAAAACAAAAAATAGGGGTTTAGTTTTTTGCAAATATCTCATAAACTAATTGAGATTTGTGAAATCTAAAAAAAGATTCAAAAAGAGGAGGATATTTCCTAAAAAAAAGTCCTTACTCCCGGAAATTTTGGAAAAAAAACAAGTTCTGCTTGCAAAACTTGCAAAAGTTATAATCATTTAACTAAAACAAAAAATAGAGGTTTAGGTTTTTGCAAATATCTCAAGAACTAATTGAGATTTTTAAAATTTAAAAAAAGATTCAAAAACAGGATGAAATTTCCTAACAAAAAGTCTTTACTCCCGAAACTTTTTTGAAAAAAAAAACAAGTATTGCTTGCAAAACTTGCAAAAGCTATGAACAAATAACTAAAAAAATAGAGGTTCAGTTTTTTACAAATATCTCAAGAACTAATTGAGATTTTTAAAATCTAAAAAAAGATTCAAAAAGAGGATGAAATTTCCTAATAAAAAGTTTTTACTCCCGAAACTTTTTTGAAAAAAAAAACAAGTTCTGCTTGCAAAACTTGTCATGACTCACAGAATTATACAATAACTGGTTCTATAGAGTAGTTCTCATAAAAGTGGGGTGGAACTAAACTAAATACGGAATCAATCATATGTACAAGTACATTGCATAAAGCCAAAAATATTTTGTACTTTAAGTGCGAGCAAAGCCACGGGTTTCGTAAGTTAAACATAAAATTGAATATAATAAATATTAAGGAAACAATTTTTTAAATCATTTTTTTTTCATTTCGTTTTAAAAAAAAAGTTTTGTTTAATTTTTCATGTATGTAATAAACAATTCTATAAACAAATAATTTGTTTATAACTTTGCACATATTTTTCGTATGTTAGAGTTCAAGTGAAATTTTGGATAGCACTTCATGAATTTTTGCTTACATGGGTTGGGGGCCCCTTTACCCCCGGGGCCCCGTATAATTGATACGGCTGATACAGCGGTAGCTACGCCCCTGATTCCTGAATTTCAATGTGTACAGGACAACGTCTGCGGCCACTATTCACTATATAGTATAAAACAAAGTCACTTCCTGCTGTCTGTCTGTCTCTATGTATGCTCAGATCTTTAAAGCTAAGCAACGAATTGTGATGCGGTTTTTTTTAATAGATAAAGAGATTTAAGAGGTAGGTTTTAGCCGCACCTCCCGGCTTCGCTCGCGCTAGTCACTACACTGTATAAAACAAAGTCGCCTTTTCTGTCCCTATATCCCTATGTCTGCTTAAATCTTTAAAACTACGCAACGGATTTTGATGCGGTTTTTTTTTAATAGATAGAGTGATTCAAGAGGAAGGTTTATATGCATAACTAGCAGATCCCGCGGCTTTACCTGTGCTAAATCTAGGGAAGAGCCCGAGCGCCTCGAGTCGCTAGTTTATACATATAATAAAAATCTGACTTAATCGAATCTGTAAATTGAATATTTTTTCCAAAATCTTAATTGAAATGGTCATTATTATTAACGATATAAAGGCCAAATCTATAGATTTTAGTTTTTTTTTCTGTGACCTCATCTCGAGCAACTCATGATAGATGATAGTAAAAGTTATTCTATAAGTTGACCAGGATAACCAGAACTATCTTTATTTGGACTAGCTTTGTTTGGTTAAACAATGAACTGTGAAAAGAAAACGTTGTCGGCCGCGTGTGGCGTGTGATGTGTGTAGCTTTTAAGTGAATACTATGACGGTCTTCTATACTAATATTATAAAGAGTTCGTTCGTATGCGCTAATCTCAGGAACTCAACGCGAGTGAAGCCGCGGGAAATGCTAGTGATTATTTAGACGAAAATCTTCTTCTACTTAAATATTCATATTATAGTAATTATCAATTTTACCGAGATTTGTGCTTTAAGCATAAGCTTTAAGTTCTAGACTATATACTTAGTAAGTATATACTCTTAAACTTAAGGTACTTTGAAAGTTTTAATTACCACTTGTCTTACAGTGAAGGAAAACATCGTGAGGAAACCTGCATGTCTGAGAGAATCTAGCAAGTTTTCGAAAGACATGTGAAGTCCCAACACGCACTAGGCCAGCGCGATGGACTATGGCCTGATCCCCTCGTACTGAAGGGAGGCCCGTGCCCAGCAGTGGGATGTTAAAATGGACTGAATACATTATTATAAAAGTAGATAATATCTATACTTATAACAAATCTGTAGAGAGGTCAATTCTGTACATGAAATATATTTCCAAAATAACTATCAGGGGGTGATTAGGGATCGATACTCATGCCAAAAATGCAATCAGTATAATTTTTGTCTGTCTGTCTGTATAACCGTTATAGAAACAAAAACTACTCGACGGATTTTAACGATACTTGGTACAATTATTTTTCATACTCCTGAGCTGGTTATAGTATGCTTTTCATCACGCTACAATCAATAGGAGCAGAGCAGTGAAGGGAAATGTTGGGAAAACGGGAGAATTTACTCCATTTTTTAAGCTTCCCTCGCGTGTGCAACCTTAGAAATCATGTATGATGGAAATGTTCTCCTTAAAATTATATAAAAATATCCCACGACGGCATAATATGTCTATCTTTTATAGTTGACTCACAATAACACGTGTAACTCCCGATAGCTTAGCAGTTCGAATTCGAATAGATTTAACGCGAGTGAAGCCGCGGGTTCCGCTAGTATAAAAATAAAATAATACTTATTATAATATTATAAATATATATTAATAATATTATAACAAATCTAATTGTCGAAAGATAAAATTCCTTTCCTTAGAAATCACTATGGAAACTCAGTTTTTTCAAGTCACCATTCTGACATGTAGGTGGGGTCACTCGGAAGGTTCCACTTATTTTGTATGACACAAGTTATTCTCAGTTTTCCATCGTAGTTTATCGAAGTATTGATTATGAGAAACTGTTATTATTTAATTAAAACACTCACCAAATAAGTAATAAAGGCCCGTGTACTATAACTGCTTGTTAAGGTATTGAAGCTAAGTTCAGATTATATGGAATTATTCAGAGCGGTCGCGGGTTCGAGTCCCCCTGGGGGCATTCATTTGTTAAACTCCAATGTTTTTACTCCAGTCATGGGTGTTTATATTTATAATATGTATGTATTTAAACTTATATATGGTATCCGTAACACAAGCTTCGTAGCTTACCACGGAACTAGTGTAATAATGGCCAATATTATATTATAAAAAAAACGGATTTATGGAATAATTCATTGACGGAGTCCATTGACATATAAAAATACTAGTTACTCGCCCACGCTTTGCTCGGGTTAATCTCTACCAACATTTTAGTTGTCAGTATAGTTTCTTAGAGAAATCCTATATTAACCCTAATAACCAGCTATCGTCATACCAAATTTTATCGAATTATATCAAGATTAGATGTTATTTATATAGTTTTATATTATATTATTCTTATAGTTTGTATATTATTATTTTTATATATATTTATTTATTAAATAATTACTATTATTTTAATATTTTTGATTTTTATTCTTCGCACCCCTTCCCTTACTTTTTGTCAATTCCACACCCTAAGGTTGCCTGGAAGAGATCGCTATTTTTGTTGCATTTATTTATTTTTTTGTTTCTTGTTGTGTGTGTGTACAATAAAGAGTTTTTCCAAAAAATATTAAACTTAGTTAGGATTTTATAATATGCTTAGATACTTAGAATAATAACGCAAGAACGATAGTGTCATACATATTTCCGCTCAATATTGAAGCAACATTAGAATAAGTGTGGGCGTGTCTCACGTAATTATAATCGAAGGCACACACACATATTTTTTTTATATGTTGGGACATTTACACACAGCACTATCTAGTTCCACGGTAAGGTACGAGCCTTGTGTTATGGATACTAGATGGTTGATATACTACACATATATAAGTTTAAATACATACATATTATAAATATAAACATCCATGACTGGAGTACAAACATTCGTGCTCAACAAATGTATGCCCCCAGCGGGACTCGAACCCGCGACCGCTGGCGCAGCAACTACAAACTGCGCCACGCGTGTCGTCACATAGTAAGCAGTTGAGTTCCAAGTTGTAAGAAGGCTTTATAGAGACAGGAAACGATTTAAAACGGCTTCAATTCGCTTCGGCTTTCAAACTCACCTTCTATGCGTTATTATTCTAAGCATCCCTACTAATATTATAAATATGAATGTAAGTTTGTTTGTTACGCTTTCACGCGAAAACTACTCAACCGATCATCATGACACTTTGTACACATATTCTTGGAGGTATTAGAAGTAACATAGGATACTTATTATTAAAAAATATATTTTGTACGAAAAATTTAAAAAATGTTTGTATTAACAATGGGTTCTGAAATAGCTAGAGTAATTTTGAAGAAACTTTCAGGCATCCTACAGATCAACCCAATGAGGTTGATTAGCAATTAAAAAAATGAACGCGGGCGAATCCGCGGGTAAAGCTAGTAGAGTATAAATTGTAAGATAGATACACATTTCCTAAGAAATATCGCGTCAAAAAGTAACGTCGAAAAACGTTCAGTCAAATTAAAGAATGAAATTTAATAATCGCCCTTATACCACACAACATAAAGCACTTTTTGGAACGAGTGCACAAAACCGAGCAGTGAACTTTATAATCACACTTCTGAGACTATCGTTTCGTAATTCTATTTACTTATTTTATGAATCCATTTAGTATTTTGCTTTTATTTATGTACTAGCGACTAACCCTTGCTCCGCTCGGTTTCAATGATTAATATATATACTAGGTACCCCGTTTAAAATAAAATTTTTACACTCTTTGTATGTCTTATATATTTTTTCAAGTTTCAAGCTTCTAGCTTTAAAAATGACGTAATTTTCATTCCCTATTTCAACCTTACAGGGGTTTTTTCGCATTAAAAAGTAGCCTATGTTCTTCCGCAGGCTCTAGACTATCTGTGTACCAAGTTTCATTTAAATCGGTTCAGTAGTATTAGCGTGAAAGCGGGAGACATACAGACAGACAAAAATACTTTCGCATTTATAATATTAGTGAGGTTAGTAAGAATTTCTCAAAAATGAGATATTATATAATGTACCAACATATTTATTTATTTACTAGTGGAACCCGCGGCTTCGCTCGCGCTAAATCTAGGCTAATCCGAGCGAAGTGAGGGTGAGTCGATTGTTTCCATCATACATTACATGTGTGTAACTCTAGCGGTTTTGGCAGCGCACGCCAGAATTACTCAAAGATGGTAGATTTTTTACTACTTACTTGACACTTATCGTCATATTTTGAACAATATCTTTATAAATTGTAGCCTACGTGTTATCTGATGCTGATATAAGCTGCTGCTGATATAAGCTATATTATTGTCAAGTTTTTTTTTTAAATCCATTTAGTTTTTACGTGAATGAGTAACAAGCATCCATCCATTCACACTTACAAACTTTCGCGTTTATAATATTAGTATAGTCCATTTAAAACTTCATCATAAATGTTGTAGGAATCGGTTAAGTAGTATCGGTGACTTGCAGTTTTACGAAAGAACAACGTAATTTTTATTTATATATAACTTGTGATACATCATATCGATTCTCTGCCAGTTTCAATAACTCCAAAGAATATACTACTCTCTACAATAACTCTACCTACCGATGACTGGTAGTATGACTATTTTGACACATTAAAAGTTACAACCTGTCAAAATCGTATGAAAGTATCTACCGGTCTATCGGTAGATAGAGTTATTGAAACTGGCAGTATATATACAAATAAGCAAAGGCAACATATTTCAGTTCCTTATTTCGTTTCTGTCAACCATAGAGAAAAGTAATATTATACTTTTAACTGTCAACAGATTTACTTCTTTTGTTTAGAAGTTTTCTAAAATAAAAAAACTTGATACTGATAAGTGATATTGTACAGACAAAATTATTTAGAATTATAATGCTTCCATAACATTTTTTTATATTTAATATGTTAGGACATTATTAAACACAGCGCCATCTAGTTCCGTGGTAAGATACGAAGCTTGTGTTACGGACACCAGATAGTTGATATACTACATATATAAGTTTAAATACATACATATTATAAATATAAACACCCATGACTGGAGTATAGACATTCCAGTTTAACAAATGAATGTCTCCAGCGGGACTCGAACCCGCGATTGCTGGCACATTTGCATATTAGCCTTACTTAACTCACCCTCGCTTGACACCCGTACTTTCTTAGTTAAGTTTTATTTATTTTCGAGCGAAACCCCTATTCTTTAATATTCCTTTTCCGTTACCATCATAATTTTTAAGGTTCCATACCCAAAGGCTAAAACTGGCCCCTACTAAGAATTTTTTTTATTACTAAGAATCCGCTGCCTATCTCTCGGTCTGCCTGTCTGCCTTTGGCTACATCTCATAAACCGTAATAGTTAGACAGTTGATACTTTCACATAATGTATTTCTGTTGCCACTATAATAATAAATACTAAAAAACAGAATAAAATAAATATTTAAGGGGACTCCCATACAACAGACATGTTTTATTTGCCGTTTTTATAGATAATGCTCTAACCCATTTTTTAGAATTAAGATACTTAATTATTATAATATGAATGAACCTCAGACCAAATAAAAAGTACTTTTTATTTGGTCTGAGGAATGAACATTAACATTACTATTCTTAATTGGAATTATTGTAATTTTTCTCTTATTAACTATTCCTTTGTAAAATGACATTTTTTAGATTTTTTTTGTATTTTTAATTCTCGAATGTTGAAATGCTATGTACACTTTTTATTGAAATGCATATAAGACTTATTATTATTGTATAATTAATTAGAAAATACTGTATATGTTTGTTATAAGTGGCCGGTTTTGTTACAGCTACCAGTCAGTGAAATTTCAGTCAAAACCGCGATAAAAACTAGTATGTAAACTACTCAGCTGCATTCACTAAGTAGAGGGGTGTGGCCTCAATCATTCCACTGTACAAAGGTACCAGACTTCAGCGGGGCTAAGCGAGTACGTGGTCGATATAAATAGATTATTATCCTTATATATAAAAATCTCGTGTCACTGTGTTTGTCATCGAACGGCTAACCTAAGAAACGGCTTCACCGATTGTTATTAATTTTTGTGTATATTTGGTAGGTCTGAGAATAGGACGTAGGCTATTTTCTATTAGTCGATAAGAGTCTATTAATAAATAAGATAAATCTCCAGATTTTTAATTTTATATTTTAAGACCAATTTTTTTTATTTTTAAATGATTTGGCATCATTTAATATTTATAACCTTAAATTTTTCACCTTCTATCGCCAATTTCTATTCTTTAATAGTGATTAAAACGCGGGCGAAGCCGAGACTATTGTTAGTTAGGTGTATATTAATGAATATTGAGTTTATTTTTAGAAAGTCTAGACTTAGACTAGACTATTACGTCGACGTTGGACTGTATATAGATACTGATATAAAAATGGCACAGTAATAACGTACTCGTTTGGATTAAATGCAGCGGGTTCAAATCCCGACTCTCACACTTTTAATATTCTCATGTAAAGAAACTTGCATGTCTTAGAAAGTTTACGAAGGACATGTTCATTCTGCGCTTGGCCAGCGTGGGAACTAAGGCCACACCCACACAATGTGTTTCGAGTTTAGATGTAATTTACACTAAGGTGTGTGTGTGAGAGAGATATAGAGAGAGAGATATAGAGATAGAGAGAGAGAGAGAGAGAGATGGTGTCGGCTGAATGAGTCAACATGAAATATTAATTTGAAAGATTACCTTCAAAAAAATATTTCAATCAAAATAAATACAAATATAATGTTGACCACTTTGTGACGTAGTTAAAAATCTATCCTTCTAAAACTTGCTATGTTCTCTCAGACATGCGGGTTTCCTCACGATGTTTTTTTTCATCGTGAGACAAGTGATTTATTATATAAAAGAGTATTTGGCATTTATTATAACAGTAGCGCTACTGGTATACGCTTTCTGTTTTTTTTTTGTCTTAGCTAATGGTCACGAGTCTTATTGAGTAAACAATACAATTTGAAGACTTACGAAGTAACTTAGAGACTAATATGGGTTTTTTTAAATATATATTCTAATATTATGTACATAGTATATCTTATCAAATATATACATACTTAATTCTATGCTTATTACTTATGCTGCTTGTTCGTTCTGGTTTTTTTTTTCTTTTTTTTTTCTTTTACAATACACTTTAGAGACTTAGTTAGTGTTAGCGTTAGTGAGGGTGTGGGTGGCTGCTGCTGGTTGTGTGTCATTAAATTTTTTGAGTTGTTCAATGATATTAGTGAGGTGGTTTATGAAAGCCTTCGGAGTCTGGGGTTTGTCAGTAATCTTAGTCAGTAGTAGTGGGTCGTTGGTGATAAGCTCATTGTCACATGTAGAGTAAAAGTCGAGTCTGCTGCGCGAGAATCGCACACATTGATGGATGAGGTGGTCGAAAGTCTGAGGGTCGGTATTATTGCACGGGCAGGTTTTGTTATCTGTGATGTGGAAGCGGTGGAGGTACATTTTATGGAAAGCGTGGTTGGTGAGGAATTGGGTTATCGGGAAGGTGAGTCTGGTGGTATTAACAAAGTGATAATCAAGTTAGAAATGATTCGCACTTGAGAATTCAAAGACGAGACATGGGATTTGAACCCGCTACACTCAGTAACCTAAGCGATCGCATTACCACTGGGTTACTACTACGTAAATAAATGAATGTAGTAGTAGTAATGTCTGAGATATAAATGTAAATTGGCAGCATGTATTCGCACGTCGTCCGACGCGGCCAGTGACGTCACACCATGCATTGAAAGGTTTGCGACGTATATCACTACATAGTATAAAACAAAGTCGCTTTCTCTGTCCCTATATCCCTATGTAGGATTAAATCTTTAAAACTACGCAACGGATTTTGATGCGGTTTTTTTTAATAGATAGAGTGATTCAAGAGGAAGGTTTATATGCATAACTAGCGGATCCCGCGGCTTTGCCTGTGCTTAATCTAGGGAAGAGCCCGACCGAAGCGAGGGCGAGTCGCTAGTACTGTAATAATTGCGAAATTTGTTTGTACTAACAAGCTTTACGTCAAACGGCTGAATCGATTTTGATAAGATTTGAAACAATAAACTATGATAAGTCATAGGCAGCTAAGTAAGAATGCACCTGTCAAAGTGATTTTTGCAATAAAGAATACTAAGACCAACTAACATAGCTCTTAAGATCAACCAAATTCTTATATTTTACACTATATAAAAAACTCGGCTCGCTTCGCTGGGCGTAATTTAAAATAAATTAAACGGTTTTAATAATTTTCTAATAAAATAACAGTAGCCTACGTTACTTCTTACAACATAAGCTATCTGCGAGTGAAAGTCCCGTCAAAATCGCTCCAGCCGTTTTAGAGATATACTACAACCTTTCGTCATTTATTAGTATAAAAATAAAAATGTACTCATACAAATGGATTTAATTGTTTAAAGGTTAAATTCCGACTCGATAAGTTTTTACTCATTATGAAGCAATATGTTTTTTGACGACACGATTATGTTATTTATGACTCAGTTTGTAGTGTTATTTGCAGTGGCAGCGGTCGCGGATTCGAATCCCGCTGGTGATTTACTTGTGTGATGAGAACGAATGTTTGTACTTCAGTCATGGGTGTTTAATGTTTATATTTATAATATGTATGTATTTAATGTTATATGTAGTGTATCAACTATCTGGGATTGTCTATCAATGACATCGTAATTGCTACCTTTTCTATTTTGGTAGTCTACTAATTCAATGGTCTTCCGATGGTGTATCACTGCCACTTCAATGACACTTTGCAAATAATTGGTAGTCCCGTACGTAATGATAAATCAATGATCAAACGTATTGCGTAGTCTGTTAATCTATCTTTTTGGCTTTGTATGATCATTTTACATAATGCTTAGTCTTTAAAACATATATTGATAATATATATAATCAAACTTAGCCTAAATAAACGTTTTACGAACGCTTTTACAATTGACAAAATTGTCAAAATGACAAGACCCTTGATCGACCACTGTAAATTTAGTAGACTACGAAATTTTTGACTAATGGTAAATGAATTAAAATTGCATTGTTCTATAATGACAATTCATGTAAAATAGCAGACTTGAGGCCCTGTATCCGTAACACAAACCTCGTAGCTTACCATGGAACTAGATGAACCTAACACATTTATATTTATATATTTTAATCGAATCGGTTGATAAATTGAAGAAATTGACAAGAAATTCATTTAAAACATAGTATTTGATATTATTATACCTGTGGTGTGCGTGTGTGTGTGAACGGCTAGACCGATTTGGATGAAACACAGATTTACAAGTCATACGTATACAAAAAATAAGAAAAATATAAACTACTACTCCTTATCTATGTTTTAAATACTTTACTTTAGGTGTCTAGTTCCCAATTTAAAATTTCACAACAATAAAATTTTAGTAGTTAGTTTGTCTTAATGGGTCGTCGCAGGATCGCTTACGCTTGCAACTACGAGGCCCCTACAACAGAGCAGGTCTGCCGAAGCAGATCACAAAGCAAGAGGGTTGCTCCATATTCCACTCTGCTATCCAGAGAAGTACCACTCAAACCTCATTTATTTCTTCAATTCTATTTCTTCCATTTAAATAGTTCAGTGGTTTAGGAGTTAAAACGTACAGACAGACAGTTACTTTCGTATTTAAAGAAATGTTTGGATTTCTTATCTATACTTCAATAAATAATATAAAGCTGAAGAGTTTGTTTGTTTGTTTGAACGCGCTAATCTCAGGAACTACTGGTTCGATTTGGAAAATTCTTTTTGTGTTGGATAGTCCGTTTATCGGGTAGGCTATAGGCTATATTACATCACGCTACGGCCAATAAGAGCGGAGCATCAATGAAAAATGTTATAAAAACGGGAAGGGTGGGCGTTACTTCTGCGAAGTACCATACCTGGCGACTCGGTAAGAATTTGGTTTCCGGTCTTTAGAACGCGTACGAATCCGCGGGAAATGCTAGTTTTTTATATACCTATAGATAAATCATTGATATGAAGTCTTTTAAGTATTTTATTCAGTATAGTGGTTCGAACTTCAAAAGAACAAATGAATTGTCTTACATTAAACAAGAAAGGGACAACGCTATATGAACTGTATAACGCTATCTCTTGCATACATAAGTAGTACTTGAACTTGAAGCTAATAATAATAATAGGATGAAGAGATAATATCGATAAATTATGTTAATGTCGATAATTTTATTATTTATGTACCTACTTGTATTTAAGCAGCCCTTTTTAACGTCCCACTGCTGGGAACGGTGGGAAGGTCTCTCTTCAAGTGGAGTCAAGCTATATAGCCAAGCTGAACAAGTGTTGGCGAAATACATATGGCTGTCGACACGTTTGGCTCAGTTTGGAGTGAGCCTACTTTCTGCGCCAGCGGTCGCGGGTTCGAGTCCCGCTTGGGGCATTCGTTTGTTAAACTCGGATGTTTATACTCCAGTCATGGGTGTTTTAGGGGGACTACTTTGTTGAGCACGAATGCTTGTACTCCAGTCATGGGTGTTTATATTTATAATATAATAAGTAGTACCTATATCAACTATCTAGTATGCGTAACACAAGCTTCGTTCGTAGCTTAACACGGAACTAGATGGCGCTGTGTGTAATAATGTATTTATTTATTTATGTATTTATTTAAAATTTGCTAGAATTTCGCAGATATGCGGGTTTCCCCATTATGTCCTTCACCGTAAGATAAGTGGTAATAATGTTAGAAATTATTCACAAATAAAAATATCAGAGGTGCGAGGACTTTGAACCTTCTTCACTCAGAAACCGATGCGAGTGGGTTAATACTGAACTACCACTGCCCTAAATTATTTTTATATGCACACAGTTAATTATATTGAAGAAGTCTACCAAAAGAACATTCTTTATTTATATTAATATTTTCTATAGTTACATCTATAAATATAAATAAAATTGAAGTGTCTATTTGTGATTTCAAATTAACAGCTTTTCACTAAATGCATATGAAAGTATATACGATACTAGCAACAAAAAAAACAATTTTTTAAATTTGTCTGTCTGTTTGTTCCGACTAATCTTTGAAACGGCTGGACGGATTTTGACGGGACTTTCACTCGCAGATAGCTTATGTTATAAGGCGTGACTTAGGCTACTTTTTTATCGACTTCAAAAAAGGAGGATGTAGAAAATTATTTATTTTAACTAGGGGAAGACTTCGCTGACGCTTAACCTAGGGACGAACCCGAGTAAAGCGAGGATGAGTAGCTAGTATTACAATAAAACAATAGGTAACTTGGAAAAAAACAGTAAATAACATATTTTTTAAAAACCAAGACTGTAATGTATTGTGTATTGAATATAGACCCCCAAACAAATTATTGAAATATTATTGCACATTACTAACTTAGTTAAGTAAAAACGCCATCTAACGTTGAAATTTGACGACACGTTTGATTATAGTGATCCTACTTTCTGCGCCAGCGGTCGCGGGTTCGAACCCGCTAGTGGCAATCATTTGTTGAGCATGAACGTTTGTTCTCGAGTCATGGTCGTTTCCATTAATAATGTGTATGTATTTGAATTTATATGTGTGTACTCTCAACTATCTGTTATCCGTAACAAAAGCATCGTAGCTTGGAACTAGATTGCACTGTGTTAATGTCACAACATATTTTATTCTTCGAGCACGACTGAAATACTTTTGGCGAGAAAGTTCAATTATTTGTCAAAAGATGGCGCTACATATTTTCAATAAATCGTTATCATAACTCACTTTTAAAACCGCATCAAAATCCGTTGCGTAGTTTTAAAGATTTAAGCGTACAAAGGGATATAGGGACAGAGAAAGCTACTTTACTATGTAGTGATTCTAAAGTATGGTGGAAATGGATATCAAAATATATATTTAATATTAATATTTTAATAAAAACTTTTACATAGTCTTTGTATTTTGATTATTTTTCACATATTCCATATATTATATTTGTTAAACTTTCAGTTAAAATAAACTAAAAATAACAGAAAATCGTATAATTTGTTAACAATATTTATTAAAAAATCTTGCAATTTTTATATACATTTAAAGGCACTCGGCCCCTATCATCATTATCTTTGTTATCCATATTCTACAATAATTATTAAAATGTGGGTAGGCGTGAGTTGGCGGACGAAGAGAATAAAACGATACTTCACAAATCATACAAAATATAATCACTGATTATAATCCCTTTTACAATCGTTCATTAGCACTTCTAAACTCTTAACAATTCTTAAAGTTCAATTAATAATCACACAGACACTCCACCGAACACGTAATGCAACTATGCGATGCGAATAGAAAGACCGCTGACATTTGTAATGTCTTATGTCCGTCTCGACTCGCTCGCTAATGCCCACTAGCGCTCGGGGTTGTGTCAGAGTGCCCAAACGTCACTCTAAAAATGTCTATGCACCGACACGGCCAGACTGACAATAGCACGCCCTCGTGCCTCTTTTCCCATCTCGCTGTTCCAGTTAACCTGCAAGGATAAAACATAATTTCTTTCCAGTACGCTCGCTCATCCCTGACTCTATATAATCACTGTTAAAATTTTATATCTCATGTCATGCATAACTATAGAACTCTTCTATATCACCACACAATGGACCGGACAACTGAACAAAGGCGTCCCTTCGACTAGCCAACATTCGCAATGCTGACATAGACCGGACAACCCCTCAGCGTCCCTTCGACCATCTAACACAACTGAACTCCACATACACGACCAGTGATCCCATCCGAAACATCGACCTGCATAAGCCAGTTTCGTTTACCGATCACTGTCCCCAGTATAATGCCACAAACACACCACAGTCTGCCTTAGAACATCGACCCACATGAGCCAGTTCTAACACCCAGACACTTCTCGAAACCGTTTCAATTTGTCACGTATGAAGTCATAATATTAAAAGTTAAATTAACTTTAGAAAACCTACATGTGAATACCGATCAAACAGATTCACTATCAAAAAGAAATGGAACGGGCTCACCAGATAATGTAGTTAGCGTGCTCATCGATGACTTGCGCTCGCAGACGTTGACCTCTTTAACTGATGGCGCACTGCTCCCTCCTTTTCTTTCTGGGCATGTTGACGCGAGGTGTCCCGACTGTCCACTTACAAAGCACGTAATCACTCGCGTCTTATCAGGTATTCGAGAAGACTGAATCAGTGCCTTCTCTGCAAAACTTCGATGTCCGCGTCCACACAGTCAGCGTCAAACTGAATCAACTGTGTCGGAGGATTACTCGTAGATCGCGTTTGAGTAGCCGCTAATAATCTAGTTAGTAACATTTCCATATTTTGTAGAAGATTGGGCATCTGCGGTGACGTCGACGCTTTGTTACATTGCGTATTCTCTTCAGTTCTTTGTCCTGCGAATCCCACTTCTGATAAAGGCACTCGGCCCCTATCATCATTATCTTTGTTATCCATATTCTACAATAATTATTAAAATGTGGGTAGGCGTGAGTTGGCGGACGAAGAGAATAAAACGATACTTCACAAATCATACAAAATATAATCACTGATTATAATCCCTTTTACAATCGTTCATTAGCACTTCTAAACTCTTAACAATTCTTAAAGTTCAATTAATAATCACACAGACACTCCACCGAACACGTAATGCAACTATGCGATGCGAATAGAAAGACCGCTGACATTTGTAATGTCTTATGTCCGTCTCGACTCGCTCGCTAATGCCCACTAGCGCTCGGGGTTGTGTCAGAGTGCCCAAACGTCACTCTAAAAATGTCTATGCACCGACACATTAGTTATACAACGTAATAAATTGTATCAAACATTTTAAAAATATTTCTTCTTTTCAATAAAATATATTATCTTATAATAATAATAATAAACTCTTTATTGTACACCAAAAACAAAAAGAAAATATACATAAGACAGAAGTAACAAAAGTCGGCCTTATCGCTAAAACAGCGGTTATTATATTATACTAAAGACAATGACGTAGTTTTATACATCATTGACTAAAGAATTGTAAATAAAGTCTGCAAAATAAATGAGTGTTATTTATGTAGTTAGTTTCAACCACAGTCTAGAAAGAAGGTCTACAGTTCTCGCGGCGTAAGCTCAGCTTTGCATTTGTGTGAGTGATAGCTAATAGCCAATAGCCGCGCATCAAAAACCAGTTAAAACAGGTTTAAACCAACTCGCAACGCGCTACGCCTTCGGTCGTGCCTATTCGTACACTGCACTCACACAAGTGCAAAGCTGAGCTTATCCCTCGAGAACTGTAGCAGTAGAGAGAAAAAAGAGTAGTGGGGGTACGTCGGCTTATCGTGACAATAGTTTCCATTTACGGCCATGGCGTGACGATAGACTGGGGTGCTGTGCAACTAAGATAGAATATTATTCTGTCTCTTTTTTATCCCACTTAATGCAAGCGTATTAAACCCTCTTCACATTAGTCGAATTTATTTCGTATTTCATAAATACCATTTAATTATCACTTAAACGGCGTGCGCTGAGCGTCCAGTCGATAGCAACGCCGTACAGCGGCGTTGACGCGAAACATGGAAGCTTTAACACAAATCGTACAAATCTCTGAAATTAAGCTTTTTGCTAGACCTGTTTTACTCGACGACCGTAGTTTCAACGAATAGTGCCTATGGCGTTATGTTAGCTCCCGTCTGTTAAAAGTCATTGGCAACAGTTGTTTCATTATAATGAATGAAATTCGCGTAAACATTAAAAAACAATAATCGGATTATTTGTAAATATATAAGAATCTAACTAAAAAACATAATCAAAATCACCCTTACTCTGAGTAAGGTTATTATAGGTAATGTGGCAGCACTGAACAACATCGTTGCCAACATCACGCCATAGGTACAGAGTAGTTAGTACAGTGGTCAGTGTGTTCGATGAAACCACCGACCAGGAACAAGTTGAAACGAACTATG
This sequence comes from Boloria selene, assembly GCA_905231865.2. NCBI lineage: Eukaryota > Metazoa > Arthropoda > Insecta > Lepidoptera > Nymphalidae > Boloria > Boloria selene. The sequence goes on along the minus strand of HG993159.1, from coordinate 5,532,331 downwards.
CTAATATTTTAGATATTACCATAAAGATTTTTTATTTTATAATATAAAGAATACAGATATTTTATAGAATATGAAATATATATTATTTTATTTATTAAATATATTTTAATCGGGATATATGACATAAATAATACTATATTAGCATTTATAGTTATCTTTTCCGTCAGAAAGAGAAGGAGATAAAGAAAGATGGAGATAGATACGAGAGAGTTTTTTTTATATTACCTATAATATATATTTTTTCTGTATTATAATAAAATAAGTCAACAATTTTTATATAATAACACATACTTAATTATAACAGCAACATTTCCATTAATATTTATACTGTACAGTTTTAAAATACTATGTAACTTCATGTTAAATCCTATTACTCCCTCCTCCCTCTCTCTCTCTCTCCTACCCTCCCCCCCTCTCACTTTCATATTATTATTTATTTTAAATATATATTGTGCCATATTTATGCACTATAATGATATTATGCATATCAAATTAAAGTAATTGTCTAGCAAAATATGAATAAAAAAAATTACATTATTTTTTTTCTTTTTAGAGCATTCAAATAGAAGGTTCTTAGAAAAAAAATTTCTTTTTAATTTGTACTCTTAATTACTTAGTTAACAAAGTATTTATAACTAAATACATTATAAATAAGTATATTTAACCGACTTCACTCAAAACGGAAGGTTTGTTAGCAGAATCTAATACAATGTTAGCTTTTCTTCTCCCGGGCCTTTGCGGTGGAATGGTTATTTTGTGTTGTTTCTCCATATGCTTTTTCCAATGGCATCTTCTTGTGAAATTTGAATGACATACTTCACATGTGAATCTATAAAAAAAAATAACTTATTTTAAACTAGCAATTCCCGCGGCTCCGCCCGCGTTCTAATCACTATTAAAAATTTTAGGGCTAGGTATTTTATTAAATCATAAAAATATAAAAATTTGGTCTAAAAATAAAAAATCTTAAGAGGGCCAAAAATTTTAAGACTATAAGTACTTTGTTAAATAATTAATTTTAAAAAATTATCGTAATTATAAAAACTCTGTTTAAATATAAAAAATTTTGTTAATTAGTTTAATTATAAAAAATATTCTCGGACCTACCAAATATACCCAAAAAAGTCATAAAAATCGTCAAGCTGTTACTGTTCGATAACAAACACTATGACTACACAAGATTTTTATATATTAGATGTAAATGTTACTAATCTATCTATACATATAAATGAAATTGGTCTGTCTGTTTTTAATTTCAAATTAACAGCTTTTCACTAAATACATATGAAAGAAAGCATATACAGTGCTTACATCAAAAAACATTTTTTTTGAAGTGAAACTTCTTTAGAATCGTTGTGATTTCAAACTCGATGAAACGAAAAAATAAGTCCATAGTACCAGGCGCTCAGAGACGGGGAAGAGTTAGCCTTAGTTAGATCTCGCCCGCTCGAAATATAAACGTGATTTAAAAATTAGTTTGCCAAAGAAGTTTTACTTCTGACATGTGTACTTTGTACATCGCACTTTTAATTTATTTCATTTGTCTATCTGTTTGTTTCGGCTAACCTCTGAAACGGCTGGACCAATTTTGACGGGACTTTCACTTGCAGATAGCTAATGTTATAAGGAGTATCTAAGGCTACTTTTGCCCACACCCAGCAGTGGGACGTTCAAACCGGCTGAATATTACAAAACTTACCGTTTAATTGCGTTATGGGAATCGATATGTCTGTTTAATTTGGTTTTATCATAGAAGGTGAAGTCACATATAGTGCAGTGGAAGCGTACCAAGCGTTGGTGTAACCGACGTTCATGGTCGTGTAGGTTCGATACCGTGTGGAATGAAGCTGGGCACTTTGAACACTTATACTTCTTTATACCTGGAATTTAGAGAAGAGATAAGAAGGAATTTTATAAAAACAAATGAAAATATAACTTTCTTAGGTTTACGCGAATATTTGACATTATAAATGAAACTATCTTTTCGGATTTTTTCGCGGATTTATTATGATTTTTGGTTCCCGACGTTTTGAATGCTTTACAGCGCACATGGTCACGGGAGAGACTAAGGTATTAGACGTCTCAGGGGGTTATATACTTGTTACAGACAGTGTCTACACACAATTTACTGATCAAAAATCATTTTCATTTATGAAGAAAAATCTCTTTTTCATTAATCTATGCATATACATACATTTTTTTTTAAATTCTGTCTGTCTGTTTGTTCCGACTAATCTATAAAACGGATGTACCAATTTTGACGGGACTTTCACTCGCAGATAGCTAATGTTACAAGGCGAAACTTAGACTTTATTTTAGAAATTTTATTAAAATTTTAAACATTAATAACATTTACCAAAGTGTATTCTCAAATGTTTTTCCAAGTCACTTTTTCCAGTACAGCAGTAGTCGCAGTGCGCACAGAAGTACCGAGGGGGCTCGTGCGACCGGATATGTGTATAATGTGAACCGCGGTACAAAAATGTCTTGCCACAGATCTGCACAGAATTACAACAAAATCTATGTATTATGTTGTTTAGGGGTCGTCCATAAATCACGTGATGTTTTTAAGCAACTTTTTAGACCCCCCCCTCCCCCATGGTGATGGCCATTTCTTGCAATAGTAATACCCGTACAGGTCTTTTCAGAGAAGTTTTGGAAGTGACTAGGCTTATTGTTATAAAAGTTCGGTGATTGTCGCGACGCGCGGGATAATCACAACGGTGAGTAAAAAAAATCACGTGATAACTCACTACACCCCCCCCCCCCTCCCTCCTGGTGATATTTAGTGATTTTTTCCGAACCCCCTCCCCCCCCCCCATTCAAACATCACGTGATTTATGGACGACCCCTTTAAATTGAAACAAAACACTCAACTTGTTGCTCTGAAAAGAGTTTTTTTTAATCATACAACATTCTCAAATTATTATTTACAAACCTGAAAATAGAAACAACAATAAAAGCTATTGCTTCAAATAAGTACTATTTTTAATCTGAAATATTTCTTTTAAATAAGTGTCGTTATTAACTTGAGCATGCCAGAGATTAGCCATATATAGATCAGTGTGACCACCACAGATAATACTTAGATGATAATTTTAATTTAATGAAGAGCCAAAAAACTTCATTTACATCTATTTTATGAGGTTTAAAAAAATGTTTAATAAAATATTATTTAATTTGTGAAAGTGTTTGCTTGCGATGATTGGCCCTTGACATGTTAACTATAACACTAACTTAGTTTGTCGTGACCCTGCTTGCTGCGACAGAGGTGGCGGGTTCGAGTCCCGCTAGAGGCATTCATTTGTTGTAATGTAAAGTATTAATGTGTAAAGTCCAGTCATGGGTGTCTGTTTGTATTTTCAAATTAACAGCTTTTGACTAAATGCTTATGAAAAAAATTTTAAAGTTTTTGGCTGTCTGTTTGTTCTATGTAATCTCCCGAAACGGCTGGACAGATTTTGATAGGTCTTTCACTCGCAGATAGCTAATATTATAAGGAATAACTTAGGCTACTTATATTATAGAAAATTCATTTATTTTAACTAGCGGACTCCACGGCTTCGCTCGGTGAGTGGTGACTAACTAGGGTGAGTTGCTAGTTAAGCAATATTATTTAGACTTGCCATAATGAAATACTACCAATATATAATTAAGTATGTCAGACATATTTACCTCACATATCCAGCTAGCATTTTCATTGTGAAACATTTTTTTATGTTCATCCGACTGCTTTTTCGAAGTAAACTTTAGATTGCATGGTTCACACATTAGCCTTTTAAACTTATACTTTTTAACTCGAGGTGTGCCTCTCTTCTTGTAAGGCTCACGTCTCTTAATGTTACTTGATTCAGGTACTTTCCTGTAATTTATAACATAAACTAGCAAAAAGCTGAGCTTGTGTAGTTTCTCAAACTGGTAATAATATTATAGCGACATTAACTCTTTGGTTTTCTAACAAATGGCGTTTGTAGTACAATAACATTCTATTCAATGAACACAAAATTGTCACATCTAGATAAGAAGTTAAATTACTATGTTAAAGCACAAATCTGCCTCAATTCCCTCAGATTAGTTAACTCTAATAATAGAATATTTGAATAAGTTTTATATATTTACTTCACACCACACCAGTATGCATTTGCCAATTTAATTGTCATTGTTTTCTTAAATTTCATTTTTTTCCACACAACTTTTTTATTTTTTCTTTCATAAGAACCTTCTCAGTACAATAAAGAATACAGACAAAACAAGAATTAGTAAAACTGGTATATTCATGCGTAAAGCCATGACCAATGGAAATAGGGAATTATAAATTCAATTAATTTTCTTTGTAACAGCTTCAAATTGGTATTTACTTAACGTTACTTTTATAAAATATATATTTGTAGAAAAAATCATTTCTGGCGGATTGAAAATATTGATTATACCTTACTTTTGGCGCTTTAGATTTTGTATTTTTTCTTACATCTAATTGTAAATCTTCTAAAACTATTTCACTCTCAATATCACATTTTACATTTGTATCACATTCATTAGTTTCATAGGCATCATTACATCTGTCATCATCAGAAACCTCATTTTTAATGTTTTCTATAAATTTCAGAAGTATTTCTTCAGATAATATACATAAATTCTTGAACTGGTAAGCCATTGATAAGTTTTCAGTACATGTCCTACATATTTGTGTTGGAAAACCATCAGTTTCTTTAAGCTGTAAATTTGGAAACAGTAAAATTCAATAAATGATATAAAATGTTATATTAAAATAATTTGTGGTAAGTAAGATAATTACCAAAATTCCAGTACAAAATTCGATTTTATTTAATAACATATCATCATTCTCGAGAAATAGTGCACTCATATCAATATTATGGGTCAAGCAAACTCTGCACATCGTTTTCATATCAAATTTGAATTTGCTTTCGACTTCACTTTTAAGATTCATTATAACAATACGATATTCACTGCTATGCCTTTCTTTGCCTTTTTACTCATAAATAATGAAATGGGTCAATATTGAATAACTGAATATTCAAATTTTACTTTATATATTTTGTACTTCAGCGTAGTAAATAAATAATAAATATACATAAGTTAGACATTTTTGAAATTGTAAAAAATGACAGATGACATTTCCTAATTCCTATGTTGACAGTTGACTTCCTGTGTTACCTGTAAGTTTTTACTTTTTAATTGAATTATAAATATATATTTTTCTTTATATTGATAATTAAATTGAATGACATCATATTTTAAATAAAATATTTATTAATAGATTAGCTTTAATATACAAATAAATTTTAATGTGCGATATTAAAGTTGTTATTTTACATTTCCAACAACAAAGCAAATGGCGCTGTCTAATTTGACAATTGACACGCTTCTACTAAATAAGGCAGAGTACACACAAGAAGCTACAGTTATTTAAAACTAGCAAGCCCGGCCCGCGCTACTGGGACAAAGTTAAAATAAATTAAACGGTTTTTATATTTTTTTTAATATAATAAAATTTACTTATAACATTAGCTAGTGAAAGTCCCATCAAAATCGGTCCAGCTATTTCACAGATTAACCGAAACAAACAGAAAGACACAAAAATTTCATAAATTTATTTTTTGATATTACTAAATTACACTACAGTAAAAAAACCGTTTTTTTGGTCCAACTCGTACCTAATTTCCAAAAAATATAGTAACTTACCAATAAAAATGTAAACATTTATTTGCAAAACCAATCTCATTTAAAGAGTATACTTTGTCAACTTAACCAGTGTTATTGTTATTTTCATATTATGCTACTTAAAAATGTGATATCAATTCTACTCATTAATGTCGCAGAAACGTAATTATTTATTATAATGTCTTAGTGAAATGCTAACGTAGTTTCACTATCACTACAATTTACGCAATAATTAGTAATAATTAACGAAGTATAAATTAGTAAAATTTATTTGGATTAGTATAAATTAGTATAATGATACATAAGTACATACTATAACTTTCATATATATAAATAAATTTATTTACTAGAGACTTGCCCTTGCTTCGCTCGGGTTCGTCCGTAAGTTAATTTTTAATTTAAGTACAGATTGCTCAAAATTAAATATTTTCCCGTAGTAAAAAGTATCCAATATTTGACTTGTTGACCCGGATAACAGTATCGTCGTAACTCGTACCCAATTTCTTTATGGTATCGGTGATAATCATAATTTCAATAAGAATTTCCAGTTATTGTGTATGTTTTAACTATTTGCTTGAAACTATTCTGAGTTGTTTTTCCCTACCCCTTCTTTTAATTTCGTAAGCTATAAACTATTTTTTACATAAAGTAGAATTTCGTTCATTGTTATAAATCTGTTAAAGCACTGGTATGAAAACAAAACAAATAATATCAGAAAGGAAAATGAATTTTAGATATACGAGAATGAGCTGATAGGGATTGAGAAGCAACAACTTTAGCTGCCACGTGACACGGTGACATGGTGCTAGTCATTCCCATCATCGAAGACATATGTTAAGTATTGGTAAATTTGTAAACAGAGAATATGAAATTATGGTGAAGGTGATGTACTTAGCAGGATTGTTCGTCTTAACATGTCGTGAATAATAGAACTCTGATTAAAACGTACCTACTATCATAATTTACATAAAGGTCAACTGTGGTTTAATTTTACCAACCTTGCGTAAAGCTCACGCTAACTTAATTGGCGGTTCTGTAGCGTATCTCTTAAATAAATGAAGATTATGTCAATGTACATTGTACTTTGTGAATTTAGGCCAGTTGGCAAAAAAGTTATAATAATTTTGGGTAAGACAAATTAATAAAATGTATATTTATAGAAAATAATTATAGATTACTAAATAATTTAAAATACATAAAATATTCCATATACGTTGATGACTCAAACACAATTGATAAAAAATTATATATAGTAATTAATTTTGTAAGTCGTGTGTAGACAGCCTTAAAAGCAAATGTCAAATTGAAATTCTTAGACCGTGTTCGTCGGGCGTTTAAAAGTGCCGTATTTACTTAAATAATTGTTTAATTCGAAAATATTAATAGAAATAACTTCATCGCGTAACGGAAAAACTATATTTGGTAAGTTTTTTCTTAATTCATATTTATAGGTTATATAGCGTTGATACGTTAATCGCTTTATCTTTTAAGTATTTGTTTAATATTTATTTTGATTATTCATTTATTATATCACCGGCTTTGAAGAATTCGATTGAATACCGTTAATTTGGCGGTCAATGCTCGCGATATGAATTTGTTCCTTATTGAAATACATTGGAATTATAATATTGATTATTTTATAATATCTTTGCGTTTTTTTTTCTATTTATGGGCATATTTATAGAAATGAAGGTAAGCTTCTAAAATTATTGTAGGGAAATATAAGGTCATTTAATTACAAATATTTGGGAAAAAGTATTAATATTTCAGTTACATTACATAATTTTTTCTCAATATATTAATTAATTAATATTAAATTTTTAAATTAATTAAAAAATTTGTTTACATGTGAAGGATCTCAAACTTCAACGAGAAGCTTTAGTGAGACAACCATCATATATAACAATTTTAAAACTCACAAATATAAACACATTTGTTAGCTATTATATATGTTTTTTATATATGTATCTTTATCTTCAGCTCAAAAAATGTATATGCTCCACATGCTATCTAAATAACATAATATCATAATATATTGCATCACCAAACCCAACACTTACAGCAAGTTACACCATCTAAAGTTAACACCTAAGTGTTTGTAAAATCAATGAATTTCATTAGGAAACCCATTGATTTTACGAACATTTAGACCTATAGATTGAGCAACTCACCAAACCAAAACTCAATATAATTAAGCAATGAAATATGAAAATTAAAAACATAGTCAATATGATTCTTTTGTGTATAAATCTTCTTCTTCTTCTTCTAAATAGTTATAATCCATAGGAAGTATATTGAATAATAAAATATTTAAATTATGCTAAAACAAGTGTTTTCAGTGTCTTCTTCATCTGGCCTTTTCCTTATTTGGGGCTGCCTCTCCTATCCATTTTTCTCATATCTTTTCTGGCTTGTCCTTGGATCAACATTGTTGTTTTCCGTGTCTTTTCAAAGTTCACTTATTATTTTTACACATATTTTGGATAATTCCCACAATATTTTTATAAATTGTAGCCTATGTGTTGTTATGATGTTTAAGCTATATTATCGTAAAGTTTCATTAAAATCCATTCAGTAGTTTTTGCGTGATAGAGTAACAAACATCCATCCATCCATATTTACAAACTTTTGAATATTAGTATAGATGATAAATATAAATTTTTCCTTCTTATGTAAGAACATAATATACTCAATAACATCAAAATACCCAGCACTGTTGTTTTCCTTAGATTATTTATCAATTTTCCTTACTGTGGTTTAATAGGACTTAGTTAATATGTATAATATGTTTATGTCGTACAGGAAACTCATCTACAGGCAGTATAGTATATTTCATATAATGGGAATAATGTTGATTTAAAAAAAAAAATAATCTATACATATAAATAAAATTGAAGTGTCTGATTGTAATTTCAAATTAACAGCCTTTCACTAAATGCATAATATGAAAGTAATTACGATTTTACATAATAAAAAAACTATTTTTTAAATTTCTGTCTTTCTGTTTTGACCGATTTTGACGAGATTTTCACTCGCAGATAGCCAATAATAAAGGAGTCATTTAGGCAATACGTGTGTAGACAGGATTAACATAAGTAAATAGGATTAACTTAGGTAGGTACTACTTACTTTTAAAAACGCTTGTGTTACCACTGGGGTACCACTGTCTTTTTAGAACAATGTAACGCGCTCGCTTGAATATCCGAGTGATGCGGGTTCAAATCCGGGTCTCGCACCTCTGATATTTTTATGTGCGAATCATTTCTAATGTGATCACCTCTTGTCTTACGGTGGAGGAGAATGTCGTGAGGAAACCTGCATATCTGAAAGAACCTAGCAGGTTTTCAAAAGACATGTGAGGTCCGCCAACACACACTAGGCCAGTGCAGTGGACTAGAGTAAGAAAAAGTACTTTATATATACTTTTCCTTAATGACCTCACCATGCCAGAAACAGTTTTCATTAATTTATTTATTTGTAACGCACACTTACAACATATGTAAACATTTTCAAATTAATTCATATAGTACCTAATAACAATATACCTTATATGCATGCCAATTATAAGTACATAACATTCCCACGAGTACATAGCATTTCCAGATTCATAAATTAAAAGTTCAAAGTTATGAATAAAATTAATAATAATAACAATTCTAAAAAAAACATTTTGTAAAAGAAATCAATAATGAAAAATAAATTAAAATTTTCATCATAAATAATATAATAAATATATAATAATTTTGTAGTAATTTAAATCAGAAATAACACTGACTATGCATTTTATAATATGACTAGCACAGGCAAAGACGCGGGATCTGCTAGTTATGCATATAAACCTTCCTCTTGAATCACTCTATCGATTAAAAAAAACCGCATCAAAATCCGTTGCGTAGTTTTAAAGATTTAGTTTATATTAGTTTTAAAGGTTTAGTTTTAAAGATAAGCGTACATAGGGATATAGGGACAGAGAAAGCGACTTTGTTTTATACTATGTAGTGATGATGAATAGTTGGAATTTTTTTAGCGCTCTACTTTCACCCTTAATTTAATGGGTAGGCCGTGCCCCAACAGTAGGGTTAGTAACCTAGTAACCTTCTATTAGAAGTTGATGATGATTCTTATTTTTATTTACGATGATATTTAAAATAATGATGGCAGCCCCCGACGGATATTATATTTAAATAAATAAATAAATATGTTAGGACATTTTTACAACAGCGCCATCTAGTTTCGTGGTTAGCTACAAGGCTTGTGTTACGGATACCAGATAGTTAATATTATATTACACATGACTGGAGTACAGACATTCGTGCTTAACAAACGAATGCCACTAGCAGGACTAGAACCCGCGACCACTGGCGCAGAAAGTAGGGTCACTACCATCTGAGCCAAACGTATCGCCATCTACCAGTACCCGTTAAACAAATAAACACTATTACCAAGGATTTTAAAATTTTAATCAATGGAAAGCACAAAATTGCGTACTTTTCTAGATTTATATATCTCGCGAAGGTTAAAGAGAGGTTGCAAGGTCGCTTCCGCGATACCAGAGGACGCCGCGTCATTGAGCCGACATTGGTAGGTCAAGCCTATCTCGGGTCGAGAAAGGCCATGTACTGTGTAACTAGATTGAATTTACAATATCAATGCTAATTTTAATGTTATTACTATAGTGATACAAGCAATTACCACGGATCCGCCCGCGTTCTGAACACTATTAAAAAATAGGGATTGGTGACAGAAGTCATACAAAATAAAAACTTGGTCTAAGAATACCTGGTCAGGGCCACCCTATCACCTAGCGGAATATTAATAGCCTACGACCTACGAGTTACGACCTATGCTCAGACCTACCTCTACCTAAAAATTCATAAAATTGATGTAGTTGTCAAGCTATTTCGGAGGAGTTCGATAACAAACATTGTGTTTGAAAATTTGAGTTTCATTGAAACCAACGAGTTTTTTATATATTTATTTGATATATATTATTTATAAGATGAAATGGATTATTTTAATTATTTATAAATAAAATATATTATTTATAGATGAAATGGATTATTTTTGATGAATGGATGGATTTGTTTTGCTGTTTGTTGCGCGCTGATCTCAGGAACTACTGGTTTGAATTGAAAAATTATTTTAGTGTTGGATAGGCCATTTATCGAGCGGCTATTGGCTATATAGCATCACGTGTTACAATAATAATATATAAAATATTAGAATTTGGTTTAGGGTCTTTAGACGCAAGCGGAGCCGCAGGAAATGCTGTTTATGTATTTTCAATAATTGTTGTCTCAACTACTTCATCATCATCAGACACTTTAATTTTACTTCCCTCTGGACCATTTGGCTTCGACTCGACCCTTGGCCTTGTATTAGAAGAAAGCAGTGGTAACCCAGTGGTAATATTTTCATGTGCTAATCATGTCTGTCTTGATTACAACTAGTCTTAGAGAAAGAAAACATCGTGAGGAAACCTGTATTTCTGAGGGAACCTAGCAAGTTTTCGAAAGACCTGTGAAGTCCGCCAACTCGCACTATGCCAGCGTGGTGGGCTATGGCCTGATTCCCCTCCTATTGAAGGGACGCCCGTGCCCAGCAGTGAAACCTTAAAAAGAGATGCTAACCCCTTAGTATACCTAAATCTAGATCACATTATCTGTCAATTTTATGGATTGATATAATGAAAATTAATTCCTTCATTCATTAAAGCCATCTAATACCCAATTGTTAAAACAATAACAATTCTGATGTTTTTCATTGATTTTTCTTTAATTAATGAACGTAATATTGTTTGGATTAAGATAAGATAAAGATAATTGAAAGATTGGCAACGCAGTTACTACTTATTATTCTAATACGACATGGTAAATGGGTTCTCAAACCAAACTACGTCTACCCCTTATTTTTACGGTGGTATACGTTATAAGTCTAGGCATCCTAACAATTAGTTATGTGGACTCCCCAGTACTGCCTAATAAAGCCTCAATAAAACCTAGAGAAATACGAAAATAAACACAGGTTTTATTGGGTGTTAATGGGGCTTCGCAGGATTGCTTACGCACTAAACTACGACGCCTTCCCAGCGGCAGTTCTGCCAAACAATAATAGTGTTGCTTCAAAAGTAACTAAAGTTGGTTATCTCCTGTGTTTCTGAGCTTCGCGTTCGGCTGGATTGACGGAAAATTATTAGTCAACAGTTGCTAATTAAGAAAACAGGAAAATCGGTTCATTCAAAATAAACACAGGCAAAATTGTTTGTTTTGACCGATTTTTGTATCAGTATCCCAAGGATATTAAGATTTTTTAGACCGAGATAATCAGTAACCTATTATTATACGTGTGACAAAAATGACGATAAAATTTCCTCATGCCGGCTATCTGTCGCTTATCTTTGAAAATATAGTCACTTCAGTGACGTTTGATATCAACAATAAATTGCCCAACTGGTACTTTTTGCGAGTTTCACTTATCATTCAAAATTACAGAAACAGTTAATTCACATAAGCTGTACTGTAACGTAACTATTAAAACTGTAGTTTATTTAATAATAGCTTAATAGTAGTGAGGCAGATATTTTAAGACTTGTTATCGAAACGAAGTAGAACTCAGCCCTCTTCAGTGGGCAGTGTGCTAGGTGGGTTGCTTCTAGTACGTCTCTTTCTCTGATAGTCGAGTACTCGTTGGAGCAACCTCTTAAGACCTTACCTGGCCTTGGTGAAGTGGTCTACTCTGAGAGGTCCCTTAAAAACCGGTGAATGAGATGTTTTAGAGGTTTAGTACTGTATCATTAAATTGGAGCTGGTGAGTCTCATGTGTTCCCTGTAGTGCACAGATGGTATGCATGAATAAATAAATAAATATGTTGGGACAAGCTACGAGGCTTGTGTTACGGATACCAGATATTTGATTACACTAAACATATTATGTATGTAATAAACACCCATGACTGATGTACTAACATTCGTGCTCAAGAAAAGAATGGGTTCGAATCCCGCTTTGTATTCGAACCGTTACGGCTGGCGCAGAAAGTAGGGTAACTACAAACAGCCAAACGTGTCGTCAAACTGAATGTATTGTATAAAATAAAAAAGGAATGTAAGAACTGACTTTTTAACTTTTTTAACGTTGCGAAATGATTAAAGCGTCATGACATTTTTCATAATTTTGTGTCAATTTACCAAGACCTAGACATGTTTAATTTCAAGTACGCTTGAGTTCATTTTTTCTTGCACTATTATTTCTTGTTCACCCTTCTAGCACAGATACGATAATTTTATTATTGTACTAGCGAATCGCTCTTGCTTCGCTCGGGCTCCTCCAAATGTAAACATAAACTTGACAAATTATATACTAAATCCCTCCTCTTGAATCACTATTTATTAAAAAAACCTGCATCAAAATCCGTTGCGTCTTAAATATTTAAGGCTTTGTTTTATACTATGTAGTGGTCCCCCTAGATTTTTAGTTATAAATAGAGCTGTGAAAAATGCCCTAAAATTAGTTTTACTTCAAGAATACAAAGTTAAAGTTAATACAAGTAACTTCGGTCGAGAGTTCCGAGGATAAGCTATCAGTAGACAGTAATGCACAATAAACCCAACTTAAAAACGAAAGGGGCATTTACATATGGGCCTAAAACTTGAAACTATTGAGAAACACGTGACTGCTTATAGAATTTTTAAGTAAAAATGTTAATTTTTAAAATATACCTTTGTACGTGTTAAAAATATTTATATAGAGCTTGCTACACTAACGAAATAAGGTTAAGAGGGCCGATATAACCTTTTGTGAAGTGGCCATGTACTTGACCTTTAGTCAACTGCTCTATAACGAAAATCTGTACAGTATATATGTATCTACTCAGCGAGATCAAAGTGAAGTATCATCTTTGAACACCTTGTACCACAAATGTTACTACAATTTCGCGCGGCTCCGCCCGCGTTCTAAAGACCGGAAACAAAATATATTTCTCATATTATCGTGTGATGTTTTAGAGCCAGTTTGTAACGGTTAGATGAGATTTCTCAGGAATGAGATATTTTCCCGCGGTAAAAAGAATTCGATATATTGACCCGAGTAACCAGCTATCATCATACCAAATTTCATCCAAATCCGTCAAGTGGTTTTCTCGTGATGCGGTCACAGACAGACAGACAGACAGACAAAAATTCTAAAAACAATAGATTTGGTCTCTATATCGATAATGTCTATTTCAATTAGATTTCAGTTAGAATTTTATTATATGTATAGTTTGTTTAAAATTATTTTTATTATAATAGTGACATAACTTGACTTTGTTTGGTGAAGCCTTATTGCTTTACTGCCAGTTTCTATAACCTATCTACCGATAGACCGGTAGTTACTTTCATACTATTTTGACACATTTACAACCTGTCAAAATCGTATGAAAGTATCTACCGGTCTATCGGTAGATAGGTTATAGAAACTGGCAGTTAAATAGCATCTTGTGCCATACTTTTTATTTATACACTAGCGACTCATGATGACAAAATATCTTCTAATCTAATATCATAACAAGTAAAAGCTATTAACATTGAATTCGATTAAAAACAATTAAATAATAATTATTATTACTACAATGATTAGCAAATATGGTACGATTAACTACATTAATTGATAATTACTCGAGTATAACAAGCGACTCACCTTCGCTTCGCCCGGGTTGGTCCCTACGAAGCATGCATTATAATGGTAATGTCGATATTTTCCCGCTGTAAAAAGTATCCTTTATGTTGACCCGAATAACCAACTATCTTCATACCAAATTTAATCGAAATCTGTCTAGTGGTTTTCTCATGCTGCGTTCACAGACAGACTGACATAAAAATTATAAAAACTTATTTATTTATTTATTTATTTATTTATTTATTTATTTATTTATTTATTCATAAAACTTATGTCTAACATTACAGAAACCCAAACCCAATGCGTTAGATAAGTAGCTTTATTACCAAAACATTATTGTCCTGTCCCTGTATCGGTTAAATAATGTTTTTAATAAGAAACAAAACATGTTTATTATTTAACTAGCGACTCGCCCTCGCTTCGCTTGGGCTTTTTCCTAGATTTAGCACAGGCAAAGCCGCGGGATCCGCTAGTTATGCATATAAACCTTCCTCTTGAATCACTCTATCTATTAAAAAAAACCGCATCAAAATCCGTTGCGTAGTTTTAAAGATTTAAGCGCACATAGGGATATAGGGACAGAGAAAGCGACTTTGTTTTATAAGTACTATGTAGTGATGACTCAACATACCCACGGGTTCCGCTAGTCAAAATAAATAAATTTTCTACCTCCTCCTATTTTGAATTAGATTGATTTGTTTTCGACTGTATTTCGTTTATTTTAAAAATAAAGTATATAAAATATACATATTTTATTACTAGAAAACCTGGCCCGCTTCGCTGGGCGTAAGTTAAAATAAATTAAATAACTTTCTAATAAAATAAAAATAGCCTAAGTAATTCCTTAAAACATTAGCCATCTGCGAGTGAAAGTCCCGTCAAAATCGGTCCAGCCGTTTCAGAAATTAGCCGGAACAAACAGACAGACAGACAGACAAACATTTTAAAAATCGGAGTTTTGTTCCTAGTATCGTGTATACTTTCATATGCATTTAGAGAAAAGCTGTTAATTTGAAATTACAAACAGACACTTCAATTTTATTTATACTAGCGACTCGCCCTCGCTTCGCTCGGGCTCTTCCCAGATTTAGCACAGGCAAAGCCGCGGGATCTGCTAGTTATGCATATAAACCTTCCTCTTGAATCACTCTATCTATTAAAAAAAACCGCATCAAAATCCGTTGCGTAGTTTTAAATATTTAAGCATACAAAGGGATATAGGGACAGAAAAAGCGACTTTGTTTTATACTATGTAGTGGTAGTGATGTACAGATTTTATAGATATATAGATTCGACGTAGTAGTAATTTTATTATATGTAGGTATTTTAGTAGTATGTATGTAGGTATTTAATATATAATATTATGTAACTAGGTAGTTAATGAAAGCTTAGCCTTTTACGTTATTGTTTGACTTTGCGGCGAGGGAAGGTCGCGGCATCGATTATCGGCAGTTCATACAGCAGCTCTAACTGCAAATGTCAGAGTTATCACGGAGACTTAAGTTGTTATCAAAAACAGTTGTAAAATCAAATTTGTAGAGAAGGGTTTCTTAAATGTGTAGGGGTTTAACAGTTAAACCCTTAGGGGTTTGTAAAGGGTTCATTAATAGGAATTTATTCAGTCTTTTTTAAAACTTCCTAGTTCCCACTGCTGGGCACAGGCGTCCCTTCAATACGAGGGGGATCAGACCATAATCCACCATGCTGGCCAAGTATGGGTTGGCAGACTCTATTTGTCATTCGATAACGTGCTAGGTTCTCTCAGACATGCATGTTTCCTCACGATGTTTTCCTTCACCGTAACACAAATGGTAATCATGTTAGAAATGATTAGCACATGAAAATATCAGAGGCGCGAGTCCCGGATTTGACCCGCATTATTCGGTTATCCAAGCGAGTGTGTTACCACTGTCCACTGGAGCACCACTGCCTATTTATAATTTAGCTATAAATTAGTGATAGATTCGACATTATGAAAAAAAATATATTATTAGATCTTTTTATTTATCTAATCGATTTAAAAACAAATTAGCTGTGTTATTAATTAAGTTTAGTATGATCGTTGTAAAGATTGTTCGTTCAAGCGATAGCTGTATTCTTTTTATTTATTTTTTGTTAATATTATATCCGTCGTTAGGACGAAACATAGCAATGGACTTACAGACATACATACATCTAAAGGTCAATATCTCCTTAGGCTTTGTCACAGTCGGATAAAATAACACTGATGATGTTTCTAAGATTATTACGTACAAATAATTATATTAAAATACGTAATACGAACTATCAGTTTTATGAATAGTACTAGATAAATTCAAATGATTCATATTATTTTTGGAGTGATAGCATTTTATCAATTTTTTGATACTTTTTATCTTTGACGTATTAAAATGACATTGATCTATATATATTTTGACCGATTTTAAAAAGAGGATATATTCAATGCACGTGTGTGTGTTTGTTTATAAATTGAATATATGTTTCAAGATATTTTCGAGGCACAGGCACAAGTGCACTCTCTATTCCTGTCACTCTCACACTTCGATGGGACGACACTGTTCTCTTCTGTCACGAGAGTTGTTAAGGTTTACTTAACACAAAATCTCAATAACTTAACTGGACGGTCCCAGAACTCGAACCCAAGACCTTCGGATTTGTAGTTGTTCATGCTACCAATTACACCACCGAAGCAGTTCATGTATAGGTATAGACGATGACCATTTGTATTCGATCTAAATTGCACTTTCCTATGAAAATGAGTTTCACTACACTAAGTTAATAAGTCATTAATAGTTTTGCTTAGTTTATAACCCGAAACCCGAACCGAAACCGAACCGAAAACCTACTAGTTTTACAACAAAATAAACTAACAACGAATAACACGTCACACGGCTAAAACCTTTGAAAATAAAAATAACAAGATATTTTTACTATGATTTAGACCCGACACCGTTGTCCTAGAATTGTCCCGGATTTGATAAGTTTCTATCTGGCAACCCTATCTCGGCACCTCCCCTATTCGGTATAGATCTTAGTAATAATTTAAGACGTACGTAGCAGTCGCAATTAACACATTGTCGGGAACAGTTGCACTTAATCTTTTACAATATACCACATTCACATATCAGAAGTCAGCGATAATGTACACATAACGAACACAATTTTCATGCCATACTACAAAGTGGCATAAATCAATTATTGTGATTTATCTTGGGAATTTTAGATTTTCCTGTAGGAAAAAGTATCCTAAACGTTGACACAAAATTTAACAAAAATTCGTTTAATCATTTTTGTTTTGAAAGCAAAAAAAATGTATGAACAAACCGACATACATACAAAATTAATTATATACAGACTTCGCTTTGTTACTATTTTATTATATGGATAGATGTATAGACTTGTCCTCCAATATCAATAGTAGAGCGCATTGACCTGTAGGTAATTTGACAAACACATTTATTTTTGCGCGTAGTTTAATGTGCCTGTGCTGATCTGTAGTTACCTACATCTATAGTCTATACCAGCGGTTCTCAATCTTTTTTGGTGACGGAACCTTTTCGGAAAGCGATATACTTGATGGAACCCCACAATAAAACAATAGTTTTAAAAATTGTATTCTTTATTAATAAGCATATTAAAAGTACCTACCATGTAACAGTTACTTATTACTCATTTACACAACAAGTATAATAATAAAAAATATTGAAAAAGAAAAAATCTAACTAATGGGAGGTATGAAACTGCTTTTTATTTTTCATCAATCGGTTGATATCAGGTTTGATAGAGGACAGTTGAAGTCTCATATCAGGTTCGGCGTCCAGTCTATTGCGGTATTTTGTTTTCGTGGCTGCATAGGTTGAGAATCCTGTTTCGCACAAATATGTTGTTGGGAATGAAAGAAGAATATTCAGAGCCATTTTGGCAAGCATTGGATATTCACCACGGATTCTGCACCAAAAATCGTTCAGAGGCGTCGTTTTGAACAGTGACTCCATACTTGTGTCTGATGACATTTCTAAAAGAGATTCATATATCTCGTTTGACATATATTCGCCTTTTGTAAGTTGGGTAAAAAAGGATTAAGAATCCATGAATTAAGTTTCATTTTTGTATTCTGTTCTTCGGGAAAATACTTCTCAAAAGATGCACGCAACGAAGTGAGATATTGAACCAATTCTTCGAATACATCATCTTGAAACAGTTCTGAGTCGTTATCGCTAACAAACTCACTGAGTGACGTAAAGCTTTCTATTTCTCTCTTTCCAACGCAAATAATCCAAAAATCTAATTTTCTTTTGAAGGCAGTCATTTTGATACAGGCCTGGAACACTGTTGTCTGTTTGCCTTGCTTTTGAAAGATATCTGCCATAAAAGACAGTCGGAACAACCAAGTTTTATCATAAAAACGGTCTTTCAAATTAAAAGAAGTATCTGAAAGAAACATTTGTAACTCGGCTTTAAGCTCAAATAGCCTTGTTAAAGTTTTACCCCGAGATAGCCATCGCACTTCTGTATGGAGCAGCAGTGTTTTATGTTTGCTGCCATAATCTTCACACAATAATGAGAACAATCGGGATTGTAGTGGACGTGATTTGATAAAATTAATTATTTTTACCGCTTCATCCATAACTAATTTCAGATTAGACGGCATTTGCTTCATCGCAAGTGCTTGTCTATGCAGGATACAATGGCTGGAACTGCAATTAGGCGTTTTATTTTTTATTCGTGACACTACTTCTGCTGTATTACCCATCATCGCCTTGGCCCCATCTGTACAAATGTCAATGCAATCGTTCCAACTGAGATTATTTTCCTCAAAAAATATATTTATTTTATTAAAAATTTCTTCTCCGGTAGTGTTAGTGGGTAGAGGTGAACACATTAGCATGTCTTCTTCAAAAGAAATTTCATGTGGATATCTCACGATAACCAGCAAGATAGCCAGACCAGCGACATCAGTCGACTCATCTATTTGCAAGACGAATTGTGTTTTTTGTAGACGTGTAACTAGTTCTTGTTTGACGTAGCTTGCCAGATCATGAATTCGCCGTGAAACAGTATCATTTGATAGCGGCACTGTAGAAAAATGCTTTGCAGATTTTTCATCGAGCATACATTTTGTTATGTCTAACACACATGGTTTTATCAAATTTTCAGCGATAGTGTGCGCTTCACCTGCTTGTGCAATGCGATAGCTAACTAAATATGATGCCTCCGTCGCCTTTTCATTGAAACATTGGGTAACATGCATCATCGTTTTTTGACTGTCCAATAACTGTTCCTTTTTACGTACAAAAAAATCTTTATTCTTGTCTTTAGACTCGGGCTGTACAGTATCTAAATGTCGGCGCAACTTCGCAGGTGCCATGGAACTATTAGGAAGCAGTTTACTACATAATAAGCAGAGAGGTGAGCCGTTGGAATCAACAAATCCGAAACTAATATATGATTCATCATACTTCCTTTTTTTCGCCTTTGAAACCGTGGAACTTGATGTCGTCGCATCATCGTCTTGACCGGTAACTGCTGTACACTTCGCGCGTACTGCTTTTGAAAATTCAGCTTCGTTGGAAGATGTTGTTGCAACACGTTTAACTCCTTTAAGCCAACGTTCCATTCTGTCAGGATGGTGGGGTTAAAATAATGCACGATAGTAACTGCGTAGATTTAGAAGAGTAGGTACTTATCGCTCCGAACGCTAATCGTCGACTGACTAGTGTCAAAGCGCGATCGTCAAAATACTAGAGTCGGCACCTTTGATAAATAAAAAACCGAAATAAAAATGCAAATTCAAAACATGTGGTGTAAACAATGTCGACTTTACTAACTTTCTATTGTTCACAATTATAGCTTCTTATCTCAAAGGCGACTTTTATCAAAGGGACTGCGTGCACGTGCGTGCACAAGTAGGTATTGACGGTGGCGGCATAGTAAAATGATACGCCGCGTCAGAACGGTCGTCCAGAGAGAGGTGTTTTGATTTTTTTTTCTAAATTCTTGCGGAACCTTTACAGGGGTACCGCGGAACCCTAGGGTTCCGCGGAACACACTTAGAGTAACGCAGGTCTATACTAATATTATAAAGCTAAAGAGTTTGTTTGTTTGTTTGATTGAACGCGCTAATCTCAAGAACTACTGGATGGATTTGAAAAATTCTTTTTGTGTTGGATAGTCCGTTTATCGAGGAAGGCTATAGTACATCGCGCTACGACCAACAGGAGTAGAGCAACAATGAAAAATTTGCAAAAACGGAAGAAAAAAAGTACGCAAGAGGGCGGTGGCGAGGAGGGAGGAACGCCGGTAGCTCTGCGAGGTATTTGGTTTCCAGCCTCTTCTAGAATGCGGGCGAAGCCGCGGGAAAGGCTAGTAATATAATAAAATTCTACACATTAACAGAGTCGATTCTGTACATTGAATATTAAAAAAAATCTAATTGAAATAGTCAATTAACGATAAAAAGCCCAAATCTATAGTATTTAGAATGTTTGTCTGTTTGTCTTTCTGTGACAGCATCATGAGTACCTCTGGATAAATTTTGTTATAATGGTAGCTGGTTATTCGCGTCAACATATAGGATACTTTTTTACTACGAGTACTTTAACTACCACTACATAATATAAAGAAATTTTATTCCCGTTTCAAGCAAGGGTGAGTCGCTGGTCTTAGTCCTAAAAGTCTCCAGTGTGTGAGACTTCTCTCATAATACGTATGTAGCTCGACAGTATTACGATTTACGCCTGATAACCAGTCACCTGTTTTTGCTGTTACGCGAAAAATCGGAAAGCGTACAACATAGGTACTACAAAAACTAACGATGCCTAACGACTAGTTATCAGGGTTACCTGTTGGTTACACGTTAAATTAACAGTTAAAACGTATAATTTAGTGATCTCTAGTTTTATATACTATATAAATATGTACCTACATAAACTATTTTTATTTTTCTTTATGTCAACAAATATTTATTTTTAACTCTAAAAGTATATGATAGACGGACATCTTTTTTAATTATTAGAACCATAAAATTTAATGAGCATATTTTATTATATATTAAGTCATAAAACGTTCTATTTTATTGATAATTATTACGAAGTGTTCGTAAGTTAGATATATAAATATGTACAGAAAAATGGCGTTAGTTCTTTATAGAGATTGATGATTCTTTAGTTTCTCCATTACCAGCAATTGCAGCACTTGTAAAATTCAATATATCCACCAAAAGAATTCCTGTGATTAAATTATTATAGGTCATTATCTCGGCTCCATATCTATCTATACTAATACTAGCCGTTTCCCGCCCGCTTCGCTGGGCGAATTGACAAAGGAAATAAATTACATTTTATGTTTCATTTTTTTTTCATATTTTTATTATTCTCCTTTTTTTTTA
The DNA here is from genome assembly GCA_905231865.2 of Boloria selene. Lineage (NCBI taxonomy): Eukaryota > Metazoa > Arthropoda > Insecta > Lepidoptera > Nymphalidae > Boloria > Boloria selene. Next base: position 5,510,610 of record HG993159.1, on the reverse strand, counting down.
TTTTCGTATGAACATAAATAGGCCCCGCGGATAGAACTGTAAGCATCGATATTGTTTAGACTTACACAAATTCCAAATTCCATCGATTTAGCCTGTATCTTTCATCCAGGTGATTTTTCTCACTAATATTCATTGTAACTTTCAATGTGCAATCATTATAACATTTCCGTGCCTTTCTTCCAAAAATTATTAATAATTGACATGAAGAAAAAAATTTGAAATGAGCATTGAAAGTTTAAGTTTAAGTCATTGCAAGTCTCATATGTGAAGTTGAAATCTGTCTAGGTTCAAGTGGGACGAATTTTCTGTTAACTAAAATTTTCTCCGTGACATCAATTTTTTATAGAAAATTAATTGTTCATGTTTTTTATGAATTCTATTGGAATAAGTAACTTAATTTCTTTTCCACATCTCAAGTGCTTGGAAAATGCATTCATTTTAATCTGTTACATTTCCGCGATCCCGCAATAAAAGAATTCGTCGGATATGTAGTCTGCAAAAGTAAAATGAATGTAAAATTCTTAGTCCGTTGATTGGATAGCTACATGTAAAGTTAAGTTTTGGAAACCTCTCAATGACTTTTTCTCCGCTGCCAAAAAGATGATTGTTGTAAGGAAATACACGAATATCCCTACATACACGAAGATCCCCACCAAATTTGGAGTCTGTAGAAGTTACAGGTTGGAAATTAAAATTTTATATTTTAACACCCACCCCCGCAATTCCTATCGGAAGTAGACTTTATTGAAATCCATTTTGAGATGATCTTTATGTGAATAATATAAGATTCCTACCATATTAAGAATTTTTAGAAGCTATATTTCGAAATTGAAATTTTTTATTGTTAACACCCACCCCCGCGAACCTTATTGGAGGTGATTCATTGTAAAATCCGCTCTAAGATCATTTTTATATTACATATAGAACACTCTCACTAAATTTGGAGTCTATAGGAGCTATCGCTTGGAAATTGAAAATTTACATTGTTAACGCCCCCGCAATGTTCTTTGGGGTGGGATATCGTAAAATTTGTTCATAAATCATTTTTACATCACTTATAGAAAATTCCTACAAAATTTAGAGCTTGTAGGAGCTTTAGCTGGAAAATTAAAAATATTAATTGTTAATACCCACCCCCGCAACCCCCTAAAAGCTAGTGAGCTATCGTAAAATTCGTTCATAGCCTTTTTCTACACCTCTTACAGAAGATTCCTACCAAATTTGAAGTCTATAGAATCTATAGTTTAAAAACGGGAATCGTTCATTGTTAACGCCCCCGCAATCCCCTTTAGGGGATGAATTTCTTAAAATCTATTCATAGCTGACCTCTACATAGCAAAAGTAACATTCCTACCAAGTTTCACGTTTCTAAGTCTTATGGTTCCCGATATTTCGTGGTGAGTGACTATATAGATGGGAATTCTTCGATTATCATCGAAATTTTTAACTTTTTATCGGAATTTTTAAAAAAATTTTTACATACAAAACTTTCTCCTGACAATTCTGAAGATAAAGAAAAAAAGCCCAATTGGTCCAGCCGTTCTCCACTACCGTGAGTAAATTCTTAGCTGAATGTAAAAAACCATAATCCGTTTTATATACTCTGAAATCCATGAAAACAAAAGAATCTAGAGAAAACGCTTGTCTTTTGTTTTTATTAGCGGGGTAAATGTTCATAAAAGTAAAACAGCAATAAAAAAATGAAGGAACGTTAGAATTTGAAAAATAAATAGCCATAAACCATCTAGGAAAAATTTCGCATCGAATGGTGGTAGTTTCATGTCGATACGATCAGTGGTTTAGGCGTGATTGAGCCTCAAACGAACACCATTTTCATTATATATATATAGAATACCCATTTTCATTAAATATATATAGAACGCATTAATCTCAACAATAGTACAATTTTGCGCTCTCGTCTTCTGTTCGGGGCAAACGGAGCAGACAACGTAAGGCTACCCCTTTCACGCTCCTGTGGACTTCTGCAACATGGGGGGGCTGAATTCCTACTGAACGCCGTACACTTCCACCTTGAGACGCCGAAGCCGGCCTTGCTATTCCTTACTGAGACGCAGATATCTTCTCCGGCTGACACCTCTTTCCTCTTTTACCCGGACATAAACTGGACCACTCCTTTGTACCACGGGCTGGGGTGTGCGTGTACATCAGAGAGGATATGCTGCTTCCATCGCCTCGACAGCCTTGAAGGGCGGGACCTTTTCATCCTCTGGCTACGTGTATACTGCGATGATCATCCGCGAATCTACGCGTGTCTGTATAGGTCTCATAGCGGTAATGCCGAAACTGACCGACTCATTGAGCACATCACCACCGACCATCCCGCGGTGTGATACTACGATGCCGGATGTTCAGTTCCGGCAAAGAGCTGTTTGCAAAGCACTTCTTTTCTTGGACATTCATAAGTCGAGTGGGTCCGATGGCATTCCTCCGATCGTGTTGAAGACATATGCTCCGGAGCTGGCACCGGTCTTAACGCGTCTGTTCCGGCACTCCCTATTTATTAGGCGTAGTCCAGAAATCTTGGAAGGCCGCTTTAGTGTACCCGATCCCAAAAAAGGGTAACCGCTCGGATCCGTCTAATTACAGGCCTATAGTCATTACCTTCTTGTTCTCAAAGATAATGGAGTCCATTATTAACTGCCAGCTCCTGCGGTACCTAGAGGAGCACCGGCTGATTAGCGACCGTCAGTATGGCTTTCGTCGTGGTTGCTCAGCCGTTGATCTTCTAGTTTACCTGACACATAGATGGGCAGGAGCAGTTGAGACCAAGGGGAGGCGCTTGCAGCCAGTCTGCACATAGCGAAGGCCTTCGATCGGTATGGCACAAAGCGCTTCTTTCGAAGCTACCTTCCTATGGGCTCCCCGAGAAATTATGCAACTGGATCACCAGCTTTTTGGCAGATCAGAGCATCAAGGTCGTTGTTGACAGTGCTTGCTCGGATCCTAAATACGTCAATGCTAGTGTTCCACAAGGCTGCGTACTGTCCCCTACTTTGTTCCTTCTGAATATCAATAACATGTTAGAAATCCGCAACATTCATTGCTATGCAGACGACAGCACTGTGGACGCCCTGTACTCTGGCCGCGCTAATATTTCTCGGGAATACGTCGACGAGTTGGATTTTGGAGCACTCTGCATCTTCTACCGCATTTATCACGGGGAGTGTTCCGAGGAATTGTTTGGACTGATCCCGGCCGCAGAATTTCATCATCGGACATCGCGCCAAAACCGTAAGTTCCATCCACACCACCTCGATGTCCAGCGTTCCACAACAGTGCGATTTTTAAGGCATTTTCTGCCCTGCACAACTACTCTGTGGAACCAGCTGTCGCTGGCGGTCTTTCCAAATCGTTACGATCTGTCAACCTTCAAGAAGAGACCGTACTCCTTTCTGAAAGGCCGGCAACGCATTTGCAAGCCCTGCGGTGTTGCAGATGTCCATGGGCGGTGGTGATCACTTTCCATCAGGTGAGCCTCCTGCCCGTTTGCCCTCTTTGTCCCATAAAAAAATAGTTGATACACTACTCATATATTATTACTTTAAATACATACATATAATATTATAATTATAAATATAAACACCCATGGGGCCATGACTACTGGAGTACAAACATTCGTGCTTATCACATAAACGAATGCCCACAGCGGGAATTGATCCCGCGATCGATGCCGCATCAAGTCAGGCACGACAAACAGCCGAACGCGTAATCATAGTTAATGTCTTTATAAAATATACACTAAATAATATGTTATACGTATATAACTATATAAGAAAAAAATCATATAAGATAACAGTTTTAGTATTGTAATAAAATTGCATTATCAAAACCTTTATTTGCAATTTTTATCGTGGGTATTATTTTAAGTTGGTAACCCTGACTATCAGGCGATTGACGAGTTCCGAATTCAGTCATCCGCCAGCCGCCTCTGAGAGTGGACGTGTCACCTCAAAAATCGCGTGTGATAAAACGTGTAGATTGATTCCTTGGATTAATAGATAGCCAGTTCGAAGCCGCGGTTGACACGGTGAGTCTTTTTTTAATATATATGCTTTAATAATTCAAGCGTGAAAGAAAAATTCGCTATAGCTCGAAACATGACTTGATAAATTATAGACGATCTCGCTAGTAGTACCGTTGGAAAATTAGAATTTATTACGTGAATAAATTGTATTGTTAGTGTAGTGTAACAACTATTATAAATTTCTTGTACACTTTTACGTCAGTTTTGTGACGATACGTACGTACAATGTTTTATTCATTGATGTAAATATGAATATTAAATATGTGGCTAAGTCGTTCCCAATCGACCTTTACTGCTTATAATTTTGAAAATGTGTAGCATTTATTGTACTAGTTAATTTAAAAAATATTTTAATTAGTAAATAATTTTTTATCTGTTTATTTTTTTTAATTAAGTGTCATTTGAAGATTTTTTTTTTATTTTTAATGGCAAAAGTGCGACTTTTATTTCGTACGTTTGTATATAGATATGTACATTTAATTAATTCGCGAATGTTAATAACCGGTTGTGGGCTGACACACTCGCGTCAAAGTTCACCATTGTACAGGAAAAATATGCTTGGTATTTACTACGTAAATAGTTTCATGCTTGTTTTTTTTAACAGACAAACTAGAAGCTATTAAATTTCTAGATTTATAAAAAAAAATAGTCTTTCTTGTGGCAATGTGGTCATAATTTGTATTTTCCCCCCAATATTATGACAGTATAAAACACGCCTTATGTACACTAGCAATTCACCTTTACTCCACTTGGGCCCTGGACGTCTTTTAACGTTTAGTGTAGGTTTTCTCAGAAACAAGATATAATCCGCGTCATGTAAAAAGAACGCTGGCTGTCAAGTTGCGCAGAGGCGATTTATAGGCCAATTTGGTGGTAAGACGCGGGGCGCGGGACGGCGAGGCACGCGCCGCATGCTTTCCGGCTCGCTATTGGTTCGTCAGTTCAAAATACCATCGTGCACATAAAATTTATTCATTACGAAATGTTTTTATATAAAAAGTAAAGAAAAATATTTTTGACGTATATTGTTTTATGAAGAGAGAGTCTGACAATAATGCAGTTAAAATATATATTAACCGAATTAATTTAATTTTTTGTAAGTAGATTAAACATTCTACATTGAATCTAACAAATTTTATGAATTAATAGAATTGTATTTAAGAAAGGTCTATCTAATATATTTTTCAATGTACCTAACAATAACCAATATACGTCGCGAGCGAAAGGCTAGTTCGAAAATAAAAGAATAGGCATAGTAATTTCGTGTGCGAATATACCCATGCGCAAACACACCCCCCACCACTTTCCTCCAGCGTTCTTTTTACGTGACGCGAACTGTACTTATATAATAATAATAATAATAATAAGCCTTTATTTTCCAAGAGAACAAAATAATTACAGATTTTTGAATAATTAATATTTACAGTAATCAAAAAGATTAAATAATAATCAACAAAATACAATTATTGTGACATAAAATAACGACATTTATTTATTTATTTATTATTCATATATTAACTATATATTTTTCATTAAAAAAATATATCTAATATTATTTTTTTCTTTGTTTCTTTTTTTATCTTTTTTTCTTTTTTTTTATTTACTTTTCATTTAAGTATATTTTTATAATATTTTGTTTTATTCTATTGTAAATACTTCTTTTTTTTTAATTTATAAATATTACATTTTTAAAGATACTTACCCTCAGTAAAATGTATTCAATATGTTAACCTAAACGACCAGTAAACATCACACCGAATTTCATCAAAATCTGTGCAATGGTTTACTTCTTAAGTTGTCACAGGTTTAGTGGATAGAAATTCTAGAAACTCTAGATCTAGCCTCTGTAACAACAATAATGATCATTTCAATAATAATTTCCAAAAATATATTTAATGTACAGATTCAAAATAGTTAGAATTCAATTAAATGAATAGTTAAGTCTTTCCATTTTTGTTAAAATTTATCTCTTTAAATATTACAATAATATTTAAAAAATAAATAATAAATGTAAAAAGAGTTATTCATTTCTTGAGTTCTTTAATTTTTTTTATGGTTAATAAAATAAATCAACTAGCAAACCTGGTCCGCTTCACTGGGCATGTGCTATTATAAACATAACAGCTTCTAAAATTTTCTGTTAAATTAAAGTAGCCTAAGTTACTCCTTATAACATAAGCTACAAGCGAATGAAAATTCTGTCAAAATCGGTCTAGCAGGTCAAAAACAAACAGACAAACAAAAATTTTAAAAATAGCTTTTTTTATGTAAGTAGGTACAACATACTTTCATAAGTGATAAGCTGGTAATTTGAAATTGAAAACAGAGATACTTCAATTTTATTTATATGTACTGATAATAAGACATCTTTTTTATCAAAGTTGTACTTACATATTATATAAACTTTACATAATATATTAGTTAAACAGTTGCATTTAACCTTGACAATTAATCAGTTTAATGACAAGTGTAACTTTTTAAAAGTATATCTTTTTATTATGTCATAAGTATACGCTCATTCAGCCTAATTAATTCTTGAAATTCCTTGGTAAATGACAAAATAATGTTTAAACAGCACATAGCTATTTAATGACTTAACAATTATATTTTTTATAAAAATGTTAATTAAATTCTAATCAATACTTAATGTAGTTCAATTATTCTTTCTTATTTCATTAAACATGTATCCTTCGTTTTTGTGAATTGAGGTCAGAAGTTCAATTTTGAGCATGGCAAATATTTAAATTATAAATAATGAGCAATTACAATAATTATTTATATAACTGGATTCAATTCAAGTATTCAATATATAGCAAGCAGTGATCACTCTGAATATTATATGGATAAAAATATCATAGAGGTTCAAAACTGAACCCCTCTAGTGGCAACTATAATTGCCCAGTAATGAACTTGGATCTGATTAAATGTCCTAAATATATTTAGTAAAATATAAAAAAAAAACGTTTTAAGGCTTACTACACATATCGACTAATAAAGATGGTAACATTGCAAAATGATTTTTTTTATATTCATTTGTATTTTTTTTTATTATTGTAGGTAATTTATTTTTATGCTGTATTCTTGTGTCGAGAATATTTTCATTTATTATATTTTGAAACGTAAACCTGTAAGATAATAATTTAAAACAACGGCACGTTTGACTCAGTTTGTAGTGACTCTACTTGCTGTGCCAGTGGTCACGGGTTAGAGTCTGAAGGCATTCTTTTGCTGAGCACGAATGTTTGCACGTCCTGGTTTATATCTATACTACTAATAATATAAAGCTGAAGAGTTTGTTTGTTTGGTTGAACGCGCTAAGCTCAGGAACTACTGGTCCGAATTAAAAAAATCTTTATGTGTAGTTAGTTCGAGGAAGGCTATAGGCTATATTACATCACGCTACGACCAATTTTGCAAAAACGGGAAGGGCGGGCGTTAGTTCTGTGAGGTATCATACCACGCGATTCAGAAAGAATGTGGTGTTTACGGTCTTAAGAACGCGTGCGAAGCCGCGGTTATATATGTAGTGTATCAATTAAATGGTATCCCGAACAAAGTGGTGTACAAATATTCTTAGCTCATTACACTAATAAATGCTCCCAGCGAGACTCAACCCGCTACCCCTGGCGAATTGTAATTTATTGAAACTAATTTTAGTTGTGACAATTACTGTGCACCGTTGTTTTACTTCCGCTGGTCGTAAAGGAGTCGACCTCCAAGCCTTTCACTGATCGAGTGACCTAGTGGATACAATCTACACTATATTATATACCTACTACAGACGTTAGGATTTGTCACCAGGTACGTTTTCACTGTTAGTATAGATATGAAGAGAGTAACTTGGTCTATAATAATACCAAATTTTATCAAAATATGTGTTCGCAGTGATAGAGAAATTCTAAAGACTAAATACGGGCTCCGCATTGATAATAATGACTATTTCAAATCAAATCAAAATATTATTTACTCAAATAGACTTTTACAAGCTCTTTTAGATCGTCATTTTTACATTATTAAAATTAAATGTCAGTCTGTAAGTCTGTGAGTAAACTACCACCGGCTCAGATAGCTGTTCTGCTGAGGAGAGCCGGCGAAAAACTCAACAGTTGCTCTTTTCAAAAAATATTTGGTAACAATATTTTATTACAATATTTATCTATTTATCCAATTTTCAATAACAATTACGTAATGTTTAGCTACTATATTAATATGTATTGGCAATACTGGTACTGTATTCAAACCTTTTAACGTAACTGCTGGGTAGAAACTTCCCTTCATTTCGAGGCAGATGAGGCCATAGTCCACCACGCTGGCTAAGTGCGGGTTAGCGGACTGCACAAGTCTTTCTAAAAGCTAGGTTCTCTCAGACATATATCATATGTGGTGTGAGGTGTCCTTCACTGTAAGACAAGTGGTAATCTTGATGCACATGAAAATGTGCATCAAGATTACCACTTATCCAAGCGAGTGCGTTACCACTAGGCTACCCCTCTACTTTTACCGTAGTATACTATCTTTGTCTTATTTACTTAAATCATACTGTACGTAATATGATGAAAGTGAAAGTTTAAGTAACAAACACGCACAGTTATTGCATGTTGGTTACACGCTGACACGGCTGGACGTATTTGGATGAAATTTATTTAAGATATAGAGTATGAGTTAGACTAAAACACAAGATATTAAAAAAAATTGCAAAACCTAGTTCCCTTACCTAGGAATCTTCCTAAGCGAAGCGAAAACATCTATATCTATACATTTCTACATCTCCACATCTCTACAGATAAATAAAATTAAAGTGTTTCTTTTTAATTTCAAATTAACAGATTTTCACTAAATGCATATGAAAGTATATAGATACATTAGTTACATCAAAATATCAATTTGTCCGTTTGTTTGTTTCATATAATTTCTCGAACGGATGGATTTTGACAACGAAACCAACTTCAAAAAAGGAGGAGGTAGAAATTTTATTTATTTTAACTAGGAACTCGTGGGTTGTCTCACGTTAAACCTAGATGAACTCGAAAGAAGCGAGAGCGAGTCGCTGTAATATTTACATAAAAAACAAACAAATACGTATAGGTACTATTAAGAAAAATAATTTGTTTTAAAGTCGGCCAGTGATTTAAAGCGCGTGCCGTACATTAAATTTAAAGAGAAAGTAAGAGCACTAATTATGTAAGCACTAGAAATTTGTTAAACTAAATCCATTAAAGTCAACAACGATGCGGGTCTATATCGCTTGAATGAAAAAAAGAAATCTGAACTTTTTTATCCTACTAGCCACTCACCTGCGCTTCGCTCGGGTTCCTCCTCATCTAGCTCGAGCAAAGCCGCGGGTCTCGCTAGTTTATTATACATATAAACCTTCCTCCTGAATCGCTCTATCTATTAAAAAAACCGCATCAAAATCCATTGCGTAGTTAAAGATCTACGCATACATAGGGACAGACAGACAGCGGGAAGCGACTTTGTTTTATACTATGTAGTGATAAGTTGACTCGAATAAACAAGGTTTTCTCAGATAGGCAAAAATTCGAAAATTATATCAAAGTATATCTTGTGCTTTTTAACCGACTTCAAAAAAGAAGGAGGTTATATCGTGATGTGTTTCCAGACAGACACACAGACAAATATCAAAGAACTTTTATAATACGTTTTTAGCCATAATAAATTTTCAATTATAGTAAAATCTAAAACTTAATATTTCAATTTTACATTAATTTGAATTGAATGAAAAGATTCAACTCCCACTGCTAAATCCAATATTCGTACGGTTATTTTTTGCTCTTTTTATTAACTTGGACCGAGTTCTTACTGAGATTCTGAGAATACTACTAATTTAAACGGTGTTCTTGGAAGGCTTGGCGTATCTTGATATGTAAAATAAAAATCTAGCTACGACTTATACCCTGTTATTGCTTGTTTAAAGTGGTAGTGCCATGCTTGTTACCTTCGGGTAGCAACCGAATGGGCCGGCACGCCCCGTATAGTTCATTAGTACCACTCTCTCACAGAAGACCGGCGTGAAGTGGCAGCTATGCTGTCGCGTTTCGTCCGGTGAGTGAGAGTCCGGGAGGCCCACTCTCCTTCCTCCCTCCCTCTTCCCGTCATCCTCCGCCTTCGTTCCCCCCTCCCTCCCACTTCCCTCCCTCCTCCATTCCTCCCTTTCCTGAAAGGCCGGCAACGCATCTGCAAGGCTTGCAGATGTCCATGGGCGGAGGTGATCACTTCCCATCAGGTGAGCCTCCTGCCCGTTTGCCCCCTTTTTACCTTTAGCGAGTGTAGTTGGTAGTGACGAGAGAACACAAATAAAAAATCTTAATGTCGTCACTTGGTAAAATAGTATATTGTAAAATCGACACTCACGTAAAAATAGTTCAGAAGGAGAAGTTTACAGAGATACACAGTAATATACACGTTACAGGTACAAACACAATAAGTCCACATATAAAAACTAGCGAAAACGATTAAAATATATAAAGCAAGTAATTAGCATCAGCTGGTAAGGCGTCGACTGTCGTATGTTAGAAAAAATCACAAGCTGCCGGTAGGAGACAAAAACATTCCGATCCGCCGTATACTACGGGTATCGCGCGGCTATGCTTGTGAATTAAATTTATATGAATAAATATTATATGATAAAATATAAATAATTATATAATCGTATTGTATGTATGTAGTTGTGTGTATATATAATATTAATGCGTAAATTAGATATTAAATAAATTATAAATATTATAGGATGTGAAGTGTAATAAATAAATATGATAAACTACATATATTAATTGTATAAGTCACCTACATACCATAAAAAAAAATCCTGTACGCTAGCATTTCCCGCGGCTTCGCACGCTTTCTAAAGACCGGAAACTAAATATTTTCTGAGTCGCGCGGTATGTTACCTCACAGAACTAGCGCCCTTCCCGTTTTAGCAACATTTTTCATTGATGCTCCGCTCCTATTGATCGAAGTGTGATGTAATATAAACACCCGACGACACGTTTGGCTCAGTTGGTAACTCAGCTTTTTGCGCCAACGGTCGCGGGTTTGAGTCCCGCTGGGGGCATTCATTTGTTGAGAACTTATATTTTTCCCCAATCATGGGTGTTAATAAAATAAAAAAATATCAACTATCTAGTATCTATATTACAAGCCTCGTAGCTTACTACGGAACTAGATGGCGCTGTTATAAAAATGTCCCAACATATTTAAGTAAGACGCACTAGAGAGTCACTATAGTTAGTCACTATTCAATACAGTGACTATTTTGTATAGTCACTGGTTATGCATTACAAAGTTTATACATTATAAGAATATTATAAATTAATCAAGTTTTTTTTAATATAAATAAAAAAAAACACTTTGTTTGTATCGTCATTGCATAAAACTATGAACACGTAACGTGTTAATTAACACACGACAAGTAATAAAAAAAATGAAATAAAAAAAAAAACAATATTTTTAATTTTTCACATGCAATAAAAAAATATAAAAAGACAATTACAATAATTCAAAGTTACTTCCTTATTAAATTTATAAATGCGAAAGTAACTCTGTATGTCTGTCGCGCTTTCACGTCATAACTACTGAAACGATTTAAATGAAATACAGTTCACAGATAGTCTAGAGCCTGAGAAAGGACAGAGGCTACTTTTCAAGGCGAAAAAATGCCTGTAAGGGATTAAAATAGGGGTTAAAATTTTGTATGGAAATTACGTCATTTTTAAAGCTAGAAGCTTGAAACTTTTTTTTTTGATTAGATATAAACAAATAAAGTTTGTAAACATTTTATCCTAAAGGGGTATCTAAGCCAGTTTCAATATATTTTTAAAAATTTCTATTCTACAATGACTGTAGAATGAATTACATTTTGCCTAAGCACAGAATTTTTGAGTCTTTGGAATCTGCCAACGGTACAATACATAATAAGTACGTCAATAATGGAAAAGTGATTTTTAGAAGTTAGACCGGTTTCTCATCGACGCGGTAATCTCTGACCCGTAATATGTTTACGATGTACATAGTATAACTGCATTACTCGGCAAGTAGAGTCATATAGTGGCATAGTAACAAGCATCCTTTATCTTTTGTTTTTTTTTATGTCATTTATGTCATAATTATATATAATCTGTGTTAAAGATCTAAGTAACGAAGTAAATAAGTAGTTAAAGCGATTTGCGCATTGAATCAGACATAATATCGAACTGGGGTCTTTTTAACATCACTACATAGTGTTTTAAACACGCAACAGATTTAAATATGGTTTACGACAATAATAGAGTCATTTAAGAAGTATAGTTAAAGTAGTATTATATATTGTATTCAGGCCTCCCTTCAACAAGAGGGGGATCAGGCCATAGTCCACCGCGCTGGCCTAGTGCGTGTTGGCGGACTTCACATGTCTTTCGAAAACTTGCTAGGTTCTCTCAGACACGCAGGTTTCCTGACGATGTTTTTCTTCACTGTAAGACAAGTGGTAATCATGATATAATAGTAATGATTCGCACTGAGATGAGAGAGATATTGTAGGTATATTATACAATACTCATACATACATACATACATACATACATACATACATACATACATACATACATACATACATACATACATACGTATATAGAAAAGCTCATCAAGAAAGTCAGATTATACGTATATTTTAGATAAAATTAAAAATAATTCATTATTGATTATTATTTTTAACTATAGTCCTTAAAACATATTATGTCAAAAATTAGCACTAAAGCTTAGAATATAAAAATGATAATAAATAAAATGTCTATCAAACAGTCAGTTTGTAAACACGTGTTTTGTGGAAAAATTTAATATGGTGAAGAAAAGGTTTTTATGCAAAAATATGCAAAGTGATTATATGATTGATTTTAATGGAAAAGTTTTTATTAAAACCTAGCTATGTCGTATTCTGTGTATTATATGCTTTATATTGGTGGTGTAGGCTAGCTTGTACGGTCATACATCGAGATGTCCTGGGTTCAAGTCCCGGTCGGGCCAAGTTTAGTTATTGAGTCTTTCTGTTTAGTAAGCCTCAGTAACCGCCCAGAGTTGGGAACTTGCTGTTAACTGGGATTAATTTTTCATTGATGCTCCACTCCTATTGGTCGTAACGTGATGTAATATAGCCCTCCTCGATAAACGGACTATCCAAAACAAAAAGATTTTTTCAATTCGGACCAGTCGCTCCTGAGATTAGCGCGTTCAACCAAACTAACTAACTAACTTTTCAGCTTTATAATATTAGTATGGATAAGTATAGTATTAGTTGAGATATTAAAAACTTACAAAAAAAAATAAAAATCCTCTCGTTCAGAATTGCAGTATATTTAGATAAAAATATCTTCCTATATCTTATTTTATTGACACGTTATAAACTTCAGTCGTAATCTTTTGATCAAATCTATAAAATCTATATCAACCTACTTTTAAAATAAGGTATGAATTGAAAATTTTGTAAGCACGTGTAAGCCGAATGAAAATACAATAACCATCGAGCTGATCTGATGATGGAGCCAGGAGTGGAAACCTACAAGTAGAAGTTATGAATGTATTAGCTGCTGTCTGCCAGATTAGGTAAATGTTTGTAGCACAAAATGAAGGACATACACATTAGCGAGAGCCCTTAATCCGGCCCTGTCGCAAAATCAGTTTTAAGCGGACGGCTTCTAACTATAAACTACCTCCCTGCCAAATTTTATCTTACGTCAATCACGCGGTTTTCGATACTTCGTGATATGTGAGTGAGTTAGTTAGTGACTTTTGTGTTATTTATTTACATTAGATTGTTCAAACCCCTATATTATATGTGTTTTTTTTCTTCATTGTCAACATGCTCAAAATACACGCATGCAAACGTGAAAATAATTGCATATTGTATTAATATTTTTTATCTGTTATAATAAATACGATTCGATAGGTTAAAATTGGGTCATCAACCCATTGCGATACGGCATGACGGGCGGCCTTCTGCGACCGTGATCTTGGCGTCTACCGTATTATATCACGCTGCCCGAGGATTCCATCACGTGGGTGTATGCGTGCCGATAACAGAAATGAAAGTACAGGCTACGTTTTATTCGAAATTTATAAGTCAGATGGCGCAAGTAGTATTGGATATTGGCGAAAAATTATTATTTACTAGTCTTTCCCGCGGTTCCGCTCGCGTTCTAAAGGCTGAAAATCAAAAGAAATATGTTTCTTTCGTTTTTGCAACATTTTTCATTGATACTTCGCTCCTATTGGTTGTAGCGTTAAGTTATATAGCTTATGGTCTTCCTCAATAAACGGACTATCCAACACAAAAAGAATTTTTCAATTCGGATCAGTAGTTCCTGAGATTAAAGCGTTCAACCAAACAAACAAACTCTTCAGCTTTATCAAATCAAATCAAATCAAATCCAGGATTTTTGAGCGGGATCCTATTTCTTTTTTTTTAATAATAGCCTAAATTACTCCTTATAAGTTAAAACATCAGCTATCTGCCAGTGAAAGTCATGTGAACATCGATTAAGCTGTTTCGGAGATTACCATCCATTATATACCCTATATACTTTAATTCTTGACAACTCTTTAGGCTCAGTTGGTAGTGACCCTACTTTCTGCGCCAGCGGTCGCGGTTTCGAGTCCCGCTGGGGGCATTCTTTTGTTAAGCACGAATGTTTGTTCTCCAGTCATGGGTGTTGATATATATATTATGTATGTATTTAAAATTTATATGTGTAGTATATCAACTATCTGGTATCCGTAACAAAAGCCTCGTAGCTTACCACGGAACTAGACGGCGCTGTTGTAAAAATGTCCCAACAGATTTATTTATTTATTTATTTATATTATGTATATGTATGTCAGTAAAAATATGTTATTTTGACTGAAAATAGACACTTCAATTATCTAAACAGATAAATAAGTAAGATGACCGCTATCTAGGAAACTGAAAATATATAAGCTATATACGAGTACGTGTCAGTTTGTAGACACTTAGCAATTTCTTGTACGAATTCATTTTTTTAAAAATAAAACATTTTTTTATATTTTTTGTATGTCTGTCTGTTAGTTCCGGCTAATCTCTGTAACGGCTTGACCGATTTTGACGGGACTTTCACTCGCAGAAAGCTAATGTCATAAGGAAAAACTTGGCTACTTTTATTGTATTAGAAAATTATAAAAACCGTTTAATTTATTTCGACTTATGCCCAGCGGGCCGGGTTTGCTAGTTTATTTATAAAATTGTATAAAATGTTAATCTACAGGCATAATATCGTCCATATATCGTTGCGTGCTTTTGAGCGATCGCGAAGTTATTCATTCTTGACCAATCAAAGGGACACTGTAGACATTCATCACGTGTGCTAGTTGAAAATTGTATCAATGGCATCCTTTTATGACGTAAAATAACTACGAGTTTACCGCGACTTTGCCTACAAGTTGGTATATAATAGAAGAATATTAAGCAGACAAACTAAAAGACAAAACAATTTAATGGGTAAAATGTTTTACAAACAATAAAAATTAAATTAAAAAAATATATACTTCAATTGAAAGATTTAATTTAAAATGTCTTAATTGCTTGTTAATCCATATCACTAGTATAAAACAAAGTCGCTTCAAGCTGTCTTATAGGATATAGATAGGGACAGCCTATGTATGATTAGATCTTAAAAATTCCCAACGGATTTTAATGCGGTTTTTGTAATAGATAGAGTGATTCAAGAGGATGGTTTATAAATATGACGTATAACTAGCGACTCGCCATGGCTTCGCTCGGGCTCGTCTCTAGATTTAGTGCGAGCGAAGCCGCGGGTTCCGCTAGGCGGCTAGTGTATTATACATTCCGCTAGTCATAGTGTATTTTGAAATCTCGTTTATATATTTTATACTAAATAACCCCGTCTAAGCTCGTTGAGAGAGGGAGATGGCGCGAGGGCCACACCCACGAGTTAGACAGAGTTAGAAATGTCACTGACTCGCGGTGGGCGAGATCTAACTAAGGCCAACTCTGCCCCGTCTATGAGTGCCTGGTACTATAGACTTATTTTTTCGTTTCATCGAGTTTGAAATCACAACTTTTCTAAAGAAGTTTCACTTTAAAAACCGCATCAGAATCCGTTGCGTAGTTTCAAATATCTAAGCATACATAGGGACAGACAGACAGCGGGAAGCGACTTTGTTTTATACTATGTAGCGAAACTCGCGGCTTCGCCGGATACCTATAGTGAAGTGAGTTATAATTCGCGTCATGTAAAAAGAACGCTGGCTGTCAAGTTGCGCAGAGACGATTTATCGGCCAATTTGGTGGTAAGACGCGGGGTGTGGGACGTAGAGGCACGCGCCGCATGCTTTCCGGCTCGGTATTGGTCCGTCAGTTCAAAATACCATCGCGCACGCAAAAGTTATTAATTACTAAATGATTTTATACAATAAATAAAATTGAGAAAAAATATTTTTGAACTATTTATAAACAGAGAGTCCGATAATAATGCTGTTAATAATTTTAAAACATATATTAAACGAATTAATTAAGTTTTTTGTAAGTACATTAAACATTCTACACTGAATCAAACATATTTTATTAATTAATAGAATTCCATTTAATACATTCTATCTAATGTATTTTTCAATGTACCTGCCAATAACCAATATACATCGCGAGCGAAAGGCCAGTTTAAAAATAAAAGAAGAGGCTTAGTAATTACGTGTGCGAATGTACCCATGCGCAAACACACCCCCCACCACTTTCTTCCAGCGTTCTTTTTACGTGACGCGAACTGTAATATTGTAGATGCGAAAGTTGTTATGGATGTCTCTTTTTCTCACTGGACATTTTTGTAACATTCTCACCGGAATAAAATGTTACACATAAAATTTCACTGGAAACTCTAAAATTTATTACCTATTATGTAGTATTTTTTTTCGGAAATGCATATATTATATACGTAAAGCACTGGTTGGTTGATTATATGGGTCTCTGACATAGGTGCCTTTCTTGCATATTTCTCGAATAAAATCTTTGTGTTCAAATAAGTACATAATAATATTTTAATGCAAATTTTTGTATCTATAAAATAATATGTAATGTATATTTTTTTACGTGAATGAATCAAATGTTGATCATAGTGTATCGTGTAGTGTAATCAGTATAAGGAAATCACGCGATGCCACACCACCTCTCTCGTCCAATCGCAGCACTCTGAATTTGCTTGCGTCTAACCAAAGTAAAAAAATTAAAAAAGTGAATAAAATATATTACCTGTATTTCTTTTGAATTTAAATGTCATATTTTTTATCTCCGCTGTTTTGTCATTTATAATTTAATTTTAATAATATAAAAATATATAATTACTAGCTTTACCCGCGGCTTCGCCCGCGTTCATTTTTTTAATTACTAATCAACCTCATTGGGCTGATCTGTAGGATGCCTGAAAGTTTCTTCAAAATTACTCTAGCTATTTCAGAATAATATTTGTTAATACAAAAAAAATATTATTTTTCGTAAATTTTTTTTTTAATATAAAAATTATCCTATGTTACTTCTAATACCTCCAAGAATATGTGTACAAAGTTTCATGATGATCGGTTAAGTAGTTTTCGCGTGAAAGCGTAACAAACAAACTTACATTCACATTTATAATATTAGTAGGGATACATGAATGTCATTATATAAGTAAAAATAATTTATTATTTTATCGACTAGCTTGTTGAACATAAAAGTATAACGGTTTTATGAAGTTGTTCTAAAGAGTGAACGCTGTGTGCGTTGATCACGCGATACCATGCCATCTGTCTCGTCCAATCACAGCCTCGCTGGATTGCCGCGTTTTTTGACTATCTGAGTCACTCGGTGTTGCTTACTTTAAATAATATTATATTTTTTAATTTATAATATGCTTATTTATTTAATTTTATGTATATTCTTATAAATTCTTGTAAGTTTATTAATTTGACTTATGCAAGCTTTCAAATTATCAATCGATTTTTTAGAACCTCATTGCAGTATGTCCGAAAGAAACCTATCATTGGCTAAGAAAATAGTTGAGAAAAAAAAACTTTTTATACCTAACAATAAGTATATAATTTTTTTTATTATGTATGACGTTGACTATTATTTTTTTTATTATTCCATAAAAGTTATTATGTAATATGTTAATACAGCTAGTTATAATTATATTATATTATATGAATTAATGACTTGCGCTGAATGTATTTATAGTTGTTTTTGTATAGAAAAAAAGTCACTATTAATTAACTCAAATTAATATGAATTCCGCATTTCCAAGTTGTTTTTGTCGAATTTTTGTAAAATTATTATTGTTACAATATACAATTTGATTTCGTACATCTTGTTTATATATCTCTATATAGAATAATTAGCGGAACTATGGACATTGTCCTGTACACATTGAACATTTTTATAAACTTTTGCTCCCGGTGAAGTGTTTCAGTGCGCATGCGCAAAACAACGTTGCCTAGCAACGACTTGTTTATAATTGAATATGTCATTTACTGTCTAAATGTATGAATAAGTAAGTAATTCAAAAAATACATTTTGCAGTGGAACGAATCGTGAATCTAAACCATTCTCGAATATACTCGAAAACTAAAACATTTCATCAAAATCGGGCCAGCCGAATATATTTATGTTTGTATCTCTCATAAAAACTCGAGAACGGCTGAACCAATTTGCCTTATTTTGGTTTATTTGATTAATCTAGCCTTTCCCGCGGCTTCGCTCGCGTTCTAAAGGCTAATCAAAATAAATACATATTTGCAACATTTTTCATTGATGCTCCTCTCGTATTGGTCGTAGCGTGATGTAATATAGTTTGTTGGATTATGGATAGTCCGTTTATCGAGGAAGGCTATAGGCTCGATGAAAAATAGAGCAGCGGTATTCTTACTCAAATTAATTATAACTTAAACAGATCCCCATTTTGATAATAAGTACGCTAATAATTGTGTTGTTATATCCTTAATAATAAAATCTTGTAATGATATAATATTAAGCCGCCATTATGCGCTCATGTATATTAATTATTATATAATTAATTTGTATTTAATTATATTTTTCCAGGTAAAAACTATCAGCTCTATGACGCGAGGACACTGAAAGAAAAAGTTACACAATGTCTTCAAAGGCGATATACGAAGTCACCGGCAAGGATTTAATAACAAGGTAGTACTATTTATTATAATATAGTATACCAGTAATACTAGCTATACTACCCGGCCCGCTTCGCTGGTCGTAAGTTAAAATAAATTAAACGGTTTTAAAAAAATTCTAATAAAATTAAAAGTAACCTAAGTTACTCGTTATAACATTAGCTATCTGCCAGTGAAAGTCCCGACAAAATCGGTCTAGCCGTTTCAGAGATTACACGGGACAAACAGACAAACAAAAATTTTAAAAATAGCTTTTTTAATGTATTTAACGTGCCTACTTTGATAAGCATTTAGTGATAAGCTATTAATTTGAATTTAGAAACAGATACTTTAATTTTATTTATATTTACTGACTAGTGATTTTATATTGCTTTGCTTGCTCTGGCATATCTAAGTGCTTCATTGTATTATATATATGAAGATGGAGACCAATTCAAATGTTTAAATCGGTTTTAGACTTTCCGGTTTAGGGTTTTGGTAACGTCCATTAACCGGTTAAATCCTGGAAAACCGATTCATGATCGATTCACCGGTTATGAACGAACGAATAATTTACCATTCCATTATCGAAATTAATCGGTTTTTGAACTGATTCCGAATCCCGGCCTGTATTATATCAGGTTATATATCTGTATACTAAATTTGATCGAAATCTGTTCAGTCGTTTGAGCATAAAGGAGTTACAAACGTACAGCATGTTCGAGGTTCAAGTACGTTATTGAGATAAGAAACGGATCAACTGACGGACGGTACATTTAGTTATTGAGATTTTCTGCTGTCAAACTAATTCTCAAAATCCTGCCCCTCACCGCTTCGAATTATCATTCCACTGGAGTATGAGAGTGACAGGAACAGAGAGTGCACTTGTGTCTGCACTATAATATAGCCTGCAGTTGGCTAGTCTCAATGAGATTGGCCGCCGTGGCCGGAATCGATCAAGTTCGTTACTATATTTTAAGATTTTTCTGATGGTTATTTTTTTTATTTGTCTTTGCATTTAAAAAAAAAATATGTTGGGACATAAACATACAGCGCCATTTACTTCCATGGTAAGCAAAAATAAAATAAAAATAAAAATCTTTATATTTCTTGCGTTGAAGTTCTTTATATAAATATTGTGTGTACTTAGTATAGTATAAAAATTTGTAATTTAAATAATTGCGTTAAGAAATAATTTATAATAAAGTAATTCTATTGTTCTACAAGAACCGCTCTACAGGTGAAGGTCCATTCAAAGATAACCAATCTTCTCGAAGTTCAAACAAGCTGGACTGGATCTTTCGTCTCATCTTCCCAACGAGTAGGGCGTCTTTTATTTTTTTCCTGGTGGGCCTTTCGATTTTCAGTCAATCTATAGTCTAAGACGAGCTACATTCAGTCCAACTCTATTTTAATGCCAAAGCCTTCTGACCAACAGCTTTCTTGGTAATTTATCTTATTTTTGTTTGATGTAATGTATGGATTTCTTTATAATTAACATACGTTCTATTCCTCGTTATCATGAGACGATCTTATTTCTTGCAACACTATAATTATATAACTTTAAATTTAGAGCGAAGGACTCGAATCCAGCTCTTAATAAATTATACTTATATATATATATATGCCTCGGTGGTGTAGTGGTTAGCATGTACGGTCGCACGAGAGGTCCTGGGTTCGAGTCTCGGGTCGGACCAAGTTTAGTTACTGAGTGTTTCTGTTTAGTAAGCCTCAGTAATAGCCCGGAGTTGGGAATGGCATGTAAAGCCATCCGTCCTGCGCGTTAACTCTCACTGGTCGTGTCGAACAGTCGTCCCACCGGAGTATGAGAGTGATAGGAATAGAGTCTGCGCGTACACTTGTGCACTATAATATCTCCCGCGCAGATGGCTAGTCTCAATGAGATTGGACGCCGTAGCTGTAATCGATCGGGACATCATCGTCATCACTTACATATATTTTTTTATTTTATTTTATTTATTTATGGTTTACCAGCAGTTTAACAATTAATTCATTCAATCACTGCAAAAATAACTACTAACATATATACAATATTCATTATACATATTATAAATGAGTGTACTACTACACTTCAGTTTATTATACGAATGAATTATCCCAACCGGACTCGAACCCGCGACTTAGCAAGTAGAACAAACAAACTGAGCCGGCCGAATTATATTAGTGAACTATAGTATACTCGGTCTATCGTCTTTTTTGGGTACTGCTTTATATGGAATCCACGTTCATGTCTGAAAAAACTACGAGAAATATCACTACACAGTATAAAACAAAGTCGCTTTCTCTGCCCCTATATCCCTATGTATGCTTAAATCTTTAAAACTATGCAACGGATTTTGATGCGGTTTTTTTTAATAGATAGAGTGATTCAAGAGGTTTATATGCATAACTAGCGGATCCTGCGGCTTTGCCTGTGCTAAATCTAGGGAAGAGCCCGAGCGAAGTGAGGGCGAGTCGCTAGTTTTAAATAATTTGTATAATGTATATTTGAATTTTTATTTTTCATATTAAATTGCTACTTATTAAGATAAATATACACGATATATTTAAAGAAGAAGTTTATATATTTTTTATTATGTGTTAAATAAGTATTTTAATGACAGCTATTTATAAACTCAGTTTTTTTACTAAGAAAAATATTAAAATATTATGTGTTATACCATAATATTTTAATATTTTTCTTGTAACTAACGAACCTGGCACTCTTGGCTGGGCGTTTTTATAATTTTCTAATACAATAAAAGTAGGTAGCTTAAGTTATTCCTATCTGCGAGTAAATGTCACGTCAAAATCTATCCAGCCGTTTCAGAGATTAGCGGGAAAAAGCACTCACCTTCGCTTCGCTCGGGTTTCTCGGGCTTCTTCTAGGTTTAGCTCGAGTGAAGTCGCGGGTTCCGCTAGTATATCTTTATAAATTATAGCCTATGTGATGTTCTGATGTGTAAGCTATATTATTGTAAAGATTCATTAAAATCCATTCAGTAGTTTTTACGTGAAAGAGTAACAAACATCCATTCGTACTTACAAACTTTCGCGTTTATAATATTAGTAGGATTGATTTTTTATGTAAGTACCGTATATACTTTCATACGTATTAAGTGAAAAGTTGTTAATTTGAAATGTAAAAAACAGACACTTCAATTTTATTTATACGTATATAGATCAACTTATAGATATACTTATAGATATATTAAGACTGAGTGGTAGCCCAGCGGCAACGCGTCGCTTGGATAACTGAGTGATGCGGGTTCAAATCCGGGTCTCGCACCTCTGATATTTTCATGTGAGAATCATTTATATCATGATTACCACTTGTCTAACGGTAAAGGAAAATATCGTGAGGAAACCTGCATGTCTGAGAAAACCTAACAAGTTTTCGAAAGGCATGTGAAGTCCGCCAACTCGCACTAGGCCAGCGCGGTGGTCGGTGGACTATGGCCTTATCCCCCTCGTACTGAGGGAGGCCCGTGCACAGCAGTGGGACGTTAAAAAGGGCTGATGATGATGATGATAGATCAACTTGTCAAACATCTTCCGTATCCGAGTGACGTTACTGGCGCATACAACTTTTTTGTGTGGTCTGCTGCGGCATGCCGTCAGGGCGTCGCGGTTGAATGCTTAAACTATCCTGCGACACCCAATTAAGACAGAGATTTAAAAAATCAACAGTTTCTAGGGGTAGTAGGGGTAGCCAGTAGGCTTTTCTAGCTAGTGAGCCCCAAATGTTATGTATAACTGGTGGTATTCGTAAAAGCATTTCCCAACGTTTAAACAAAATATTCAGTTCGATCCGTGAATGGAATCTAGCACAGAATAAGTGTTAAACCATACATGTTAATTTTTAGATGATTATTTTAGCTAATGAATTCGTAGAAAACTTGCATTTATCGTATCTTTGTATGCAGGGAATAATTGTATACTTTATTAATTTTTATCGAACGTTCATTACATACCTATTTGATTCTAATTAACTAACGTTAGTTACTTGGTTGTGATTCAATGACGCGTTCATAGTGATACTACTCGTTGTGCCAATGGTTGCGAGTTCGAGTCCCGCTGGGGGCATTCATATGTTGAGCACGAATGTTTGTATTCGAGTCGCAGGTCTTTATATTTATAATATGTATTTATTTTCAATTATCTGGTATTCGTAACACAAGCCTCGTAGCTTACCACGGAACTAGATAATAATTAGACTAAATTGTCCCAACATATTAATTTATTATTATACTAAACTAACATTTCAGCGCTTCTTCAAATTCTTTCTGAGTCGCGCGGTATGTTACGAGTAACTCGCAGAAGTAACGACCGCCCTTCCCGCCCGTTTTTGCAAAATTTTTCATTGATGCTTGGCTCCTATTGGTATCCAACACGAAAAGATTTTTTGAAATCGAACCAGTAGTTCCTTATTAGCGCGTTCAACCAAACAAACAAACTCTTCAGCTTTATAATATTAGTATAGATAACAAAGATAATATATTGAAATATGCCATGATTTACTTTCCCGACTGTGGCGAAGCGAAGGAGGGTTACTAAAATCTATACTAATATTATAAAGCTGAAGAGTTTTTTTGTTTGGTTGAACGTTCTAATCTCAGAAACTACTGGTCCGAATTGAAAAATTCTTTTTGTGTTGGATAGTCCGCTTATCGAGGAAGGCTATAGACTATATTTCATCACGCTACGACTAATATGAGCGGAGCATCAATGAAAAATGTTGCAAAATCGGGAAGGGCGAGCGTTAGTTCTGCAAGGTACCACACCGCGCGACTCAGAAAAAAAATTTGGTTTTTTGATGTTTAGAACGCGTACGAAGCCGCGGGAAATGCTAGTTTTAAATAATTATATATAAAAAGTCTGTCTATCTGTAAGTTAAAATAGAAATTATTTGTTTTCAGGCACATAGCCCCCGGTACGGCGTTGGTGCCATGCCGGTTTGCAGTGTTCGAACAGGACACTGTATGGGAGGACGAACTCGGCAAAAACCCATGGCTTTCTAAAGAGGTTTGTAGAAAATAAAATTTTATTGTATATAAACACGTGGGCAGTCCTTATTTTATTAAAAATAAAGTCCAATTTTGTGTGCATTGCTACATGAATTCAGCCCTTTAACGTCCCACTGCTGTGGGTGGACAATGGACTTCCCTTCAATATAAGAATCAGGCCATAGTCGACCAAGTGGCCTAGTGCGGGTTGGTGGTCTTTCGAAAACTTGCTAGGCTCTATCAGACATGCAGGTTTCCTCAAGATGTTTTCTATCACAGTAAGTGATAATCATGATAGAAATGATTCGTAAATACAAATTACCCGGATTTGAACCCGCATAACTCGGTTATACAAGCGACTTCGTTACCATTGAGCTACCACTACCACTAAGTTACTCCTTATAATATTAGCTATCTGCGAGTGAAAGTCCCGTCAAAATCGGTACAGTCTTTTCAGAGATTAGCCGGAAAAATTGCGTAAATTTGTGAAAAGCTGTTTATTTGAAACAGATACCTCAATTTTATATAGTATACGTACTGATTTATAAATTTTTCTAGCAATTAGTAGTAAAGCCAGACCAGTTGATCAAAAGACGCGGTAAGTTGGGCCTAGTGGGTGTGAACAAGACGGCCGGGGAAGTCCGGCGGTGGCTGGGCGAGTATATGGGCAAAGAGCAAAAGATCGGCGCAGCTTCCGGTAAATTGAGGCGTTTTGTTGTCGAGCCCTTCGTCAAGCATGAGTCGGTGAGTTGGTTTTTTTTTAATTTTTGTGGAAAAGGTTTTTTTTTATTATGTCTATATTTTAATTGGACAGATAATATATTTTTGTCATTTTAATTTAAGCGCAGCTGGTCTCGTGTGATCTTTAGTCAATATTTTTTGTATCTGTCTTTTTATTTAACTGTCCGTATGTCACAGCCCTTTTTTCAAGGTGAAGCTACCTCCAAATGTTAAGAGTTTACTTTTTTTAAAAATATGCCATTAGAAAAACCAAATGTGTTATTCTACTTAGCACAGTTGAAATTTTAGCTTATTTAGTATTTTTTTTATATTAATATTAATAATAATAAACTAAATAATCAGACTAGAAAATAAATTTTAACTAATTCCATCCCCTAAGGTGGAATGTTTTTCTAAAACATTTATATTACATATTACCTACTAGTATACCTTTTTTCGTATTTTTTTATTATAATCTTACAATAAAGGAAGTATTAACTATAAGTCTAAGTCAGAACTCTCCCTCAATAAAGTTGGTTAATTTATTTTAAATATTTTTTTTAATTGAAGTCTTCGTTTTCAGAACGAAGAGATGTACCTATGCATCCAATCAGGTCGTCGGTCTGATACAATAATGTTCCACCACCAGGGTGGGGTTGATGTTGGGGATGTGGACGCACTGGCTGTAAGGCTTGAGGTAGGTTTCTATCCCGTATCCCGCGGGAATTGCTTTTCCCGGGATAATGGGATGAAACAAACCCGTTAAATGTATTTTTAAATTATTTATTTACTTTTATAGCTACTTTTCACCATTTTTTTTTCTTAGACTAACGGCGCAAAATGAATCTCATAATTAAAAATAAAAAAGCAATATTATACCCTATATGTAATTTTTTTGAGATATTTGAATGGAAAAATCGTGATTTTTTTTTATTTATAGTAAAGAATAGAGACTGAATACAGATATCGTTGGAAATACACAATCTGTTTTTAGATATAGTCGGCTAAATCAGTTTTACTCAAAATAATGTTCTATTTTCAGATTCCTGTAGACACTTTCCCCACCGGCGAAGATGTAGATCGCGCTCTGTTGAAGAACATCAAAAGTGCAACCTCTAAAAGGTATATATTACTGATATGTTAACATAGATGTTAACCGACTTGAGAAAGACTAATTATTGTATTTAGTTTTCTTTTTTGAAAAAAAAAGAAAAAAAATCCACCCATAAAGATGGAATAATAGCTTTTAGTGTTTTTGAAGTTAGTGTATATAATTTTTAAATAGGTTTTATAATTAGGAAATTAAAAAAAAATTATAAAGGGGTGAAGAAAATTTCTTTATGTCAAGATTTTTCTTAGAATAAGATGCAAGTTATAAGTAATGAAATACACAAACGTACATACAGCTCGTCGCATTTTTAATAATGTCCTCTCTCAGACTACACTATCTGTGGGCCAAATTTCATTTCAATCGGTTCAGTAGTCCTAGCGTGAAAGCGCGACAGTAATGATTATATTACTATTTATTTTACTTTGCTTGTACAACCCTGACGCTTGAGCTGTCATGTAAGTAAATTCTGAAAACAAAGGAATTGCGCTCTTGTTAACGTAGTAATAAGGTGTTATTTCGAATGCTCCAGGTGCGTTAGAAATTTTGTAGATATTAGGCCGGCTTTCTTCAAGCTGTGTGTCAATGTCCTCTTCTTCTATACTTCTTACATCTTTATTTATAACTAGCGACTCGCCCTCGCTTCACTCGGGCTCTTCCCTAGATTTAGCACAGGCAAAGCCGCGGGATCCGCTAGTTATGCATATAAACCTTCCTCTTGAATCACTCTATCTATTAAAAAAACCGCATCAAAATCCGTTGCGTAGTTTTAAAGATTTAAGCATACATAGGGATATAGGGACAGAGAAAGCGACTTTGTTTTATACTATGTAGTGATTTTTCATTACAGAATATTGACAACATTCATACTGGAACTATACAAAGTATTTGTGGACTTATACTTCACTTATATGGAAATAAATCCCATAGTGGTAACAAATGAACGAGTGTACCTACTAGACTTGGCGGCCAAGCTTGATCAGACGGCGGACTTCATCTGTGCCAAGAATTGGGGGGAGATCACCTTCCCCCCTCCATTTGGGAGGGATGCATACCCTGAGGAGGCCCACATAGCTGATCTGGATGCCAAGAGTGGGGCCAGTTTGAAGGTATGTGGGTTCAATGGTAACCGACTTTGGAATAAGTAAATGGTTGTATAACAAAGTTCATATATGGATTTGGTTAGAGTTTTGTGTTATTATATTTTTTTTATGATTGGGAGAATATGGCGGCCGAGTCTGTTTATTTTTTTCTGTACTTATGTAGTATGGCTAAGAAAGTAATTACTTGATAAGTTTAGTCCTTAGTAGATGTATATACATACATATTTTGTATAGTTAAATACAGCTCTTTTGCTTGTAAACTTAGGCTAATAACTTTTTTTCTTTATTATTATAATGTAAATAATTAAATAAATAACTTATATTATTACTTAACTTATTTTTCTGTATATACAGAAAAATAAGTTAATTTAAAAAAAAGTAAAATATTTTAATTTAAAAAAAAAACGCATTCTAGATTTAAATTTTTATGTTTTCTTTTGTTTAAAAGTACTTGTATTAAGCATAATATTATTATATTCTTTATTGCACATAGAAATATAAACAGTAATGCAAGTACAAATTTAGTTTGCAACGGTGGACTTATCTCTATAAGAGATTTCTTCCAGCCAACCTGTGTTAGTGAGAAATAGTGTTATGAAGCAGGCTAAAATAGTGCAGTTTGAGTGCTACGATTATATAATATTATGGTTTACAAGTAATTAAACAAAAAAAAACACTACTTAATATTATTAATCACGTGACGTTTTTAAGCAACTTTTTAAACCCCTCCTCCCCCATGATGATACGTGGTGAGGTTTAAGACCACTAAGTTTATTATTATTATTATATAATATGGCTATTTTTTTAATTACAGCTAACAGTGTTGAACCACGCGGGTCGCATCTGGACGATGGTGGCTGGCGGGGGCGCGTCCGTAGTGTACGCGGACACCGTCTGCGCCCTCGGGGGTGCGGCCGAGCTCGCCAACTACGGGGAGTACTCGGGCGCGCCCAGTGAGGCTCAGACGAGGGATTATGCGAGGACCGTGTTCAGTCTCATGTGTCGTGATCGCCATCCGAAGGGCAAGGTGGGTGGGCTGATTTTTTTTTTAAGGCTGAATAAATTAAGACCTTTGTCAAAATTTTATTAAGGCTGAATAAATTAATTCTTTTGTCTAAATAAAAATTGAAATGTCAATGTCACAGTCGAAAAAAAAACAGATTCCTGAAATATGTTGAATGTCACAGTCAAAATAAAAAAAAGATTCTTGAAGTACAAATTGACAGGTGTGTAAGCTTGAAGTACCAGGATAGCATATGTAAGTAGGAGGTAGGTTTGAATGTTTTTCTTTATACTGTTGATGAATGTATTGAGAATGAAATGAATGGGCTGAAGGACAACATGTGTATGTGTGTGTGCGTGCGTGCGTGCGTGCGTGCGTGCGTGCGTGCGTGCGTGCGTGCGTGCGTGCGTGCGTGCGTGCGTGCGTGCGTGCGTGCGTGCGTGCGTGCGTGCGTGCGTGCGTGCATGCGTGCGTGCGTGCGTGCGTGCGTGCGTGCGTGCGTGCGTGTGTGTGTGTGTGTGTGTGTGTGTGTGTGTGTGTGTGTGTGTGTGTGTGTGTGTGTGTGTGTGTGTGTGTGTTCACCTTATGTGTTGCCACCGGTATTCGAAGGTGAAGGTTTCTTGTAAATACCGTTAGATTAAAATCTCTCTCGAGAGATTGTAAATTTTCTAAAGATTGTGAACAATAATACACTGCGTACAATTTAACGCATTGTTTTTCGGTAGACTAAAAATATCTTCTTTTTGAGAACTGTAAATACGCAAAATAGGCGGAAAGACGTCGAGTTGCCGAAATCATCCTGTGGTTACCATACCAATGTGTATGCATTTCTAACGGTTGAAATATAGGTACGTAATGTTGCTAGTAATCAATATTTTTAGGAACCAGAAGTGAAATTTCGAAAAAAAATAAAAAGACAATCACGACTATTTGTTCACATATTATACATTACATAACAATTTAAACAAACACAGTCTACAAAAATAAAATAAAAGCTCTAACTTTTAATTTACAAAATAGGCAGGTTGACTTTCCAAACGGACAAGGTTTCCCCTTACACTAGTTTACAGTACGTGAAATTAGCCTCGAATGAAGCGCGCACAGGCTTATATAAGCTCGCCGTTACCACCACTAAACGATATCCCTTCCACGATGACGTTTTCTTACTATTCTTCCAACAATATACAAATTTTTTGTCAATTATTAACTTCCTATTTTGACTTCCTCCAGGTCCTGATCATAGGGGGTGGTATAGCCAACTTCACAAACGTAGCAGACACCTTCAGAGGCATCATCACCGCGATTGAGATGTACAAGGACGCGTTGATACAGTACAATGTGACGATCTTTGTGAGGCGAGGTGGACCTAACTATCAGGAGGGGTTGAGGTGAGTGCGGGTTCGATGCTCTTCAGTTAATGCTTTTAACAGCTACATGGTACTCCAAGTTATAATCTATCTGTGTACTAAATTTCATTTAAATTGGTCAAATAATTTTGTTATGAAGTATGGAAATAGTAAATAATAAATTATAGACTATATTTAGTATTCCTTAATTAAAGAAGATCAATTTTCCATACAAATTTTCATCCCACTTGAGGGATTACTTCTGGGATAAAAACTATCCTGTGTCCTTTTCCAATGTCGGGATCTTTATACCAAATTTCATCTAAATTGGTTCAGCAGGTTTTTAGTTTATATGTGATAATCAAACATACAAAAATATTTTCTTTATAAGAGAAAACTACTCTAGATGCATTTTATATTTATGTTTAAAATATTTGTTCTTTGTTATATACAGCGGTCGTCAAACTTGGCTCAATATTTATAAACCAAGAATAAATTAAAATTATTGTTTTTTATAACATACAGTGATAATAAAACTTTGCTTAGTAATTATAAACGTAGAATAAATATAAAAAAAATATTTTTTGTAACATAGATCGATAATCAAACTTTGCAAGAAAAACAAATAAAAATCAAATCAAAATATTTTATTCAGCATAAAAATTGTTACAATTTCTTACTGAATGTCACGAGTCTACCACCAGTTCGGAAAGAAGAAACCTCTGACCTGAGAAGAACTCGCGAAAGAAACTCAGCGGGACTATTTTTTTTCTCTCTCTCTTTTTCGAATTAAATTGCGAACTAACAATAATTGTATATGTTGAAATAGTCTTCGAAAAAATCGTTAATCGAATAGTAGCCTTTAGTACACAAACGTTTCTTCACAATTTTTTTAAATTTGGCAATAGGGATAAACAATTATTCATTTTTACCAGGAAAATGCGCGAAGTGGGCCAACGCTTACGCATCCCGATGTACGTGTTCGGTCCAGAGAGCAGCATGACTGGCATCGTGCGGCTGGCGCTCGGCCACGCGCCAGTCCCCCCCGACCACCAGCTCGACTACGCGCCCAGCCAGCTGCCCAAACCCGAACCTGCGGTGAGTGGTTCTCAAAGTTTGCTTTGATTTGGTTTACACTCACTCACACACACTAAATATATAATATATTTTATAATTTTACAAATAATATTTATAAGTTAAAATAATTTTTATTGTTAGCAACACTGTATGAAATATTGGTATATAAGTGGCATCAATGTAACTTTTCTCTCTCTTCCCTTCCTGTATGGTGACGGAAAATAAACGTAGTCAAGCTAGCGAGTTATTTATTATTTTACCAGTCTTAATTAATTTAGATATCTACATATAGTCCATAACACACGCACACTTACACGCACACGCACATGCACATGCACACTCACACGCACACGCACACTTACACGCACACGCACACGCACACTTACACGCACACGCACACACACACGCACGCACACACACACACACACACACACACACACACACACACACACACACACACACACACACACACACACACACACACACACACACACACACACACACACTTTTTATTGTAAAACTCTTTATTTTCAAATTATATATGATGTATTAGTTTTCGTCACTTTGTTGACTTTATATAGCCTTGGTGGATGAGCGGGACACCCAGTAATATGGTTACCACCTAGTACAGGGGCCCTTGCGATAAGTTTGTGTTGTAATCTTAGAGTCAATTAAAGTATTTTTTTTTTATTTGGTATTTGTTTAGCGGCCATTCATTTATTACGTAAGACTATATTCGCTAGTTTTTGACCACCCACCCCACCCTTTTATAAGAAAAAATAAAAATAGGCAGACCCCCTCCTTCCCCTGTTTAATATTTATTACGTAAGAGTCCAAAAGAAAGAATGAATACACGTTTGGTTTATTTTAATGTTTATTTTTTAAAGTATCAATTTTTTGGAATGTTTATTTGTAATTTTAAAGGTACCAGTACCTTTCGCTCGGTTGCCAGCGCTTATTCAAACTTCAAAGTATAATTTTAACTTTGCGCATTTTTTTGATCTTACGTAAGAACTATCGAGACTCCCACCCCCTTGTAAGAAAACATAAAACATGGTCAACTCCAAATCAAAATCAAATGAAATGAAAATGAAATTTTATATTTTTATTTAGAAACTATCAAGCAACTTCTCAAATTTGAGACCGTGGTGACGCCTATAATGCGGTTCTCAAACTTTACATTTTATTTGGGACCAATTTTTACTTTTAGGCGTCAGTCGAAAGTTGACAGTGGTATTTAATATCATATATATTAGAAAAAAACATTATTTTTTATATATTACACCATATCACTACATAGTATAAAACAAAGTCGGTTTCTCCGTCCCTATATCCCTATGTATGCTTAAATCTTTAAAACTACGCAACGGATTTTAAAGGGGGTTTTTTAATAGATAGAGTGATTCAAGAAGAAGGTTTATATGCATAACTAGCGGATCCCGCGGCTTTGCCTGTGCTAAATCTAGGAAAAAGTCCAAGCGAAGCGAGGGCTAGTCGCTAGTAAAAATATAAAAACTGACATAATTTATGACTTAAACAAATATTTCATTACAGCCAGTACCAAAAATCGATCTGCCAGAGCTAACACCAGCTCTGCTAGACCTGGTATGCTCGCAAGCACCCACCAGAGCTGATCTCGGACAGCAGACCTCCAACTCAAGACCGCTTTTCAGTGATAGGACCAAGGCGATAGTGTGGGGCATGCAGAATAGAGCTATACAGGTGAGCACATCACTAGACTAGGGTTGTTGTGTGTGTGGTACAAGGTACATCACTAGTAATAATCAGATATGTAAAAGAATAAATATATGTTTTTATAGGGATATATCTGTGTGTTTTTTTTAATTTGGATTTTCTTATTTAGGAGCAATTGATTAAAAATATAATTCATTTTAATCTGTTTCATACTAAAATTAAGTACAATTTACTTCTAAATTATAATCTATAAAAATAAATAAAATGAACTTCTTTGAATTTTGTCTTTGAAATTGTCTGCCTTTTCTAGTTAATCTCCAAAACGGCTGGATCAATTTTGATAAGACATTTACTGGCTGATAGTTGATAATATAAGGAGTAACTTAGGTTACTTTTATTTTAGAAAAAGAATTGCTTAGCTTATATATAGCAAAATTTTAAAAGCTATAAATATTTTTTATCAAAACAGGGCATGCTTGACTTCGACTATATATGTAGAAGAGCGGAACCCTCTGTGGTGGCCATCGTCTACCCCTTCACAGCGGACCATAAACAAAAATATTATTTTGGAAACAAAGAAGTCTTTATACCAGGTGATTTTTTTTAAAATTTTATCATATTTTTATCTATATACGACACGATTGGCTCAGTTTGTAGTGACCCTTTCTGTGTAAGCGGTCGCGGGTTCGAGTTATAATGGAGCATTCATTTGTTGAGCTCGAATGTTTGTACTACAGTCATGTATGTTTTTATATTTACAATATGTATGTATTTAAACTTATATATGTTCAGTGTATAAACTATCTTGTATCCGTAACACAAGCCTCGTAACTTATTGTGGAACTAGATGGCGCTGGGTAACGTCCCAACATTTTTATTATTTATTAAATTATAGTTTACTTTTATATCTTCTAATTTCTTTTTATGAAATGATCTATTTATACTATGTAGTATATTATCATCTTAACTATACCAATATAAAAAGTTGCATCGAAATATGTACAGCCGTTTTTATTTATATTAATTTTATTTATAATATATATACAGATGGACAGTTTTTTTAATAAGTATAAATTTTTCAGTTTTCAGCGACATGGATGTGGCCATGCGTAAACATCAAGAGGCAACCGTTTTAGTGAACTTCGCTTCGCTTCGATCTGCATATGATAGTACTTTACAGGTATTCTTTTTAAAATATTATTGGTTTTTTTTTACACACAGCACTATCTAGTTTCACGGTAAGGTACGAGCCTTGTGTTATGGATACTAGATGGTTGATATACTACACATATATAAGTTTAAATACATACATATTATAAATATAAACATCCATGACTGGAGAACAAACATTCGTGCTCAACAAATGTATGCCCCCAGCGGGACTCGAACCCGCGACCGCTTGCGCAGCAAGTAGGGTCACTACCCACTGAGCCAAACGTGTCGTCGAATTTAATTATTTTCTGCGCTCTCTGAATAACAAAGTGATGCAGGTTCAATTTCGGCTATCGTACCTCTAATATTTTCTCGTGAGAAAGATTCTAACATGATTAACACTTTTGTTACGGTGAAGGAAAACATCGTGAGGAAACCTGCATGTCTGAGAGAACCTAGCAAGTTTTCGAAAGACATGTGAAGTTTGCCCACACTTGTCCAGCAAGGTGGACTATGGCCTCACCCTCGTATTGAAGAAGGCCCACGCCCAGCATTGGGACGATTAAAAGGGCTGACTACAATTACTCCTTGGAGAAATATGTGCTTAATTCGTCAATAACGACACGTTTTGCTCAGTTGGTAGTGACCCTACTTTTTGCGGCAGCGGTCGCGGGTTCGAGTCCCGCTGGGGACATTCATTTGTCAGGCACGAAATGTTTGTATTTCAGTCATGGGTGTTTATGTTTATAATATTATTATGTATTTGTTTAAACTTTAAATATGTGTAGTACATCAACTATCTGGTATCCGTAACACAAGCATCATAGCTTAAAAAGACTGAGATTAAGATTTAAAAAAATGTACCGCTGAGTTTCTTACGCCAGTTCTTCTCAGGTCAGAGGTTTCTTCTTTCCGAACTGGTGGTCGACTCATGACGTTCAGTAAGAAATTGTAACAATTTTTATGCTGAATAAAATATTTTGATTTGATTTGATAACACGGAACTAGATAGTGCTGTGTGTAATAATGTCCCAACATATTTATTATTTATTATAATATGAAAGTAAATAATATATTTTTAATATGTATTTTTTACAGGCAATGCAGCATTCTCAGATCAACACTATTGTCATCATCGCTGAGGGAATCCCCGAGAATATGACAAGGAAAATCATCAAATTGGCAGACGCTAGAGGGGTGAGGAGTTATATTTTTTTATATTTTTTATCTCTGTCTGTTTGTTACTACTATTATTGTGTAATGGATTAATAATAATTATTTTGATAATAAATGATGGTGGTCTGGTCAAACCTAACAATATTTGCAATCAACTCCTTTCGATTCGAATAATGTTTGCTCAGAAGCTTTCTTTTATCATTCACATTTTTTTTTCAAAAGTTAAGAAATATTCAAAATAAGAAAAGAAAATACAGTATCTCTTAAGATTACACCAAGGTGTTAAATAAATTTTTTTTTTTTTTTTTAATATCGATCGAAGATTCGATTTTAACCATTTTTTTTAAGTTCAGAGTTTCAGAAAATCGGAACATTTCTAAATCAATGACCTGAATTTTTTTCAGACACTTAACAATGATAAATACATTTTTATTATCACACATTTATATGACATAGCTTGCGCTTCCTGTTTCTTGTTACACACTTCCGTCCCTTATTACAAAATCAGCTGTTACACATCAATAAACATACTAATTATTAATTAATTTTTCAGGTAAACATAATTGGTCCTGCCACAGTGGGTGGAATAAAGCCGGGCTGTTTCAAAATTGGCAACACCGCTGGTATGATAGACAATATCATAGACAGCAAACTGTATAGACCCGGCAGGTAAGTTATGGAAACTATACATAATAATTATAAATCTATACTTAATATTATAAAGCTGAAGAGTTTGTTTGTTTGTTTGAAGGCGCTAATCTTAGAAACTACTGGTCCGAATTGAAAAATTCTTTTAGTGTTGGATAGTCCGTTTATCGAGGAAGGCTATAGGCTATATTACATCACGCTACGACCAACAGGAGCGGAGCATCAATGAAAAATGTTGCATAAACGGGAGAAAAAAAATTGTTTTTGGTTTTCAGCCTTTAGAACATAAAAAGTATACAAAAACTTGACAAACTATATACTTAAACCTTCCTCGAGAACCACTCTATCCATTGGTGAAAATAGCATGAAAATCGGTGCAGTAGTTTTAAAGCTTATCGCGAGCGGACAGACAGACGCGGCGGAGGACTTTGTTTTATATTATGTAGTGATAAAATGGGGAAGGAGTGTCTGTATATATATACCGACAAAATATTAAATTATAAATAATAGTGTACAAAATTATGAGTCCGTCTGTCATTTTGTTCCGGTTAATGCCAGAAACGTATGGACCGATTCTGATAGAACTGCTGGCTGTAAACGATTCTTTTTTTTATATTTGTAAAATAAAGTTGTTATATCCAAATTATAAGAATAAGAAACTGAGAGTTTTCATAATTTTTATTTGTCTGCCTGTCTGTCGTTTTGATCTCCGAAATAGATGTACCGATTTGGATGAGACCGCAGCCTAAAAGCACTATTATATATTTTTTAAATCAGATTTTCAATTCAATTCAATTCTGTTGTTGATGGCTTCAAAGCGTGCCAGTTGAGCACAGATTATTTCGCCAATGTCACGTAGAATGGAGAAGACACAAAGGAGATTGGTAAATCATATTTTATGACACTTTATTAGATTTATGCGAAAATTGACATTTTAAATAAATCGGACTTTCGGGATTTTAATTTTTTATATATATTTTTTTATTTTTCAGTGTTGCCTACGTGTCTCGTTCCGGAGGTATGAGCAACGAGTTGAACAACATACTGTCGAAGAATGCAGACGGTGTGTGTGAGGGGGTGGCCATTGGTGGCGATAGATACCCTGGCACGACGTTTGTTGATCACTTGCTTAGGTATGATTAGTTTTTTTATACTGTCAAGTAGAAAAGTACCTTTTAAATTAAAACTTTTAAACCAAACATATTAGAAGGGCTATTACCTGTAATTCAAATATGGCGGTAGAAAGCGCTGTTACTTGAGTCAGCATGTATATCTGCACCTAGTAACGTCTTAACTTGTGATGGAATTTAAAGTATATCCGATATTGCAAATGTAAATAATAAATCAAAAATCAACTAGTGACACACCATCGCTTCGCTCGGGTTCGTCCCTAGATTTAAGGTGACATTTAAACGTTCCTCTTGAATAACTCTATCTACTAAAAAACGGTATCAAAATCCATTGCGTAGTTTTAAAGATCTAAGCATACATAGGGACAGACAGACAGCGGGAAGCGACTTTGTTTTATACTATGTAATGATAATAAATTTGGCATCTGTATGCTTTTATGAAACTGAAACGGTTGAACGGATTTGGATGAAATTTAATCCACAAATAGACTATGATATGGGATAACCATAGACTAGTGTAATAAAAATGTATCTAACGAAATTATACAAGTTTGGCTCAGTTGATAGTGACCCTACTTTCTGCGCCAGCGGTCGCGGATGTTTGTATTTATAATATGTATGCGTTTAAAATTTACATATATCAACTATCTGGTATCCGTCACACAAGCCTCGTAGCTTACCGTGGAACTAGATGGAGCTGTGTTAATGTTACAACATATTTTATTCTTCGAGCTGTGTGTAATAATGTGCCAATATATTTATTTATTATTATTTATTAATTAATATTTCCAACCTATCAAACAGATACGAAGCAGATCCCAACGTGAAGATGATAGTACTCCTGGGAGAAGTGGGCGGTGTGGAAGAGTACCACGTATGCCGGTTGATGCGCGAGCGGCGGATCACCAAGCCTTTAGTGGCTTGGTGTATTGGGACTTGCTCTGGTGAGACACTTAAAATTTAATTTCAAATTCAAATTCAAAATTCAAATTTAAAATTAAAAATTAAAAATTCAAATTCAAATTTAAAATTCATATTCAAAATTCAATCAAAATTCCAAATTTAATATTTGAATTCAAATTTTGTCAAAGTATGTATCTAAATATAAATGTAGCCTTAGTTACTATTTGTAAAATGTGAAAGGCCCCTCAAATACTGTCCAGCCGTTTAAAAGAGCCCCAAAGAAGGGGTAATCCATAAGGTACATCACACTAATTTTGGCAAATTCTTCGGCTTTATAATATTAGTATAGATTTTGGCCATTTTGATGACTTCCATTGCCATTTCATTGTTTTTTAACATGTTATGTCTATGTTTCTTTTTATAAACAGATTTAAATCATAAAACCGCCATATTTATAAATATTACAGTTCAGTTCGCGACACTCGACAGCCATTTTATATACATACTTCATACATTCTACTTAATTTTCTTATCCTTTTTGACAGCCATTTTATGTACATACTTGAGACATTACACAAAATTTAAAGTCAATTTCCTCATCTATTCATATCTCTGTTATCAGATATGTTCACATCAGAGGTCCAGTTTGGTCACGCGGGTTCCTTAGCCGGCTCCGCCCTAGAGAAGGCAGCTGCCAAGAACGCCGCCCTCGCCGCCCACGGTGCCACCGTGCCCGAGTCCTTTGACACCCTCGGCGAAGCCATCAACAAGGTGGGATTCCAACACTTGGGTGGTATTCCATCCCATGTGTCATATTCCACCCCATGGGTCATATTCCACCCTAAGTGGTGGAAGGTGAAACTAGTTCCGTGATTAGCTAACAAGGCTTATGATTCGGATACCGGATTTGGGATTGTTATTATATTACACATATAATTTTAAATATGTACATATCATTATAAATATAATCAGACATAATTGGAGTATAAATATTGTGCTCAACAAATGAAAGCTCTGAGCGGGACTCGAACTTGCGATCGCTGATAAAAATAACCCGAATCAGCGCTGTCCAATATCTTCGAATAGAATGAGGCATCTCTTAGTAAAGTATTGTATGACACGTGCTATTTTTTTATATTTAAATGACTCTTCTAGAAGTTTGGAAATAAAGAATTGAAATTAATATTGTTTTTATTCTTCAGGTGTACAAGAAGTTGGTAGCAGAAGGAAAGATAATAGAGAAGGAGGAGGTGGAACCCCCAAAAGTGCCGATGGATTACGATTGGGCAAGGGTGAGTTGAAAATTATTATATTTTTTTGGGAATATTTATAAATAAAAAATAATAATAATAAAATAGTATTTTACTGCTATTTTATATATGAAAATATTTTTGTAAAAAGAGTTTTTTTTGTAGAAGATTGATTAAACAATTTAATAATAAATAAAAATAAAAAAAAATGATTTTTTTTAAATGTAAAAATATAATTACTTAATATCCCACTGCTGGGAATAAGCCCATACATAGCAATCGAGAACTACTATTTTTCACTATATAACCTAAAAACTCAAAGCTACCATACTTTTAAAGTTTTAACCAACTCGCACTTAACCGTTTCCAGAAGCTAGGCATCATCAGGAAACCAGCTGCCTTCATCAGCACGATCTGCGACGAGCGCGGCCAGGAGTTGAGCTACTGCGGGGTTCCCATCAGCGCGGTGCTGGAGCGACAGCTGGGAGTGGGTGGTACCATCAGCCTGCTATGGTAAGTGAACCCACTACCCTCGTCTTGAAGTTATTTTAGCTATACAAATTTATTCAGAACTGTGTTAGGCAAGAACTCACTGGTACAGTTCTCGAGGCATAAGCTCAGCTTTGCATTTGTGTGAGTGCAGTGTACGGATAGGCACGACGATACGGATAGACGTTGCGTGATTGGTTTAAACCCGTTTAAACTGGTTTTTGATGCGCGGCTATTGGCTTTTAGCTATCACTCACACAAATGCAAAGCTGAGCTTACGCCTCGAGAACTGTACCTACCTATGTGACGACCATTTCTATATTCTAGATGTTCTTTTGATTTTGTCTTTTTGAGAATAAAAAACCTTTAAACCTTAATCCTGATGCTGTACAGGTTCCAACGTGAGCTACCAGAATGGGCGTGCAAGTTCTTCGAGCTGGTCCTCATCGTCACAGCAGACCATGGTCCAGCAGTTTCCGGTGCCCACAACACCATGGTCACCGCTCGTGCCGGGAAAGACCTTATTTCCTCAGTCGTCAGTGGACTATTGACTATTGTGAGTGGCTTTTGACTGATTACGGTGGAATAAAGGGGTTGTGTGTTTGGTATGTATATAGTGGCTAGCATGTACGGTCATAAATCCCGGGTTTGAGTCCCGGGTCGGGCCAAGTTTAGTTATTGAGTCTTTCTGATTAGTAAGCCTCAGTAATAGCCCGGAGTTGGGAAGTTGGCGGTGTGTCACCCCCCTGCTGAGGCAGAGCTCGTAAAGCCGTCGGTCTTACTAGTCGTGTCTTACAGTCGTCCCACCGGAGTATGAGAGTAATAGGAACAGAGAGTGCACTTGTGTCTGCACTATAATATCTTCTGCAGTTGGCTAGTCTCAATTAGATTGACCGCCATGACCGAAATCGGTCAGAGAACATTATTATTATTATGTTTGTATGAGTGGATGGCGTGGCCTATTTTGTGTTATGATTCATAATATGTGTTGTGAATTAAAATGGCGGATTTTATATTTTATTTCTAGATTGTTTGTCTTCATCGAGTGGAATACTCCACTCGATTAAGACAAAAAAAATAATAAAAATAGGTTTTAAGGAGGTAGTTATCTGTACATGTAATCTGTACATTAAATACATTTTGGTCTTACTAAATAGTTATTATATTATATCATATAAAATTATATGTATCGTATATATGCCTAATGTATATTTTATAAAATTTATATCTGTCTGTCCGTCTGTCTGTGGGCACATAACTTAAAACCAATTTTTAGGTGCAGAAAAATATCAATTTTTAAGTTTATTGTGAATTTCATTACTCCTGTATTTCTTAGTTTGTTCATTAGCAATACGCGCGGCTTCGCCCGTGTTCTTTTTTTTAATCGCTACTAAACTTCATTCGATCACTCGCTGGGTTGAAAACGGGGCCTGAGCCCCGCGGCTACCTATTTCACATATAATGTGCGGCGTGCACTCCTCCTCTCCTGTTATTGTTGTTTTAGTAGGGATGGATTTTCTTGCAATTAAAACAGCCCATATTAATCAGTGATAATGTAGCATTTAAATGGTGAAAGAATTTTTTAAATTAGTCTAGTACTTTTTGAGCCAATTTGTTACAAATATACTTACATACAAACCTTTCCTCTTTATAATATTAGTATAGACAAAGAAACATATAAAACAACTAGAAAACCCGGCCCGCTTCGCTGGGCGTAAGTTAAAATAAAATAAATAAATAAAAAATAAATAAAAAATAAAAAATAAATAAAAAAATTAAAAAATAAATAAAATAAATTAAAAATACTACTCCTTACTACATTTTAGCCACGCGCCATCTATAATCTAAAAAACAGAAATACGGCGCCATCTACCGGATATCTGTGCTACTTGGATGCCAAAACGCCGTCTATTAGGATTTTATAGAACTAACCGATAAATACACACTAAAGTCGTATAATAAACATTTAATTTGAAATAAAATAATATTGCGACTATAAATGAAGATGTAAGCTATCCTATCTTTCAAGTTGGATCAAACTGCACACGGTGTGCAAATTTGATTAAAATCGGTTAAGTAGTTTAGGAGTCCATCGCGAACAAACAACGTGACACGTGATTTATATATATTAGATTAGATAATTTAATAATAATATCGTGTAACCCACCAGGGGGACCGGTTCGGCGGAGCGTTAGACCGTGCGGCGCAGGACTTCTGCGCGGCGTACGACCGCGGACAGCACCCGCAGGAGTTCGTCAACGAGAAGCGCGCCAAGGGGGAGCTCATCATGGGCATCGGACACAGGTGAGGGGGAGGGGGGGGGGGTTTAGTGAGGTAGAGAGGTACGGGGTAGGGGCTCTCCCCTGGTGTGGGGTGTGAGGTAGTAGGGGAGGGGTGAGAGATAGGGGGGGGGTGAGTAGGTTGGAGGGGGAGTTGGGTGGTCGGGGAAGGGTGAGGATAGGGGGAGAGATAGCGAGAGTTGATAAGAGGTGGTGAGAGACGAGGGAGTGATGGGTCCTTGTGTGGCGAGAGTGGGGTTAACCAATACTACTATGTATTGTGAAAAGAAATCGGCGTATTATTATGAATTTTAAGATTTGTGACTCATAATAACACAGTTTCAATTATGTGAACGTAAATCGTTAAATAATTGAACGAATGAACTAATGTATGAATGAACGAATGAATGTATTATAATTAAATAAATAATTAATTAAAGAACTGTAATATTTCGAGGAAAGTTTAATAATTATTAATTTACTTGTACAAAGCAGTTGTCAGTTTGCAGATCCAAAGAGAAAAGAGAGAGTAATGAACAAGATGGGATGTAATTTAATATGTTTACACATATTGTTCGGGAGTAGATTTAAGGTGACAATAAGGTGTATGATGTAGACACGTAATGGCGATTGGTGTTTAATTTTAATGTAATTTTTTAACACAGATAATGTATATTACTTTTAAAGAGTGAATGAACGATCGAATGGTTGAATGAACGATTAAATGAATGACTAAAATACTAAAAACCAAACAAAACAATCAATAGGGTGAAATCCATCAACAACTCTTTGTTTTTGACTGTGAGCCTTTGTCAGGCCCCAGGTTTGGCACCCATAGATAAGTATTGGTAGGATGCACCTGTTGAATATTTTACGCTTATTTGGCATTGGAGTGTTTTTGTTCTTCAATATTTGATTTATTTAGATTGAATAAAATACTAAAAACTAAACAAAACAATCAACAGGGTGAAATCCATCAACAATCCAGACTCCCGCGTGCGCGAGTTAAAAGCGTACGTAACAGCGCGTTGGCCGGCGTGGCCCGTCACAAGATATGCCCTAGATGTAGAAGCCATTACTACCAGGAAGAAGCCGAACCTGATCCTCAATGTTGATGGTATAGTGGCAGCCGCCATGGTGGACCTGTTTAGACACTGCCAGCTGTTTTCACAGTGAGTTTTTTTTATATATGTTGGGATAAAACAGCGCCATCTAGTTCCGTGGTGTGAGGCTTGTGTTATGGATACCAGATACGAGTAGTTGACG
This sequence comes from Boloria selene, assembly GCA_905231865.2. Lineage (NCBI taxonomy): Eukaryota > Metazoa > Arthropoda > Insecta > Lepidoptera > Nymphalidae > Boloria > Boloria selene. The sequence goes on along the minus strand of HG993159.1, from coordinate 5,468,058 downwards.
CGTTCTAAAGATCGGAAACCAAATTGAGTTTAAATACATACATATTATTATTATTATTATAAATTATTATAAACAGCGATATGACTGGAGTATAAACATCCGAGTTTAACAAATGAATGCCGCCAGCGGGGCTCGAACCCGCGACCGCTGGCGTAAGAAAGTAGGGTCACTACAAACTGTCTGGTCCGGGATGAGGAACAATTATGATATACGGTCAAGAATTTAAATCCCTTTTCAATTAATTACACAAAAAATGTATACTATAGAAAAAAAACTCATTTGGTTAAAAGAATGTAGGTATCATTTATAACAGCTTCCTACAATATTACTAGTTTGTGATTGCAATTTTTAATAACTAGTCAAATAAGCGCTTAGGTTAGAAGACACCCATTTTTTAAATATTTTTTTAAAATTTTATTTTCTTATTTCAGAGAGGAAGGCAACAACTACATAGCAATGGGCTCAATCAACGCTCTCTTCGTGCTCGGTCGTACCATCGGCCTGGTGGGGCACTACCTTGACCAGAAGCGGTTGAAACAACCCCTATACCGTCACCCATGGGATGACATCACCTACATGTCCCCATTGAACTGAGTAACTAAACTTATAGATGGCGCTCTTGCATATATAACCTTTCAAATTAAAAAAAAAACATTTTTTTTATTACTATTTATTTTTTAAACTCATTATTGTACACCAATAATACATTACAAAGAATAAACACAAAACACAAAAAGAAAAGATGTACAGAAGGCGTTTTACTGTTTTCGAATAAAAAACTGGTGGAAAAATCTCAGAGTAACTACTTTTTTTATGTGACTATGCTATTTTCTTCTCTTTCACACTGTAATACATTCCGTGTTTTAAAAGTAATATATTTAATTACAATATATCGCACATTATGAATATAGATTAAATTAGATATTTGTCTCGCAACCGTTTGCTTTAGTTCTAGAAGTCGCCACGAGTGGCGCTGATGTACGTAGTTACCATGTGAATGTAGCTGTATGTCAGTAGCGTGAAGTTAGTGATGAAGGTTGATAGCTCACTGGTTATTTTTTTATTTTTGAGACAGCACTAGTTCTAGAGAGTGCCACGATTGGCGCTGATGTACGTAGATACCACGTGAATGTAGCTGTATGTCAGTAACGTGAAGTTACCGATGAAGGTTGATAGCAAGCGCGTTTTTTTAATTTTTGAGACAGCACTAATTCTAGAAAGTGCCACGAGCGGCGCTGATGTACGTAGATACCACGTGAATGTAGCTGTAAATCAGTGGCGCGAAGTTAGCGATGAAGGTTGATAGCGAACGCGTTTTTTTAATTGTCTTCTTGTTCTGATATGTTTTTATATCTAATACTCACACGTTCTTAGTACGCATATTCTTTTTTGTAGAGGAAAGGTATAATTTTTCCATTTCTTTCGCACATTTGTGTGTATGAAAGAGATATCAGTAATTTAGTTTTATTATGAGCAAGAGTAGTACAAGAGTAGTAGATGTATATTATAGTTCCAAAATATGCCGTTATGGCGTTATTTTAAATGTTGTAACTTTTACTCGCTTGCGCTTTAATTTTTTATAAAAATCATTTATATATGCATATATTTATTTTATTATATTAACTCGTAAAATTGGTATAATCTGTGTTTATTGATCGCTTTTTACAATTTCCCGCCATTATCAGGAGCGCCATCTTTATTTAATATTAGCAATAAATATTAGCGAATGTTAGTTCGGGAATATTACGATTAGGCTCGATTTTTATTTAATTATACGTTTCTTACAATTGAGTGGTTTGTTTTGTATAATATGTTTTTATCGCGGCTTTACTTGCAATTTTTGCGAGTACATGCCTAATGTACTCATCTACAGACGACACGTGACTCAATATGCTGTGCCAGCGGTCGCGGGTTCGAGTCCTGCTAGGAGCATTCATTTGTGCGATGACCATGAATGTCTATTCCAGTCATGGGTGTTTATGGTATCCTTAACACAAGCCTCGTACCTTACCACGGAACTAGATGGTGCTGTGTTATAATGCCTCGACATGTTTTATTTATTTATAGTGTCATTTCAAAATATCACCTTAATGGGAACCGTCCAGATTTTTTTTCATTTTCAATGAATACTTTTAAAAAATAACTTTAAATTATATTTTGTCTTTAAAATATTCACTCAATTGTAAGAAGAAGTATGCAGATTACAATGAATAAATGTTGTATTTTTTGTTATATATACAAGTATGTAACTCAAAATAAATAATATAAGGTCACAAGTATAGATTAAAAATAATAAAATATGACAGTTGACGTTAAGTACAAGGACAGATAAAAAAATCTTTTTTTTTTAATTCACAATTTGACTAGAGTATTTTATATACATATCTGCTGAGTGATGCTTATCATTATTTTATTTTTTTAATATTGATAAGACTATTTAATGCTGATATAGTTTATCTGTGACATGGTAATGACAGGCACAAATGTATGTAGAGGAATATTTTCATACCATATTTAAATATGTGAATTCGATTTTTAAATTTGACAATCAACGACATTTTGTATCTGTATTTTTTTTATTTAAGAACTGTCAAAAGTCTATTGTTTTATAAATTTTGTTTATTTTTTTTTTGGTTTTTATTATATCAATAAATTTTAAAATATTTGTTCTCATTTGCATTTAAAAGCTGATAATTCGCAATCTGATACTAAAAATAGCATGTATAATGTATAAACATTTAATATATTAAAAATGTCATACAAAATTTGTGTAACTTTGACCGTACGATGATTTCGTAATGTAATATTTCAATCGACATTTATTATTTCCTTTTTTTCATTGCTTGTTGAAGATGCCTCGATTTAATGTCTCGAATATTTTAGTTATTAAGTTTAAGATATAGAAAACAAACGAACAAACATATCGTCGCTGTTGAAAGATAACCTCGTATGTCCAGAGATCCAAACTTTACAGGAAATGAAAAAAAAGGTTCATTTTGTCAATGTTTCTCAAACAAGAGGTTTTCGTTTTACTCCAAATATGGCACTAGTCATGTATTGGGTTTACGGTTTCGTCGTAATATAAAAATAATAAAATTTAGAGGTGGGCGAAACTGCTATCTGTTGATAACATGTTATAACTGTAGCGGTGGGCGAAACCGTGTTATAACTGTAGCGGTGGGCGAAACTGCTTATCTGTTAATAACGTGTTATAACTGTAGAGGTGGGCGAAACTGCTATCTGTTGATAACATGTTATAACTGTAGCGGTGGGCGAAACTGCTATCTGTTAATAACGTGTTATAACTGTAGCGGTGGGCGAAACTGCTATCTGTTGATAACATGTTATAACTGTAGCGGTGGGCGAAACTGCTATCTGTTAATAACGTGTTGTAACTGTAGCGGTGGGCGAAACTGCTTATCTGTTAATAACGTGTTATAACTGTAGAGGTGGGCGAAACTGCTATCTGTTGATAACATGTTATAACTGTAGCGGTGGGCGAAACTGCTATCTGTTAATAACGTGTTATAACTGTAGCGGTGGGCGAAACTGCTATCTGTTGATAACATGTTATAACTGTAGCGGTGGGCGAAACTGCTATCTGTTAATAACGTGTTATAACTGTAGCGGTGGGCGAAACTGCTATATGTTAATAACGTGTTATAACTGTAGAGGTGGGCGAAACTGCTATCTGTTGATAACATGTTATAACTAGCGGTGGGCGAAACTGCTATCTGTTAATAACGTGTTATAACTGTAGAGGTGGGCGAAACTGCTATCTGTTGATAACATGTTATAACTGTAGCGGTGGCCGAAACTGCTATCTGTTAATAACGTGTTATAACTGTAGAGGTGGGCGAAACTGCTATCTGTTGATAACATGTTATAACTGTAGCGGTGGGCGAAACTGCTATATATTGATAAAGAGTTATAAGAATACGCTATTTTTAAAATGCCTAATATTTTTTACGCTATAATATATTTATACGTTATATATTTTCGCATTATTTCGCGCACACGACTCGTGATAAAAATATTATACGGCTAGCACGAAGTGTCAAGCGCGGTAGTGGTCGTCCATATAGTGATTACATTCTCTTTGTTGTGGTCTTATTATATGTAATAAAAATAAATTAAAAAATAGCTATAGCGCTTGCCTCTGCTTATAAATAAGAGACGATTAGGTTATTATAAATAGCATGCTATTTATAAATAGCAGGTTATTTTTTCAGCTATCTAGAATAACGAGCACCCCTAAAAATTGCCTACAAAAAGCCGTTGCGCCCCACTTCTATATAAAATACGTAATTTTCATTTGATTTTACAAAAAAAAATGCATTTTTGACATACGAGGTTATCATTCTACAGCGACGATATATAAGTTTGTTCATCGAGATGGAACAATGATCGGGAACACTTATTTAAAGACGAAGCGTCTAGAACCTTCTATAGTGTAAGATAATAATGTACCAATAAATTATTAAAGATGTCTTTAATAATTTATTGGTACATTTCTGGTGTGTAGTGCTTTGTAAATATTGGTAATTGTCAACTCTGAATATATTTTTATTTTATGATTTCTTTTTGTTTTATTTTCCTGCTTCTTTCGGCTTTGAGTTTTTTTTTTGGATTTTTTGAAATATTTTTTTTAGCTATAATATATGTAATTTATATACAAACATACATATTATATTAATCAAATCAAAATATTTTATTCAGCATAAAAATTGTTACAATTTCTTACTGAACGTCATGAGTCTCCCACCAGTTCGGAAAGAAGAAACCTCTGTCCTGAGAAGAACTGGCGAAAGAAACTCAGCGGGACTAATTTTTTTTTTATCGTATTCTCACTCTTTTTTTAAATTAAATTGTGAATTAACAATAATTCTATATGTTGAAATAGCCTGGCGGCGATCACATCATTCCCAAGGCGTACTGTCTTGTTGGGAAGGATCGCCGGCAGAGGTGTTCTTAATTAAAAACGGTAAAATAGTTCCTTCCGTTCGTTTATTAAGTACATATTGTTACAAATATAGGTAATGCGTGCGCTTGCGCTGACAGTGCGAAATAATAATGTGAAGCGTTCCGCGATGAGAGGGCCGGGGGGGTGAATAGCCGGTGTTGTCAGCGCGAACAAGCTCCCCGGGGTTGGATCCATCAGATCCAAGACATCCAATCCAGTTATTCAACATGGGCAGGTAAGGGACAAATTCTATTAACTAACAAATATCGTTATTTTCAAGTAAAATGTTTAAATTATCATGGTTGGTCATGGTAGTTATTATAAATATTATTTTAAATTTTAAGGAATCATTATGTGACAAAGTCCCTCCATCATTAACAGTAGTGGATGGTGAGGTGACTATAAAGGACTTCGATCACTGCGTAATAACAAACAATGGAGTGGTGTATAATATAACAAATGAATCTAAAGAAAGAATTAAAAATTTGGAACAACCTTTATTTGGACTTGTGTCATGGTTGTGTGATTCGAACTACAAAGGTGAAACAATATCATTCTTTACATGTGGATCTTGTGGTATGTACTGTGTGTATAATCAATACATAAACAGATGCAAAAATAATGTACTTCCTGTAATGTTAGGATTAGCTATATCCATAATTTTATTTATGCTCATATTATTGTTATCTCTCACAGTTTTTAAAAAAACTTTAAATATTGCAATTGCAAAAGTAATAGTATATTTTTTAATGAGATCAGATAGAAAGAGGGTTAAGAGGATAATGAGATACAATAAATCCACAGGATTGAATATAGATGTCAAGCTTAAAAAAGTGACATATAACAATGATATCATTGACAAGCTTATAGAAGAAAAACGCATAATGTCAGTTAAACAAGTTTCACCAAGAGATGTAGATCCTATTTACTCTGAAATAATTTATAACAGATCAGCTGAGTACAATAAAGTTAATGACATGCTTAAGCAATCTGAAGATAGGCTCAGATTTTTTCAAGATTTGGAAAATAACAGGAAATATAGATCAATTAAAAGATCAAGTGTCAGCAAAGCATTAGTGACTGGAATTGCCCTAACAACAATAGCACCAAATGAGTAATGGAAATGACACTTATGGATGTGACCAGATGCTTTATTTAAAAAGCAATGGACGAATATGTTATAGTGACAAATGTTACGATCTATCAACTTATTCTTTATCACTTGCTGATGGAGAAACAGCTTGCTTTAATGATTTAAATAACGAAAAGTTATCTATTAAGCTTGACTCAATTTATAACATTGCAAGATTTAGCTCATTATATGATACTAGCTCATATGAGATAACTAACGAAATGCATTGGAATTGCTTAGGTTCAGGGAAATGTTGGTGGGGAGAGGAGTGTGGGAATGGGTACAAACTTAATATATTAGAGAAGAATACAAAAGAGCCACATGGGTACGGATGCCATATGACATCTGTAAGTTGTGTTGGATCAATGTGTTCTCATGGTACATCTTGTGTATGGTATAGATGGCAAATAAGCCCTAAAGGCCCCAAAATACCTATTTATACTTTAGTTTCTGAAATATGGGAAGTTAGTATTACTATCAGGTATAAAGATTTAATCCGTCATATTGTATTGAATACTAATAATCCAAAATATGATATGAATAATATATTAAGCGAAATTATGGATCACATGCCGTTCTACATATCAGGAGTGTCATATGAGAAGCAACACCTAAGGGAATCACTCATATCTATAAATGGCACATATTTTAATGTTGATTCATCACCCCACAACATGCCACAAAGAGGTATGATAGGAGACATACAAATTGACAAACATAGTGATAAAATTTTATACTATGATAACAACCTGGATTGCAGTGTTGATTCTTGTAAAGTTAAATGCATCACTAATGAGCCTGCAATAAATAGACTTACTGATAGCAGCCCATACAAAGTTGATTCAAGCAATATACAGCACCTGCTAATGTACAATAAAGGTTGGATAAATTATAAATATAGATCAAGTGGTCATGGGACAATATCTTTTGGGAATGTTGAGCTAAAGGAATTGATTGTGGAGAAACCTCATTGTGAAATTAGTGTTGGAATATCTTATGCATGTGAAGCATGTCTTGAGCAACCTAGAGCCACTCTGGTGTCAAAAAATCTTAAAAATGAAGGTATGATGGACTTTGAATCTAACTGTACTTGGGATAGGTCATCAATATCATGCAACAATGAAATGTATGATATAGTACAGATAAGTAAAAACAAGTATTGCAATATTTATGTACCTCTGATAAATCAAAGCATAGACATAACATTTGAATATGAGTATCGTGGTGTATTGACAGATATGAAGACGATAAGAGCAGAGACATCTACAGATATAATTAATGAATTGATGGGAAACCAATCTTTCATAACAACACTCCTTACATCATTAAGTGGTTTCATGCTGTTTACTGGAATAGCTACTGTAGGTATCAAGGTGCTTAGATTAGGTGTGTTAGCAATTGGCAAAAAAGAAGTCCAAAATGCATAATTTTGGAGGAATAGGTTAACGTAGTACTATACAAACTTCACTTTGTTGGGAAGGATCGCCGGCAGAGGTGTTCTTAATTAAAAACGGTAAAATAGTTCCTTCCGTTCGTTTATTAAGTACATATTGTTACAAATATAGGTAATGCGTGCGCTTGCGCTGACAGTGCGAAATAATAATGTGAAGCGTTCCGCGATGAGAGGGCCGGGGGGGTGAATAGCCGGTGTTGTCAGCGCGAACAAGCTCCCCGGGGTTGGATCCATCAGATCCAAGACATCCAATCCAGTTATTCAACATGGGCAGGTAAGGGACAAATTCTATTAACTAACAAATATCGTTATTTTCAAGTAAAATGTTTAAATTATCATGGTTGGTCATGGTAGTTATTATAAATATTATTTTAAATTTTAAGGAATCATTATGTGACAAAGTCCCTCCATCATTAACAGTAGTGGATGGTGAGGTGACTATAAAGGACTTCGATCACTGCGTAATAACAAACAATGGAGTGGTGTATAATATAACAAATGAATCTAAAGAAAGAATTAAAAATTTGGAACAACCTTTATTTGGACTTGTGTCATGGTTGTGTGATTCGAACTACAAAGGTGAAACAATATCATTCTTTACATGTGGATCTTGTGGTATGTACTGTGTGTATAATCAGATGCAAAAATAATGTACTTCCTGTAATGTTAGGATTGGCTATATCCATAATTTTATTTATGCTCATATTATTGTTATCTCTCACAGTTTTTAAAAAAACTTTAAATATTGCAATTGCAAAAGTAATAGTATATTTTTTAATGAGATCAGATAGAAAGAGGGTTAAGAGGATAATGAGATACAATAAATCCACAGGATTGAATATAGATGTCAAGCTTAAAAAAGTGACATATAACAATGATATCATTGACAAGCTTATAGAAGAAAAACGCATAATGTCAGTTAAACAAGTTTCACCAAGAGATGTAGATCCTATTTACTCTGAAATAATTTATAACAGATCAGCTGAGTACAATAAAGTTAATGACATGCTTAAGCAATCTGAAGATAGGCTCAGATTTTTTCAAGATTTGGAAAATAACAGGAAATATAGATCAATTAAAAGATCAAGTGTCAGCAAAGCATTAGTGACTGGAATTGCCCTAACAACAATAGCACTAGGAGTGAGCGTTCCAAAGACGAACCGTTTTTGACAACCGTTTTCTGTTCGACGACGGAAGAACCGTTTTCATATTCTGACTAAAACAGTCTTCGTTGCGAAACCAGTCTTCGAATGTGTGATATGATTTTATACTTAATATCCCTAAAAATAAAGTCGAAAATGTAATGTCCTGCAAAATTTTCGTTCGCGCTTTTCAAAAACAGTCTTCGTTGCGAAACTAGTCTTCGAATGTGTGATATGATTTTATACTTAATGTCCCTAAAAATAAAGTCGAAAATGTAATGTCCTGCAAAATTTTCGTTCGCGCTTTTCAAAAACAGTCTTCGTTGCGAAACCAGTCTTCGAATGTGTGATATGATTTTATACTTAATGTCCCTAAAAATAAAGTCGAAAATGTAATGTCCTGCAAAACCGTTGCGCAACCAGTCTTCGAATGTGTGATATGATTTTATACTTAATGTCCCTAAAAATAAAGTCGAAAATGTAATGTCCTGCAAAACCGTTGCGCAACCAGTCTTCGAATGTGTGATATGATTTTATACTTAATGTCCCTAAAAATAAAGTCGAAAATGTAATGTCCTGCAAAATTTTCGTTCGCGCTTTTCAAAAACAGTCTTCGTTGCGAAACCAGTCTTCGAATGTGTGATATGATTTTATACTTAATGTCCCTAAAAATAAAGTCGAAAATGTAATGTCCTGCAAAACCGTTGCGCAACCAGTCTTCGAATGTGTGATATGATTTTATACTTAATGTCCCTAAAAATACCGTCGAAAATGTAATTTCCTGCAAAACCTTCGTTTGCGACATTCAAATTTCAAAGCAAAGAATGATTTTTTTACTGTTATCACAGATTACACTGTAATGAACATAAAGTATCAAATAAACTATGTTTTCAGATTTTCTCTCGATTTCTTTCATTTTCGGTTCCCGACGTTTAGAAATTAAAATGCAGAATATAACAAAATAAATTAAAAAAAATCTAAAACGGCACCAATACTCAAACAAAACCAATTTCTTAGTTTTAATTTTAAACATTATATAATTTTAATAAATTTAATAATAAGTGAATATGGAATTATATTTATTTAATTTTCGTTAAAACTTCGCAAACAAAAAATCTAAATAAATCCACGAGAAAATCTGAAAACAGTTTTATTTAGAAACAGTTTACTCGTTCAGACGTGAAGAGGATACAAACACACAGACACACAAATTTGCGCATTTATAATATTAGTAGATGATAAATTTACTCTTCTTGCGTCGCAGTTCTAACGACTAATTTACAATTGAAAACCATGAAACATGTCAAAAAAATGGGTCCCTCGTTTTATACGTTTCACACAACTCTATTGCAACTAGTTGCGAACGCGAACCGTTTCGAAGACTAGTTTTCGTCGTAGGGAAAACGGTTGCGTTTCGTTATCTCTAAAGTCGACAACGACTCACTCGTAAATAGCACCAAATGACACTTATGGATGTGACCAGATGCTTTATTTAAAAAGCAATGGACGAATATGTTATAGTGACAAATGTTACGATCTATCAACTTATTCTTTATCACTTGCTGATGGAGAAACAGCTTGCTTTAATGATTTAAATAACGAAAAGTTATCTATTAAGCTTGACTCAATTTATAACATTGCAAGATTTAGCTCATTATATGATACTAGCTCATATGAGATAACTAACGAAATGCATTGGAATTGCTTAGGTTCAGGGAAATGTTGGTGGGGAGAGGAGTGTGGGAATGGGTACAAACTTAATATATTAGAGAAGAATACAAAAGAGCCACATGGGTACGGATGCCATATGACATCTGTAAGTTGTGTTGGATCAATGTGTTCTCATGGTACATCTTGTGTATGGTATAGATGGCAAATAAGCCCTAAAGGCCCCAAAATACCTATTTATACTTTAGTTTCTGAAATATGGGAAGTTAGTATTACTATCAGGTATAAAGATTTAATCCGTCATATTGTATTGAATACTAATAATCCAAAATATGATATGAATAATATATTAAGCGAAATTATGGATCACATGCCGTTCTACATATCAGGAGTGTCATATGAGAAGCAACACCTAAGGGAATCACTCATATCTATAAATGGCACATATTTTAATGTTGATTCATCACCCCACAACATGCCACAAAGAGGTATGATAGGAGACATACAAATTGACAAACATAGTGATAAAATTTTATACTATGATAACAACCTGGATTGCAGTGTTGATTCTTGTAAAGTTAAATGCATCACTAATGAGCCTGCAATAAATAGACTTACTGATAGCAGCCCATACAAAGTTGATTCAAGCAATATACAGCACCTGCTAATGTACAATAAAGGTTGGATAAATTATAAATATAGATCAAGTGGTCATGGGACAATATCTTTTGGGAATGTTGAGCTAAAGGAATTGATTGTGGAGAAACCTCATTGTGAAATTAGTGTTGGAATATCTTATGCATGTGAAGCATGTCTTGAGCAACCTAGAGCCACTCTGGTGTCAAAAAATCTTAAAAATGAAGGTATGATGGACTTTGAATCTAACTGTACTTGGGATAGGTCATCAATATCATGCAACAATGAAATGTATGATATAGTACAGATAAGTAAAAACAAGTATTGCAATATTTATGTACCTCTGATAAATCAAAGCATAGACATAAGTAGTGGTGAATTGAGCGAGCTGGATCAAAGAAGATCCATCTCTCTCAATTCACGGTTTCAAAAACTTATAAAAGTCCAGTTTTCATAGTTTTCAAAAACTTATTAAAGTCTACTTTTCATATTTTACTTCTCAAAACTTGTAAAATCAGTTTTCAACATATCATTTCAAAAAGGTATAAAAGTCTACTTTTCATATTTTACTTCTCAAAAACTTGTAAAATCAGTTTTCAACATATCATTTCAAAAACTTATAAGTCTGGTTTTCATATTTTACTTATCAAAACTTGTAAAATCAGTTTTCAACATATCATTTCAAAAAGTTATAAAAGTTTTTTTTTTTAATTTTTACTTTTTCTTTTGTGTCTGTTTATCATCATACAAAGAATTTTATTTATATTATTATATTAACTACTTATATAGACTGGTAAAGGAACGTCATTTACAGTTTAAAAAAAAAAGATATGGTTTTAACCAAATGTAAACAAAGCGTCACTCTCTATGCAGTTATGTAATAGGTATATTGGTATTTTAACAATACTGTGTGGATATAACTGCTCTATTCGAAAATCGATTTCTGGTTTACATAAATAAAACTTTGTATGTAACACATAAATCAATTTCGGTTGTTTCCTATAATATTATCAAGTTATTAGTGTATTTAAAATAAAAACGACATGTGACTTATTAAAGATTTTTATTTTATTAAAATACTGCCAAACCGAATACAAATAATACTTACTTACTGAAATGTTATAAAAATAGCTATTTAATAAAGTAAATAATACAACTTATAGTTTTACGTTAATCACTCAGTTGTTCTTTCATTTGGGTGATAATTTTAGTAACATCTCTATATATATCATCCCGGAACAAGTTTTGTACTACGTGCTGTATACATAGATTTGCATTACACTTGCATACTTTATCCTCATTATTTTGCAATTGTTCCACATCATATATTTGAATGCGAATAATTTTGGTACCTTTTGATGGTATTTTCATATATGAATATAGTGTATTAGCATCCGCTGATCTTTTACTGCTCCTTTCTTCTGGGTTATTTGGTATAAATCTGAATAAGTCTCCAGAGTCCTGAAATAAAAATTATTATTGAAAGTTATTTACTTATTATAAGTAGTATTTGGTACAGAACATTTTATTCATAATATTAAATGACTTAAAATTCCGCTTTCACAGTTTTTAAATGTTCTATTAATGAGACTTTAATATACCTATATACTAGTAAATATATATAAGACTTATAATATTAACTTACTTCCATTTCCCCAAAAAATTCTAAAATGCTGTATACCGAAGAAAGGTTTTTTGTGAATTAAGTAGGTTTAGTGCACGCACAGTCAAAGATACTTTTGTTACACAAATTCACATAGGACCGCTCATAATGAGGATCTGATTGAGAATAACTTGAATTTTCTTTGTAAATCATCAGTAAGTAAAACATAAGTATATATAACAAATATAAAACAAAGTTCTTAGACCAAGTTTGTCTGTGTATGAGCAATAATCTCATAATCGAGAAACTAAATGATTTTTATTTGAAGACGTATCTAAGGTTCCATTATGCTATTCGTGTGACGCCAGGGCTCAATATTAGTATGAATAAAATACTTAGTCCTCCAAGTTCAGTTTCCAACATGTTTTAACCTGCAAGATGTAACGTGATGAAATTGAACATTCCTTACCATAAAAGGACACCCGACAGAGCGGCGTCGTCGGGTGCAAATTGATCCTATCGATGTTTACTGAAATTATCATAATAACTCTCTAGCCATGTTTTGTCAAGTTGTACGCACATAGATTATCAGGTCATATTTTAGAATAAATATGGTAGACAGAACCAGGGGAATATGTAAAGTTCATTTTTAAAATAATTTGTGCTATCTCCGCATTTTTAGATTAATCTGCACACATCTCGACAGTCTGCTTACATACGAACAATTTGTGTTTAACTGTCTACACACACATTTTAAATTTTTGAAACTATTTATAGGCGGGTGCCCACCAAGCCGCCATTTTCAAGTCCTACTTTCAAAGGTGACAGAATTCCTCAGCTCCAATTGTTTTTTTTTTACAAGTACAAGTACAAGGTACCTAACCAAGTTGAAGTGTTCATCAGTGTTTTTTCGTGAATTAAGTAAAATTTTTGTGAATTTCATCCAACATGTAAGTACTTCTTTAATATCTTAGATTTTATTTTCCATTTCCCTGTATCAATTTAACATAGTCATATAAAATTCTTCGGATACAAGAAAATAGAATAGTAATTTTTATTTAATTACTAACTGATGCCCGCGACTTAGTCCTCGGGGATTTAGTTTTTAAAATCCCTCTTTTATTTTCCGGGATAAAAGTAGCCTCTGTCACTCTCCAGATCCTCAACTATACCCATTCAAAAAAAATCACGTCGATCTGTAGCTCTATCGCGGCTTGATTGAAGGACAAACCAACAAATCAACAAACACCCTTTCGCATTTATAATATTAGTATGATTTAAACAGTTTCGATAAATTCATCCAACCAGACGTTCTTTTTCAACTTTGATGAAATTGTCTGATTTTTCTCTGAGGATTGAATGATACTAGAATTACAATAATTTTTAATTTACATTATTGAATTATAATAACTTGTAGGTACCTTATTTAAAAATATTAAGAACAGCAGTTGGCAGCTTCTATGTATTTTTTTTTGTATCTTTTGTGAATGTCAGATCAAAATCAGTTCAGCCTTCCTACGTTGTATAAATAATGGTGACATACATTAAAAGATTGTTCACCATTTCTATCGAAAATATTCACATTAGTTCTTAACAGACGTCTAGTTTAAAAACAAGTCGTCTATTCGCAAAACTGACTGAGAAAGAAGAAGTTATTTAAAGGTTTCAGATTCGAATCCCGAGACATCGTAAAAGATATATTTTTTTTTTTAGATATTTAAAACTTAGTATTCGATGCAAACTTAAAGTTAATACAGCTTTTTTTAATGATACATACAGTTTTTGTTAAAGTTATAATTATTTCTAATTTCAGGTCAAGTAACCATGAAAACATTTTTCTATCAGAAGAGTCTTCCTCTGAAGAGAGGACCGAGCCGAAGGGGAAAGAGAAGAAAGCTGTGAGGAAAAACAAGCGAGGGCATAACTCTCATGGAAACGAGCCTTCAACTAGCGGGGGCGCTATAGTACGTGTTCGGTCCAGCGGAAAGAAATCAAGATCTGCCAAAGTCACCGCTCAAGATCTTTTCGGCGTAGACTCCGATGATGGTGAAATCAACGATGTAACATGTAAAAATACATCTCCTTTAGTATCTTATTTAACAAAACGGGTAACAAACGGCTTTTCACGACAAATAAAGTTTGATAAGCCTGGCAGTCATTTTGTCGAAATAAAAATATATAAATGCGAAGAAATCGAGCGCGTATCTCCGATGAATAGATGGCGCTCTATGCAATAGTTGCTCTTAAAAATAGAACAAATGTTGATACCGAGTCCTGGCGACATTTATCAGCATATTTAAGCGAAGTCCGAAAGGAGTTCAAGGAATGTTCGCCAAATTTCATAAATTCACATTTAATGTAAATAATATATATTTAACGTTTTACTTTATTAATAGAATGTATTAATATTAATAAAGTACATTTACCTATCCTACTAATCTTGTCATATTATACTCATTTACGTTTTAAAACTTACTATTTTATAATAAATGAACATTTCAAGTTCTTAATTAGTATTTTATTTCTTGTTCGCAGTTGTCGACACCAGTAATAAAGAAAAAGACAAAGACATTAAGTTTTGTAAATACTGTAATTTATATACATTAAGAAATAAATATAATTACCTTTTGAGAAGTAATATACATAAGTCAAATTGTTTGTTGAATACAAAATTTGATAATATAAAAGTCATTGCTTCTGCATTTAAAAATCGAATTATAACATATAGATTACAGCCTGAGAATATAGAAAAGTACTTTACTCCCGAGTCATTTCTTAAAGATAATGAAAAAGATATATTAAAGGTCATTGAGCTCTCAATTACTGAACATACATGTGTGAAAGTTAATTTTGAACTCTTTGCTCTATTTTATTTACCAAGTTCTGATCAACAACAACTCAAGTCATTTAATTCAAAATTTCAAATTCTATGTCGAAATACTGATAGAGCCTCTAGTACGAGTTTACAAATTACACAAACGATGATAGTTTTCGTGAGCTCGATGAACTATATGGTTTTCGATGTAATCGGTAGTACGAGTTAATGTTTTCGAATATAGTTTACTCGAATTCGACCAACGAGTAGCTCGATTGAACGAAGTTCACTTTATTCGCTTCATCTCTTTTACATACCGGCAAACTAAAAGAGACAAAAATACTTCGTCGAAATGTATAAATTGACGTTTTGGATGAAGTAAGTTTCGAATTTCGAAATTTAGTTTGTAGTTTGTTTTTGTACTTTGGAGTTTGGAGTAAAAGTGTTCGTAATATTGATTTATGATTATTGTTCACGATGATGAGAACCAGCGCATCGCAATTTGAAGTGATGGTGGACTTTATGGAGGTACGTAACAATCTTTTCTAAATATAGTCTACCAAGATGAGTTAGAGAGTTTATTTTAATTACATACAAATATGTTTTAGAAATGGCGACTTAAACAAACCGACCGATATATAAATGGCTAGAGTTGAGCAATGCCCTCAACTTAGATACGACGGGGACTTCCAAGCCGATCGGAAGAAAAAAGGTAACTTTCACCCAACTTACACGCACGATGCATGCTTATCTATTCGATCCAAAAATATTGGGTTACATTACCTAATAGTGTTTGTTTCATATGCACTTATTTAGTTTATTATGCATGTAAAGGTGTGGAGTGACCTAAAAAACAATACAAAGCGGAGGGCTTCTAAAACCCACCAAGCTGCAGGTGGCACAGGTGGTGGGCCAGCTTCAAAATTAATTTTCACCCAACTTACATGCATGATACATGCAGCATGCTGCATTCATTCCCAAGCATACCTTTGTTTGAAAGTTGTGTATCCTGCTTAACTACGATCCAAAAACATTGGGTTACATTACCTAATATTATTTGTTTGATATGTATTAATTTAGCTTATTTTGCATGTAAAGGTGTGGAGTGAACTCAAAAATAATACAAGAAGTTGGCTTAGAAGTAATTATTTTATATGAATACCATTTTTCCCATTGAGACATAATGTAGGAAAGAAATTAAATTCCACATGCTACAAGACACTGCTTGCTTAGACAACATACTACTTATCTTATCATATATGTATATTTGTTTTTTCTTGACTATACAAACTTATCTTGTCATATATATTTGTTTTATATAATTAATATACAAAATATACACATGTACATAATCACATACATAAGATTACCGTGGCTAGGATTCCTTGTGTAAATACTTAGTAGGACCACTTATATTTGTGTTGTCTTTGTACCTATTATATTTTAAATATTATGTTTTTAATTATATCTGTTTAATCTTTCAGTTTGGATCACCTGAGCCACCCACAGCATCAAATTTGGGCCTTCTGCCAGTAACCATATCACCCACGCAAATCCAGGAGGTTGTCAAAGTTAATTGCAGTTAGTTTCTTTTGCTACTTTATATCAAATACAAAACTGTGCTTTTACATAGTAAAAGCCAATGAATGATGATAGCAACATAAACATAATGAGTCTAGGTTTTAATAATAATTCATTAATCTGTTTTAGTAATTTATTCCCTTTTTTTTCAGTTATTGAAGAGTGGAACAAGCCTGGTGATGGTGGCCAATTTGGAAGCACTTTTGAGGCAGAAATGGTGGATGTTAGTGCCACTTCCCCCACACCACACCATGCTAAAAGTCCTCAACGGCACACGCAACCGCGCCGCGCGATCCGTGGGCGCCGACGCTTGATTCATTCGCCGGCACCAGCGCCCCCGCATAGTGCTCGTCGTGCTCCTCGGAGACATTTTAATTTCACCAATTTTTGAACAGCGACGAGCACTGGCGGAATTTGGCAACAGATTTTGTCACCGAGAAAATGTGGAGCTTCAGCAGCAGTCTCAGTGGGAAACTCTGTTTGCCAAATTAATTAATGTACTTGAAACTATAGCAAATAAAATAAATAGTAAGTAGGATACCCTATTTTATTTACTATTTATTTTGTTTGCTATATAGGTATGTACAAGTGCATATTTAAGGGATTATATATTTGGCTGTAACCTTTTAGAATACAAATTAAAGCTAAACACTAAATAAAATTAAAGAGACTAAATTAATAGAAAATAGAATTATAGAATTAAAACAGCATTTATAGGTCACAAACATTTATTACAGTAATTACTTACTATTTATAACTAAAAGTTAATACTTTCTTAGGTTTACGCGAATATTTGACATTCGTCTCAGAGGCTTATATACTTGTTACACACAGTGCCTACCCACAATTTACAAAAATTTCAAAGTACCTTATAAAGTTATATATTTTAATTCTAAACATTTTAATTTAAATTTAAAAATATATTATAAATATGGCAATATTATTATAATTATTAGTTTTTTATAATATTTGTTATTTAATAATATTGTGGTGTTGCTATTATTTCAATATGTATTAAAACATTCAAGAATTTCAAGAACACAGTATTAAGTACATAGTATTTAACAATTTCATTTATTTTTCTCTGAAATGCTTGTACAAATGTATAATGAATGTGTTAGATTCGAATAGCTGTCAATTTTACATATAAACAATCATCATCACACATTGTAAAACTGCCTGTTACAGTATATTGTGTAATAATATAGAAATTCAAAATATAAATTGTTTTATTTATTAATTTAATTATTTTAATACATTTTTCCAAATGTATGTTTAAAATTAACAATAAAAAAACAGGTATAAATAATAATTAGAAATGAAATCAAAATATTCTTTATTCAAATACTTTTACAAGCACTTTTGAATCATCATTTTTACATTATTTATTCATTTTTATAATGATTAACTGTAGGGTTATTTTACCCCATTTATAATTTATGTTATGTAAATTACAGTCAATCCTAAAATTAACGGAAAGAAAACAAAATATATGTATGTCCCATTTTGAATAAATAAAATCTTATGTACCTATTGTAATTTTTATTTTATTTTATCATAGATTACCTATTGTTTGCTCCAATAATCCAAAATCCAGTGCTATGTTGTGCAACACACTACATGCTAAGATAATTTGTGCACAATTTTCCGGCTTGTAGTGGAGCACCCTATCCTTGCACACACATCCACACACACCATTTGAACATTCAAAGAATGGTAATGTTTTCTACAGTAATACAGATGTTCCTGATTTTTATTTGGCTTTAAAATCCTAAAGTGGCAGCCATCTATACACCTTCCAGGAACAACTCCAGGAATGCCACATTTGTTGTAGAAACTAAAAGATAAAAAATATATAATTCATTAGAACATTACATAGGAGTGGAAACAAATGTTTTACCATTCTCATGCACATACAAGTTATAATTTAATTAATGAAGATTATGCTGTGGGCTGTAACCTTAATATCTTTGTTTATAATATATACATATTATATGATGATTATAAGGATGAAAGATTATAAAGTACTAACTTTTGCTTTACAAGTTCTCTAGATGCTGGTGTGTTGGGGAATCGCCATTGTAACTTGATGAATGTAATTGCCTCTCAACCACTCTCTGTAGTCCCCATTTGCGTAAAATAACAAAGTACCTAAAATATAAAATAATTTTATTAAAGAAGTATCTACTTAGATAAGCACCTAGGTTGGTGGATAAATAGCGGTTATAATAGGTACCTTCATAATCATATAAGTACATACGATAAATCATAAACCTTACCCAATGCGCGAATACGGATGTGAAATAAAATATCTAAGTAGTAAGTAGGTACTTACTTAGTCTCCAATGAGATTCTTTGTGAACTCCTAAGATTTGTATTTTCCCTTGGTCTCGAAGAGAAACACAAATCCCTCCTTGGTTAGCCGATACCGCTTTTTATCTTCATTTATCTTTTAATTCACATTTAATCTTCGCCTTTTTACGAGCTCCTATCGCTCCTCATCATGGTCAGCCTCCACAGAACGCAAGATAACATAATTTTCGCTAACATAATTAATATTCAAAGTCTAAAGATATTCGCAAAAACAAAGATGGTCGCAAGCTCTCGCCTTATATATATAGCAATATACTCTAGGCTCTCGCCTCTCACCGAGATTTACTTGGTGAGTGCTAAAACGAAAAAAGTTTTCGAATTCGACAAAGTTTACTATCGGTATCTTGTCAAAGTGGCAACTCGTACTGCCAAAATGCAATAATACGCTCGAAAACTTTCATCGAGTTCGTTAACTATGATTCGATTGAACTCATACTGCCGATTTAGTTCCACCACGTTTTCGCTAGGGGCGCTGCACGTAAATGTATGGAAGAAAACGAAACTACATATCGAGTTCGAGAACTGTCAAAAACTCGTACTAGAGGCTCTGAAAGAAATGTTTTCTTTAGTAATAGACTCTATGAAAATGAAAATGGCTGAATTCGAACATTGCAAGTCTGGTTGGACTTTTGGAACAATTAGTCATTTAGAAATAAACGTGAATAAATACTCGCCTATGAAGGGTAGTAGTTATATAGAACTCCCCACGACTATTAAAAATACTAAGAGTTGTATTAATATTAAAAATGAAGACGATCACTGTTTTTTATGGAGTATAGTTGCAGCATTATATCCAGCAAAAAATAACGTATGTAGAACTAGATCTTATCCTCATTATAGTAATGTGTTCAAAATAGATGGTATGTCTTTTCCACCTACTACACACGATCTCAAAACTTTTGAAAAGCAAAATTCTAATATAAGTTTCAACATTTATGGCCTCGATAATTGTAACCAAGTAACTGGCCCGCTTTATATATGTAATTCAAGAAAAGTACACCATGTCAATATATTATACATTGAGAAATATAATAAGGGTCACTATTGCTTAATAACAGATTTGTCACGTCTTGTGCGACCACAGATTTCAAAACATAATGGCAAATTACATTTCTGTGATTCATGTCTTCAACATTTCTCGTCGAAAAAGAAATTTTTGTCACACCAATGTTCTAAAGTATTAACCATATTGCCGAAAGGAAATAGCATATTACAGTTTAAAAGATATGAGCGAAAAATAAAAATAAATTTTATAATATATGCAGATTTTGAAAGTTTATTGTTGAAATGTAATAAAAATGAACAATCATGTAATACGGTTAATTTACAGTTACATGAGCCATCTTGTTTTGGTTACTATATTTGTTGCTCTCATGATTCTAAGTTAAATAAATATGTATCATATAGAGGTCCGGATTGTGTTAAAATCTTTATAGAACGTTTAATTGAAGATGTTAAATATATTGATAAGCTATTATCTGTTAATAAACCAATGAATCCACTAACCGATAAACAAAGAAATGCTTATTTAAATGCTACAACTTGTCACATCTGTAATGAACCTTTACTGGGAGATAAAGTTGCTGACCACGATCATATTACTTCTGAATATCGGGGTCCAGCACATTCTCACTGCAATCTCATGTTAAGAGAAAATTCTTTTATACCAGTCGTATTTCATAATTTATGTGGTTATGACAGCCATCTTTTTATCAAAGAATTAGCACACCATGTGGGAGACATAAAAGTTATACCGAAAACAAAAGAAAAGTATTTAACAATAAGTAAAATAATTTATAACGAGCACACTTCTCGCAACGTTCAAATTAAATTTATAGATTCCTTTCAGTTTTTAAGTTCTAGTTTGAATGAATTAAGTAAAAATTTATCTGAAAATGAACACATTCATCTCTCAGAAGAATTCAGAAATCATATTGACTTTAACTTGTTAAAAGAGAAAGGTATATTTCCTTATGATTACGTATATTCTTGGTGTAAATATGAAGAAAAATCTTTGCCACCAAAACAATGTTTTTATAATAATTTAACCATGAAACATATAACTTATGACGAATATGCACGAGCACAAAAAGTATGGGATAATTTTAATATAAACACAATTGGTGAATACACGGATTTATATTTAAAAACAGATGTCCTATTATTATGTGATATTTTTGAAAACTTTAGAAATACATGCTTGGAATATTACAAATTAGATCCCGCGCATTATGTATCATCTCCTAGCTTAAGTTGGGATGCTATGTTACTGCATACAGGCGTTCGATTGGATTTAATAAGTGATTTAGAAATATATCAGTTAATAGAAAAAGGTATTCGTGGAGGGTTATCGCAATGTTCTCATCGATATGCTAAAGCTAATAACAAGTATCTACCGAATTATGATAACTCAGAAATTTCTAAATACCTAATTTATCTTGATGCCAATAATTTATATGGATTTGCTATGATGAAAAAGCTGCCTATTTCTGAGTTCCGTTTACTATCTGAAGATGAGAAAACGAATTTTAATGTATTAAATATAACAGATGAGTCGGAATATGGCTATATTTTAGAGGTTGACTTAGATTATCCAGACCACCTCCATAATGCTCATAGTGATTTGCCATTTGCACCAGAAAAAATAATACCTCCAGGTGGTAAAACATATAAATTAATTGCTAATCTTTACAATAAAAATAAATACGTTATTCACTACGTTCATTTGAAATTATGTTTAAAACATGGTTTGATCTTAAAAAAAATATATCGGGTACTAAGTTTTCGTCAAGAACCTTTTTTAAAGAATTACATTGATTTAAATACTCGCCTACGTCAAGCATCTAAATCAAATTTTCAGAAAGACTTGTTTAAATTACTAAATAATTCAATTTTTGGGAAAACAATTGAAAACAGAAGAAAACAAGTTGATGTAAGATTAGTATCGCATTGGGAAGATAATAATAATGTATCTAACAAACGCATTGGTGCCGCAAAATTATTGACAAAACCTAATTTTAAAAGCATATCAATCTTCGATGAAAACTTTGCTGCGATTCAATTGGAATATGAAAAAGTTCTGTTAGATAGACCCATTTACATTGGATTTAGTGTTTTGGAATACGCCAAGCAACATTTATACCAATTTCATTATGGCTATATTAAAGAGAAGTATCACGACTGTGCGAAACTTTGCTATACAGATACTGATAGCTTACTTTATTTGATAGAAACAGACGATATATATGCGGACATAAAAGAAAATGCTTTAAATTTTGATACAAGTAACTTTCCAAATAATAATATATATGGCATTTCTAAAATGAATAACAAAATTCCTGGATTATTTAAAGACGAATTAGGTGGTGACGTGCTAACTGAATTCATTGGTTTGAGAGCAAAATTGTATTGTATAAACAGTATTAATACTCAAATAAAAAAAGCAAAAGGTATTTCTAGACCTATTACAAAGAAAATTACTACGACTAAATTCAAGAAAGCTTTGATGACTGATAAACGCTACAAGCAAAAAATGAATGTTATTCGGTCACTTAAACATGTTTTGTATACTCAAGAAGTTTATAAAACTGTACTTGATCGAAGTGATGACAAAAGACAGATTTTAACAGACAATATACAAACTTTACCTTGGGGGCATTGGGATAACATATTATACTGATTATGTCACTTATTTACAATAATAAGTAAAATAGTTAAATTATAATAGGTACATAATATTTGAACTATATGTAAACAGGAGTTTGTAAGTTAATGTAGAAATTAATAAAGGTTATAAAATTCTATATGAATATTGTTTTATTTTTATTATACCCAGCTGATGCGTAAAAGCTTTGATGAATTTAAATTAAAAATTATTATTAGTGAAATTTAAAGATGAATTACTTTTTATTACATCATAAAATATAAAAGACTATTTTTATTTAAAAGTAATCAGTCAATACCATGAAGCTTATAAAGCAACCACTTTCAATAGAAATATACAATGTACAGATTTTAGAAAACAAGGATTTCGTTAAACATAGTATACTTCTACCTAATTCAATACGCTGCTTAATATGCGGACCGTCTAACTGTGGTAAAACTAATGTGATGTTAAGCTTACTGCTTCATGAAAATGGTTTGAAATTTAAAAATTTGTACTTATATTCTAAAACAGCATTTCAACCGAAGTATCAATTTTTAAATGAAGTTATGAAAATGATTCCTGAAATAAAGTTTTTTATTTTTAATAATGAAAAGGAAGTTATAGATCCTAATGATGTTTTGAATAATTCTATTATGATTTTTGATGATGTAGTTTGTGATAACCAAAGCAATATTCGTAATTTTTTTGCAATGGGGAGACATAAACAAGTAGACTGCTTTTATTTGTCTCAAACATATTCAAAGATTCCAAAACAGCTAGTGCGAGATAACACTAACTTTTTGATAATATTCAAGCAAGACGATATAAATCTAAAACACATATATGACGAACACGTAAATACTGATTTAACTTGGATTGAATTCAAAAATCTTTGTTCAAAAGTATGGAAAGAACCGTTTAGTTTTGTAATCATTAATAAGGATTGTGCTATAGACAAAGGAAGATACAGAAAAGGATTTGATGTATTTTTCAATTTTAAATAGCTATAAATATGTTTCCTGAATTTTACATGATTAGTATCATTTTTTTATTTGTAAACAGTAGTCGTTTAATTTTAAATATAGTGAAATGGAAAAAGACATAAAATCACGTTTGATTGAATCAGCCTGTTCGATAAAAAAGAAAATTAAAAATATGAAAAAAGATGAAGAACTGACTAATTTATCAGTAAACAAAATTTTAAGACCTGTTGTTGAGCCGTTGCATTCACTCCTTAAAATTGATAAAGATATTCAAAATACGATATCGCAAAAAGAGGATGCTTCTAAATATGTACGAAATGCAAGTTCAGATCATGAAAATTTATATAAAACTTCAGCTAGTTTAGATGAAACGGATCCACCAAATGTGTCTGAAACTTCTAAAAATGATGATATTATTAAAAATCCAACTATGATAAATAAAGTTTTAGAGAGGTCGTTAAAAAAGAATGAAATTGCAGATATTTATGACAGCTTAAATGTACCATTTGGCGTACGCAGCGTAGGTAGACATTTATTCATGGGAAATTCAAAAGTCAAATTATCCACCCTAGTTAATCCCAGCAATAATGAAAAAACTAATTTGATAAATATTGAAAATAAGCAATATGAACTGTCATCCGGTTTAAGAGAATTATTATTTTGTAAAAAACCTAATTTAACATTAGTCACAGACAAAGATCAGCTAATATATAAGGATATGTTGTATAATACATGTGCTCATAGACGAGATTACAATCCGCAGGGACAAATAAGAGGTGACAAAAGTATAAAATATCGTGACATTATAAAACCTTTATTTTCTGAAACTGAGCTAGAAAATAATCAAAAGTTTGGTTCTGGTATACCAAATTTAAAAAAATATGCTCGTAACACTGATTTTATTTATTGGGATGATCCAAATGAGTTAATTGAAAGACTAAAATTGCTAATCGCTTCTAAAGACGCAGGCAACACCAGCCATGATAATGAAATAATTTCTATTATTGAAGAATTGAAGGAAGCAGGTATAATCAAGGAATAAAAAGAAGAATATCTTATGTATGTAAATCAGTATAAAGTAACAGCTTCAACATGAATGTAGATAAATTTGGGCATCATATTTTTAAGAAAAAAAGATTTTCTACTAATTTACTTCCTTTGCAGTGTATTTTAACATACACTGATGATGATAATTTCAATGCACAAAATAAAATAATCAAACATCTAAAAAATCCAGTAGATGCCACCGATAGCGCTACGAAAGAATACGTTGATAAGTCTATATCAGAATTTTTAAAAAATTTTAAGGACAGAAATGAAGAATTCATTACTGAAATAAACAATAAAATAAGAAATTTGGAAACGAAAATTGAGTTGAAATATTCTCAAAATGAGCAAAAGAGACATAGTAAACGAAATACATAGAAACGCAAGAAAAAATTTTCCACGGAGATGTGTTGTTACTAAAGATATCGATGACCTATGGCAAGCTGATTTGATCGATATGCAAAAAATGTGCAATGAAAATCAAGGTTTCAAATATATTATGGTTGTAATTGATACATTTTCAAAATTTGCTTGGGCGTGTCCGCTTAAATCTAAAAGAAAAAATGAGGTTTGTGATGCTTTTAAAAAAATTTTGCAAAATGGTCGTATTCCTAAAAACCTACAAACTGATTTTGGAACAGAATTTTATAATAAAAGTTTTCAAAAATTAATGAATACCCATGCAATAAATCATTATTCTACCTACTCTTCAAAAAAGGCTTCAATCGCAGAAAGGTTTATCAGAACTTTGAAAACAAAAATGTATAAAGAATTTAGTTTTAAAGGAAATTATAAATGGGTAGATGGTACTCTTAATAAGTTAATCCAAATATATAATCGTACCAAACATAGAACAATTGAATTAAAGCCTATAGAAGTCAATAAAAATAATGTAAATTATGTAAAACAAAGATACTTTAACAAATTTAAAGAAAAACTAAATAATAATACCCAAAAAATGGAAGTTGGAGACTTTGTACGTGTAAGCAAATACAAAGGAATATTTGAAAAAGGATATACTCCAAATTGGTCAACAGAAATATTCAAGATCATAAAAATACAACCCACAAATCCAGTAACATACTTGATTCAAGATGCAAGAGGTCAGCCGATTTTGGGCGCATTTTATAGTTACGAACTACAGAAAACTAAACATCCAAATATATATTTAGTTGAGAAGGTTTTGAAAAGAAATCGAAATAAAGTTTTTGTAAAATGGTTAGGACTACCATCAAGTGAAAACAGCTGGATACATAATTCTAATATTTTACGATAGCTTTCAAATGAGTTTTAATGAGTAATGAGTGATATTTTTGTAATGTTAAAAATGAATAAAGTACTTAAAGTAAATCCATCTTTATTTTATTTAGTATCCTTCATAGTATGAGTGAATGCAGTCTTCTAAATTGGTTAATTAATCACTTACCGTTTGAACTTCATTTACCTGGATATAATTATTGGAGGTCCTGGAACCAAATTAATTCAAAGACTTAGCAGAGAAGATAAGGGTATTAACCAATTGGATGAACATTGCAGAGAACACGATATTGCTTATCATACTTCTCGTCTTTTAAGCGATCGTCGAAAGCAGATATTAAATTGATGAAAATGGCGAAAAAGCGTGCTACTGCCTCGGATGCATCTCTATGTGAAAAAGTTGCAGCTAACTTAGTAAAAAATGCTATGTTAGCTAAGGCTAGCATTGGAGCTGGTTTTAAAAAGGCAAAAAACATATCGATAAAAAAGAGACAAAGATCAGGTTTGAAAAAAAAAATGTTTCAACATGTGGTTTCCCATACTAAAAAATACTTACAAAAAATCAAACCTCAATGTGAAAAAACCGCAATTAATTTAGCAATGGCAGCTGCGAAGAACTTTGTTACAAATTCTGTTATAAAACATCCGCGCATAATACCTGTACCAAAAACTGGTGGTATACTTCCGTTAATACCTATTTTTGCGGGGTTGTCAGCAACAGGAAGCTTGGCAGGTGGAGCTGCTGCAATAGCTAAAGCTATAAATGACTACAAACTTGCTAAGAAACGTTTATCAGAATTGAAAAGACATAATGAAAAAATGGAATCTCTTTCTATTGGAAAAGGGTTACATGTTAAACCCCATAACGGTGGTCTTGGAATTTTTACAACTTGTAAAAAAAACTAAATCGGCTACCCAATAGAGCTCTTACTAACATCGATATTTTAAAATATGCGATTAAAATACCACATTTTCGAGGTGTTTTTATGAGAAATGAATTACCAAAATGTCCTCTTAAAAGAGAATGTGGTGTTGTTAATTTAGATCACTCAGAAAATTCTGGAACTCATTGGGTAGCTTATGTTAAATGTCAAGATTATATAGAATACTTTGATAGCTATGGAAATTTAAAACCACCAAAAGAGCTGATCCAATACTTAGGAACAAAAGTACATTATAATTACGAAAATATTCAACAAGATCATCCTTATAACTGCGGTCATTTATGTATAAAGTTTCTTGAGAATTTTTGGCGTAATAAACTAAAAAATGAATAAATAGTACCCAAATACATTATTACCTTTAGTATTCAACCATGTCTATTACTTTAACCATCACTGGTAATCAATCATTCCTTGAATCATATTTTCAGCCATCTTTAAGTACAGATGGCAAATATGAGTGTGGTTTAATATATTTTTCTGTATTTAATACAGTAAGAAATATAGATGAAAATAATAACATATTTTCTTACGGTAATGACGGTAAAATATTGCATATACCATACGGTAATTACGATTTGTATGATTTACTTGCATATTTAGAAAAAAATTTAAAAGATTGTGAGATTAAAATTCAACCCAATAATAATACCTTAAAATGTTCCATATATTGCTCTGAAACACTTAACTTTAATGTTAAAAACAGTTTAGGACCTGTCCTTGGTTTTCGTAATATAAAATTAGATGCAAACAAATGGCATGAATCCGAAAATCCAGTCAGAATTCTGCCGTTGTCTCTTATAAGAATCGAGTGTGATCTTGTTAAAGAATCATTTGTTAACGGCTTACCATCGCATGTACTATACGAATTTGTGCCTGATATACCGCCTGGTTATCGATACATAGAGGTACCCAAAAATATAATTTATTTACCAATAAACAAAAGAAACATAACATCTATAGCTATAAAAGTTGTTGATGAAGACGGTAATAATATTGACTTCAGAGGAGAAAATATTCAACTGCGCCTCCATTTAAGAAAAATAAAATGATTGTATTTTATAAACCTCTTAATAATAATGCTAAAAGCATTGATACTTGTATTGCTAAAAAGCGCAGACGTGTTAAAGGTGTTAAGAAAATAACAAAACAGAACAAAGAATTTCTTCGATCACTTGGTTTTAAAATATGAATATACTTCAAGTTACAAGTTTACCCCAGTTCGATAACTCAACTGAAAATTACGAAATACACACCTATAATCCATATAATAATAGTTTCGCGGAAAATGATGAAATACGAATCCCCATTCATCAGCAAGATTTGTATCTATTGCCTTCAGCCAGTACCATCTACATCGAAGGATATGCAACCATCATCGGAAAGGACAACAAGTCGGTCGAAAGACATGTGGAATTTACTAATAACCCTTTTATGTTTCTGTTCCAAGACATCAGGTATGAAATAAATGGGATTGAAATCGATCGCATAAAAAACGCTGGAGTAACGACCACAATGAAATCATTGGTATCAATGAGCGGAGGGGAAAGTAAGGTTGCAGCTCTGTGGGGTTGGAACATAAATGGATTTACAAACGATGGTCATTTCAGCGTTGTTATACCTTTGAACAAAATACTTGGATTTGCAGAAGATTATAACAAAATAATTATGAACTGTAAACATGAACTAATACTGAACAGGAGCAACACAAACCTAAACAGTATCAAACTTTCAGATGATTTTTCTCATGTAAAAATAGACTTACAAAGAGTGCAGTGGCGAATGCCGCACATAAAAGTATCAGATCGCGAGAAACTTACATTACTCAAATATTTAGAAAAAGATAAACCAATTCAAATTGCTTTTAGAAATTGGGATCTGTATGAGTATCCGTTGTTACCTAAAACAACAAAACATTCTTGGTCTGTTAAAACGGCTTCACAGACAGAGAAACCACGATATGTTATCTTTGGTCTGCAAACTGATAGAAAGTTTAATAAAGCAAAAGATTGTTCTGTATTCGATCATTGCAAAATATCTAGAGTAACATTATTTTTGAACTCCAATTATTATCCATACGAATCACTGAACTTGAAGTTTGATGAAGATAAATATGGTATATTATACGAAATGTACACCCAATTTCGTCAGTCTTATTACAACATTCATATGGACCCCCTGCTAGATCTGCATACTTTTAAAGAAAAGGCGCCTTTGTTTATCATTGATTGCTCGAGACAGAACGAGACTTTGAAAACTGGACCAGTCGATGTGCGATTAGAAATTGAAAGTACTGAAGATATTCCAGCAAGTACGTCTGCATATTGTCTCATTATAAATGACCGTCTTATAGAATATAAACCTTTAAGTAATATCGTACGCAAGATATCATGATTGCCATAGTAGACGTTCAAGGTTTTAAGACTGATAATAATAATTTTATCTTAAAAGAATTTGCGGTTGCATATGATAATAGAATTCAAGTTTTGCTTTATAAGCAACCGTACCCATTCTATGATTTGACAACAACGGAACGAAGACAAGTAAGCTGGATTGAAAGAAATAGAGGAATATTTTGGAAAGAAGGTCATATACCCTATTCAAATCATAAGGACCATATTATACAAATTTTAGCTGATAAAAAAATTTACACTAAGGGTCTTGAAAAAATGTCTTGGATTAAAGAAATATCCAAAAATAATAATGTTTTTAATTTAGAAGATCAAACTTGTCCTAATTTAGTTAGTTTATATGATAAGTATAGTATGTCAGATGATGTAAACAGTTGTATTTATCATTCTAAAATATGTGCTTTAAAAAATGTAATGTGTTTAAGTAAATGGTGTAAAGAAAATAAAATTCTAAAATAATATTTTGTTTTTTAATACTATATTAAATTACCCTGAAATCTGAAATTATAATAATAATAATTTAATATGTATAGGACCTATTTGTCAAATTCTAAGAAGTACAAAAACTGTTTTCAAATAGTCGTTTTGAGCATATTTTAAATGTTTTAGAATGAAGAATTTTGAACAGGTCAATAATATTTTGGGATGAAGCAGTTTGAATAGATCAATAATATTTTGAAATGAAGCAGTTTGAACAGATCAATAATATTTTGGAATGAAGCTGTTTGAACAGATCAATAATATTTTGGAATGAAGCTGTTTGAACAGATCAATAATATTTTGGAATGAAACAGTTTGAACAGATCAATAATATTTTGGAATGAAGCAGTTTGAACGTATCAATAATATTAACAATATACAGATAAAAATACAGATTTCAACCGTCCTAGGACTTCAAATTTTAAAAGTAATAATTAAAATTAACAATTAGTCAAATTTGAAAATATGTTGAAAACCGATTTCACAACTTTGAGAAGTAAAATACGACAAATAGACTTTTATAAGTTTTTGAAATAATATGTTGAAAAACTGATTTTACAAGTTTTGATGATAATATGAAAAACAGACTTTTCTAAGTTTTTGAAAACGTGAATTGAGAGAGATGGATCTTCTTTGATCCAGCTCGCTCAATTCACCACTACTGACATAACATTTGAATATGAGTATCGTGGTGTATTGACAGATATGAAGACGATAAGAGCAGATACATCTACAGATATAATTAATGAATTGATGGGAAACCAATCTTTCATAACAACACTCCTTACATCATTAAGTGGTTTCATGCTGTTTACTGGAATAGCTACTGT
Organism: Boloria selene; assembly: GCA_905231865.2. Lineage (NCBI taxonomy): Eukaryota > Metazoa > Arthropoda > Insecta > Lepidoptera > Nymphalidae > Boloria > Boloria selene. Next base: position 5,437,097 of record HG993159.1, on the reverse strand, counting down.
AGGTATCAAGGTGCTTAGATTAGGTGTGTTAGCAATTGGCAAAAAAGAAGTCCAAAATGCATAATTTTGGAGGAATAGGTTAACGTAGTACTATACAAACTTCACTTTGTTGGGAAGGATCGCCGGCAGAGGTGTTCTTAATTAAAAACGGTAAAATAGTTCCTTCCGTTCGTTTATTAAGTACATATTGTTACAAATATAGGTAATGCGTGCGCTTGCGCTGACAGTGCGAAATAATAATGTGAAGCGTTCCGCGATGAGAGGGCCGGGGGGGTGAATAGCCGGTGTTGTCAGCGCGAACAAGCTCCCCGGGGTTGGATCCATCAGATCCAAGACATCCAATCCAGTTATTCAACATGGGCAGGTAAGGGACAAATTCTATTAACTAACAAATATCGTTATTTTCAAGTAAAATGTTTAAATTATCATGGTTGGTCATGGTAGTTATTATAAATATTATTTTAAATTTTAAGGAATCATTATGTGACAAAGTCCCTCCATCATTAACAGTAGTGGATGGTGAGGTGACTATAAAGGATCACTGCGTAATAACAAACAACTTCGATCACTGCGTAATAACAAACAATGGAGTGGTGTATAATATAACAAATGAATCTAAAGAAAGAATTAAAAATTTGGAACAACCTTTATTTGGACTTGTGTCATGGTTGTGTGATTCGAACTACAAAGGTGAAACAATATCATTCTTTACATGTGGATCTTGTGGTATGTACTGTGTGTATAATCAATACATAAACAGATGCAAAAATAATGTACTTCCTGTAATGTTAGGATTGGCTATATCCATAATTTTATTTATGCTCATATTATTGTTATCTCTCACAGTTTTTAAAAAAACTTTAAATATTGCAATTGCAAAAGTAATAGTATATTTTTTAATGAGATCAGATAGAAAGAGGGTTAAGAGGATAATGAGATACAATAAATCCACAGGATTGAATATAGATGTCAAGCTTAAAAAAGTGACATATAACAATGATATCATTGACAAGCTTATAGAAGAAAAACGCATAATGTCAGTTAAACAAGTTTCACCAAGAGATGTAGATCCTATTTACTCTGAAATAATTTATAACAGATCAGCTGAGTACAATAAAGTTAATGACATGCTTAAGCAATCTGAAGATAGGCTCAGATTTTTTCAAGATTTGGAAAATAACAGGAAATATAGATCAATTAAAAGATCAAGTGTCAGCAAAGCATTAGTGACTGGAATTGCCCTAACAACAATAGCACCAAATGACACTTATGGATGTGACCAGATGCTTTATTTAAAAAGCAATGGACGAATATGTTATAGTGACAAATGTTACGATCTATCAACTTATTCTTTATCACTTGCTGATGGAGAAACAGCTTGCTTTAATGATTTAAATAACGAAAAGTTATCTATTAAGCTTGACTCAATTTATAACATTGCAAGATTTAGCTCATTATATGATACTAGCTCATATGAGATAACTAACGAAATGCATTGGAATTGCTTAGGTTCAGGGAAATGTTGGTGGGGAGAGGAGTGTGGGAATGGGTACAAACTTAATATATTAGAGAAGAATACAAAAGAGCCACATGGGTACGGATGCCATATGACATCTGTAAGTTGTGTTGGATCAATGTGTTCTCATGGTACATCTTGTGTATGGTATAGATGGCAAATAAGCCCTAAAGGCCCCAAAATACCTATTTATACTTTAGTTTCTGAAATATGGGAAGTTAGTATTACTATCAGGTATAAAGATTTAATCCGTCATATTGTATTGAATACTAATAATCCAAAATATGATATGAATAATATATTAAGCGAAATTATGGATCACATGCCGTTCTACATATCAGGAGTGTCATATGAGAAGCAACACCTAAGGGAATCACTCATATCTATAAATGGCACATATTTTAATGTTGATTCATCACCCCACAACATGCCACAAAGAGGTATGATAGGAGACATACAAATTGACAAACATAGTGATAAAATTTTATACTATGATAACAACCTGGATTGCAGTGTTGATTCTTGTAAAGTTAAATGCATCACTAATGAGCCTGCAATAAATAGACTTACTGATAGCAGCCCATACAAAGTTGATTCAAGCAATATACAGCACCTGCTAATGTACAATAAAGGTTGGATAAATTATAAATATAGATCAAGTGGTCATGGGACAATATCTTTTGGGAATGTTGAGCTAAAGGAATTGATTGTGGAGAAACCTCATTGTGAAATTAGTGTTGGAATATCTTATGCATGTGAAGCATGTCTTGAGCAACCTAGAGCCACTCTGGTGTCAAAAAATCTTAAAAATGAAGGTATGATGGACTTTGAATCTAACTGTACTTGGGATAGGTCATCAATATCATGCAACAATGAAATGTATGATATAGTACAGATAAGTAAAAACAAGTATTGCAATATTTATGTACCTCTGATAAATCAAAGCATAGACATAACATTTGAATATGAGTATCGTGGTGTATTGACAGATATGAAGACGATAAGAGCAGAGACATCTACAGATATAATTAATGAATTGATGGGAAACCAATCTTTCATAACAACACTCCTTACATCATTAAGTGGTTTCATGCTGTTTACTGGAATAGCTACTGTAGGTATCAAGGTGCTTAGATTAGGTGTGTTAGCAATTGGCAAAAAAGAAGTCCAAAATGCATAATTTTGGAGGAATAGGTTAACGTAGTACTATACAAACTTCACTTTGTTGGGAAGGATCGCCGGCAGAGGTGTTCTTAATTAAAAACGGTAAAATAGTTCCTTCCGTTCGTTTATTAAGTACATATTGTTACAAATATAGGTAATGCGTGCGCTTGCGCTGACAGTGCGAAATAATAATGTGAAGCGTTCCGCGATGAGAGGGCCGGGGGGGGGGGGGGTGAATAGCCGGTGTTTTTTTTTTTTTTTTTTTTTTTTAGATTGATTATACAAAGGATCCCCCAACGGAAGTCGGAGACATTGTCCGAGATTGTTTTATAGTTATTAATTCTTGTCGAATGTGTGTGGATGTGTTATGATTTTATCTGTGTTATTGCATGTATTCAAAAATACATGGTAACTGCAGATCTATTATCATTATTTATTTTCACTTATAATTTTGGTAACAATTTTGGTAGCAAATTCTAAAAATTTTGGTCTTAATCTATTATCTTCAACTATTGTACTTATTGATACTAAATCTATTTTAATGTCTAATTCTGTTTCTATATCCCTTCTTTCTTTACTAAATCTCGGAAACACCGTTATTAAATGAACGGGCTCCTCGTCGTTGTCATTATCGCATTTACATGCTGGGGAATCCGTCAGCTTAAATTTGTGTAAATATTTCCGAAAGCCACCGTGTCCACTAAACATCTGCGTAATGGTCGGACTAATTTCGATTTTGTTAACAATTTTGTGCGCTAGGCAGACGTCCGGAAGAAAAATTTTTGTTGTGGCAGCAGTAGTACCTTCATTATAACGTTCTTGCCATATTTTTTGGGACCCCTCTCTGATAATCCTTTTAACGGAAGCGATTGGGTAGGCACTGTAGTCGGCGGCCGTCTTGCTGTAAAGGGCAGCTTGTTTAGCGAGACTGTCAGCTCGCTCGTTCCCGACATTTCCTACGTGCGCTTTAACCCAAAATAATTTAACCGAACGCCCCTGTTCTCGTACCGCCCTAATATTCCCCCTTATATTGTGCACCAATGGGTTTGAGACTCTTCCGCTCTTCACTAAGTCCAAGGCGGATCTGGAGTCGCTCAGGATCCAGGATTCGCTTTCATAGCTTTTCAGAGTCCATGATACGGCTCTATCCATGGCATACAGCTCGGCTTGGAATACCGTGCAGGAAGAGTCCAGCTTTAATTTCATAGCTCTGATCTCCGCGCCATTTTTCCACACTGATACGGCCGCGCCCACCTTCCCCTCGATCTTACTACCGTCTGTGTAAATATTCACACGTTCTGTTGCACAGTCATTCGTGGTTTCAGTCATGGGGTTGTCCAGGTGGGCGTAGTCGACCACGGTACTGAGCGCGGGATGTTCTATATGCTGTGAAGTATAATCCAATTTGGTCTCTATCACCCTGTCATCGGGCAGCTGGTGGAACACTCCTCTTTTGGCCTCGTAAAGAGCGGCTGCCTCTTGAATTCTCAAGTCCAGGGGGAGTATTCCAGCCAGTACCAATGCCGAATTCAAAGAAACAGTGCGATAGGCCTTAACGATCTTTTGGGCGAAGCCTCTTTGGATGGCGTTCAGTTGCTTCCTCACACCTAGTTTTTTAGTTGCAGGTGCCCATGCGCTGGCGGCGTAGAGAACAATCGGCTCTACTACCGCAGTGTAAATAGTTTTAACCACTTGGGGGTGAAGCCCCCAGCTCACCTTTGCAGCCCTGCACAGCTGTTTGTATATGCCCTGTACCTTCTTGCATACATTGAGCGCGTGCGTATTAAAGGTCAGGCCTTTGTCTATGGTAAGACCAAGGATTTTAATTTCCTCAGTAAGCTCCACTTGGGTACCTCCCATGGTCAGGAGTGGGGAGTCATACTTCAGTCTGTTGGTAATTACCATGGCTTTTGTTTTATGTGGTGCAAATTTTAGCTTATTCCTCACTCCCCACTCCTGAACATAGGCTAGTGCCGAATTGGCCGCCACGGAAACCTCGTGCCCGGTGTCTCCGTCGAAAACGAGGACGACATCATCAGCGAAGGCCTGACAGTAGTCGCCCCGCTTCCCCAGGCCGGTCAACAGTGGATCCAGCAGAAGGTTCCAAAGGATGGGCCCCCCTATCGAACCCTGGACACATCCTTTGGTCGTAGTTTGGACGTGTTCCAGACCGGCATATCTTACTCTAACTTTTCGGTCCTGGAGGTAACTATCTACAAGCCTTCTTATATTCACCGGACATATTTCCTCAGCCAGTCGAAGCCTGATGGCTGGCCACCACGCACTATCGAACGCTCCCTCTATGTCTAGTGAAACCATAGTAATTATTTTCTTGTTGTTCAGCTTCATTCTAATGTGTTGTATCAAGTCATAGAGGGAGTCCTCGGTACTTTTTTGTGGCATGAAGCCATACTGGCGAGTACTGAGTCCGGGTATTATATAGAACTTTAATCTTCTGACAAGCATCTTCTCCAGGACCTTACCGAGCACTGGTAAGAGACCAATCGGTCGATATGCTTTGGGGTTGGTGTAATCATCCCTGGCCGGCTTCCGAAGTACCAACACGGCCGCCTCTTTCCAAATAGTCGGGAAATGGTGCAGTTCCAGACATTTGTTCGCCAAAGCTAAGAAAACATCAGGGTCACCAGCGATTGCTTGCTGACAGATGTCTGGGGCCAATCCGTCAATTCCCGGGGCCTTCTTTGGGTTGAAACTTCCGACTGCACTGTGGACTTCTGCAGCGGTAAACGGAGGATCCAGGGTTTCATTTTGTATCCTGTCGTTTACGTGCTCGGCAGCTTGTCTAATTTGCAGGTGATCTGCATTATCATCCCTTCCATGGTCTTCCGGGAAAAATGTTTCTGCCAGCATTTTTGCCGACTCCTGGGGATTGTAAACTTTCCCATCTTTTGTTAGGGGCAGGTCCTCCTGACCTCTGGCTGTTCTTTTAAAAACTCTGTAGATGCCATCCCAAAGTCCCTCTCTGTCCTGTCTGCTACAAAATGTCTTCCAACTATCTATCTGTGATTTTTTAGCTAATGTTTCATATTTTTCTTTGCTTTCCAGGTAGTCCTCAACGATCTTCGCTCTTCGGACCTGTGCGGCGCATCGGATGCGGCGTTTCCTCGTGACTACTTCCCTCTTCAGCGCGGCGAGCTCATCGTTCCACCAAGGTAAGTGTAGTTTTTTATTATTTTTCTTTTCAGGTATTGTTTCTTTACAAGCTGTTATGATTAAGTTAGTATATTTTTCTATTGTTTCGTCTAATTCTATTTTATATTTAATTTTTTCTATGTCTATTTTGTTAATCTGTTTACCGGCCAGTAATTGTACTAATTTCGCATGAAACTCGTCCCAATTCGCCTTCCTAGTGTTAAATATTCTAGTTGTACTATTAATCGTAATGTCTTTTGTTTTCTTTAAGTTTATTGTATATGTTAGGGTATTGTGGTCGGAGCTCGTCACGCTGTCGTCTACCTTCCAGTCGTCCACTAATGCCAGCATCTCCGAGGAGCACGCCGTGATATCGATGCAGCTTGAGTATCTCTTGTTCCCCCGAAAAGTATCAAAGGTCGGAGCACTTCCCTGATTTAAGATATGCAGGTCAAGCTCGTCCAGGGCTGCAACCATCTCTTCGCCACGTCGATCTGTTGTGCCACTTCCCCACCAGGTATTTTTAGAGTTCGCATCCCCCCCCACAAGAATGTAGGGTCCGGACGCCTCCACTATTACCTTCAACTGATCCAGATATGGCTCGAGGGGCTGGTTTGGTTCAAGGTAGAATGAAATCGCAGCCATCTCCCAGGTGCCGGTTCTAATCTTGACCACTACGATGTTGTTCGTGGTGTAGTTGGTGTCTTGCGTAACTATCAGGTCCCTGTCGAAGACGGCTATGGCAGCGAATAGCCGGTGTTGTCAGCGCGAACAAGCTCCCCGGGGTTGGATCCATCAGATCCAAGACATCCAATCCAGTTATTCAACATGGGCAGGTAAGGGACAAATTCTATTAACTAACAAATATCGTTATTTTCAAGTAAAATGTTTAAATTATCATGGTTGGTCATGGTAGTTATTATAAATATTATTTTAAATTTTAAGGAATCATTATGTGACAAAGTCCCTCCATCATTAACAGTAGTGGATGGTGAGGTGACTATAAAGGACTTCGATCACTGCGTAATAACAAACAATGGAGTGGTGTATAATATAACAAATGAATCTAAAGAAAGAATTAAAAATTTGGAACAACCTTTATTTGGACTTGTGTCATGGTTGTGTGATTCGAACTACAAAGGTGAAACAATATCATTCTTTACATGTGGATCTTGTGGTATGTACTGTGTGTATAATCAATACATAAACAGATGCAAAAATAATGTACTTCCTGTAATGTTAGGATTGGCTATATCCATAATTTTATTTATGCTCATATTATTGTTATCTCTCACAGTTTTTAAAAAAACTTTAAATATTGCAATTGCAAAAGTAATAGTATATTTTTTAATGAGATCAGATAGAAAGAGGGTTAAGAGGATAATGAGATACAATAAATCCACAGGATTGAATATAGATGTCAAGCTTAAAAAAGTGACATATAACAATGATATCATTGACAAGCTTATAGAAGAAAAACGCATAATGTCAGTTAAACAAGTTTCACCAAGAGATGTAGATCCTATTTACTCTGAAATAATTTATAACAGATCAGCTGAGTACAATAAAGTTAATGACATGCTTAAGCAATCTGAAGATAGGCTCAGATTTTTTCAAGATTTGGAAAATAACAGGAAATATAGATCAATTAAAAGATCAAGTGTCAGCAAAGCATTAGTGACTGGAATTGCCCTAACAACAATAGCACCAAATGACACTTATGGATGTGACCAGATGCTTTATTTAAAAAGCAATGGACGAATATGTTATAGTGACAAATGTTACGATCTATCAACTTATTCTTTATCACTTGCTGATGGAGAAACAGCTTGCTTTAATGATTTAAATAACGAAAAGTTATCTATTAAGCTTGACTCAATTTATAACATTGCAAGATTTAGCTCATTATATGATACTAGCTCATATGAGATAACTAACGAAATGCATTGGAATTGCTTAGGTTCAGGGAAATGTTGGTGGGGAGAGGAGTGTGGGAATGGGTACAAACTTAATATATTAGAGAAGAATACAAAAGAGCCACATGGGTACGGATGCCATATGACATCTGTAAGTTGTGTTGGATCAATGTGTTCTCATGGTACATCTTGTGTATGGTATAGATGGCAAATAAGCCCTAAAGGCCCCAAAATACCTATTTATACTTTAGTTTCTGAAATATGGGAAGTTAGTATTACTATCAGGTATAAAGATTTAATACGTCATATTGTATTGAATACTAATAATCCAAAATATGATATGAATAATATATTAAGCGAAATTATGGATCACATGCCGTTCTACATATCAGGAGTGTCATATGAGAAGCAACACCTAAGGGAATCACTCATATCTATAAATGGCACATATTTTAATGTTGATTCATCACCCCACAACATAGGAGACATACAAATTGACAAACATAGTGATAAAATTTTATACTATGATAACAACCTGGATTGCAGTGTTGATTCTTGTGAAGTTAAATGCATCACTAATGAGCCTGCAATAAATAGACTTACTGATAGCAGCCCATACAAAGTTGATTCAAGCAATATACAGCACCTGCTAATGTACAATAAAGGTTGGATAAATTATAAATATAGATCAAGTGGTCATGGGACAATATCTTTTGGGAATGTTGAGCTAAAGGAATTGATTGTGGAGAAACCTCATTGTGAAATTAGTGTTGGAATATCTTATGCATGTGAAGCATGTCTTGAGCAACCTAGAGCCACTCTGGTGTCAAAAAATCTTAAAAATGAAGGTATGATGGACTTTGAATCTAACTGTACTTGGGATAGGTCATCAATATCATGCAACAATGAAATGTATGATATAGTACAGATAAGTAAAAACAAGTATTGCAATATTTATGTACCTCTGATAAATCAAAGCATAGACATAACATTTGAATATGAGTATCGTGGTGTATTGACAGATATGAAGACGATAAGAGCAGAGACATCTACAGATATAATTAATGAATTGATGGGAAACCAATCTTTCATAACAACACTCCTTACATCATTAAGTGGTTTCATGCTGTTTACTGGAATAGCTACTGTAGGTATCAAGGTGCTTAGATTAGGTGTGTTAGCAATTGGCAAAAAAGAAGTCCAAAATGCATAATTTTGGAGGAATAGGTTAACGTAGTACTATACAAACTTCACTTTGTTGGGAAGGATCGCCGGCAGAGGTGTTCTTAATTAAAAACGGTAAAATAGTTCCTTCCGTTCGTTTATTAAGTACATATTGTTACAAATATAGGTAATGCGTGCGCTTGCGCTGACAGTGCGAAATAATAATGTGAAGCGTTCCGCGATGAGAGGGCCGGGGGGGTGAATAGCCGGTGTTGTCAGCGCGAACAAGCTCCCCGGGGTTGGATCCATCAGATCCAAGACATCCAATCCAGTTATTCAACATGGGCAGGTAAGGAACAAATTCTATTAACTAACAAATATCGTTATTTTCAAGTAAAATGTTTAAATTATCATGGTTGGTCATGGTAGTTATTATAAATATTATTTTAAATTTTAAGGAATCATTATGTGACAAAGTCCCTCCATCATTAACAGTAGTGGATGGTGAGGTGACTATAAAGGACTTCGATCACTGCGTAATAACAAACAATGGAGTGGTGTATAATATAACAAATGAATCTAAAGAAAGAATTAAAAATTTGGAACAACCTTTATTTGGACTTGTGTCATGGTTGTGTGATTCGAACTACAAAGGTGAAACAATATCATTCTTTACATGTGGATCTTGTGGTATGTACTGTGTGTATAATCAATACATAAACAGATGCAAAAATAATGTACTTCCTGTAATGTTAGGATTGGCTATATCCATAATTTTATTTATGCTCATATTATTGTTATCTCTCACAGTTTTTAAAAAAACTTTAAATATTGCAATTGCAAAAGTAATAGTATATTTTTTAATGAGATCAGATAGAAAGAGGGTTAAGAGGATAATGAGATACAATAAATCCACAGGATTGAATATAGATGTCAAGCTTAAAAAAGTGACATATAACAATGATATCATTGACAAGCTTATAGAAGAAAAACGCATAATGTCAGTTAAACAAGTTTCACCAAGAGATGTAGATCCTATTTACTCTGAAATAATTTATAACAGATCAGCTGAGTACAATAAAGTTAATGACATGCTTAAGCAATCTGAAGATAGGCTCAGATTTTTTCAAGATTTGGAAAATAACAGGAAATATAGATCAATTAAAAGATCAAGTGTCAGCAAAGCATTAGTGACTGGAATTGCCCTAACAACAATAGCACCAAATGACACTTATGGATGTGACCAGATGCTTTATTTAAAAAGCAATGGACGAATATGTTATAGTGACAAATGTTACGATCTATCAACTTATTCTTTATCACTTGCTGATGGAGAAACAGCTTGCTTTAATGATTTAAATAACGAAAAGTTATCTATTAAGCTTGACTCAATTTATAACATTGCAAGATTTAGCTCATTATATGATACTAGCTCATATGAGATAACTAACGAAATGCATTGGAATTGCTTAGGTTCAGGGAAATGTTGGTGGGGAGAGGAGTGTGGGAATGGGTACAAACTTAATATATTAGAGAAGAATACAAAAGAGCCACATGGGTACGGATGCCATATGACATCTGTAAGTTGTGTTGGATCAATGTGTTCTCATGGTACATCTTGTGTATGGTATAGATGGCAAATAAGCCCTAAAGGCCCCAAAATACCTATTTATACTTTAGTTTCTGAAATATGGGAAGTTAGTATTACTATCAGGTAGACATGTGTAAGTAATGCGAGTAATGCATTACGCGTAATATTACCCGAGCGAGTACTGTATCATCACTCATTACTCGACCGAACCAAACATTACTTATTACGTCAAACATGACGCGAGCGTGATATTCCATCGTTCGGGTTAACTTGGCATCACTCCGTTTTACGAATTTTGAAATAGCAAAGCAATTCGAAATGTATTTATTTTAAAAAGCAATAATTAACACAAAATATATTTTTATATAGTTTAGTTTTAGTTTAATATTTAGTTATAAGCAAAAAAAGTTATAATTGCTAGAAAAATGATTTTTAAATACGCCAATATTATAAGTTAGGCCAACGATATAAGGTTTTCATTACTAGGTCCTAAGCTGCGCCTGGTCTTCACAAAGGGTCATTCATATTTACAACCTTTAGCTAAACAATACAATTTTGTTTTACTTATTAATTATTTTGCAAGATGCTCAGAAATTTCGCAACTGGTGTTTGTAAAAAGAGTTTTACAATATAAGGGAATAGGGATCCTAAAGAACAAAACCAAGTCATAAAAGGTATATCGCTATTTACATACAAATGCCGCAAGTTTAAAATAATTATTTGAGTATGACAAAATGCAAAATTGCAATATATAATAAAAATCTAAATCGTATCAAATAAAAGTCAACATTATAAAATTAATTGTATTAAAATACAATGATAACGCGTGTTATATTCCGAGATAGATCCGTAATGTCTCACGCATGGCAAGGTGGTGTTTAGAGAATTGTACTGTAGCAACACTCGACCGAACGAAACATTACGCATCACTTCAAAGTTCAAACATTACTCAAGTCATTACTTTAGTTGTTGTTTTTTAAATTTATCCCCAATAGGGAAAGGCAAAGGACTATAGTCCATACAGCCTTCATTACTTTAGTCATGAGCATGACGCGAGCGCAGTGCTGTCAGATAAAAAAATAAGATAATAGTATACCACCTGTAAAAAAGTTGTACATTTGGGAGTTTTAAATAAAAACAATAGTACACATTAAAAATATTGATTTATTGAAAATAGTGGGTCCCGCAGTTTAGCTTGCGCTAAAAGTACAAGTCTTAATCAAATATTTTATAAATTCAACTTGGTTTTTGGATTTTATTGCAGATTTATTTTGATTTTTGGTTCCTGCAATTTGAATGCTTTACAGCAATCATGAACCATGATTAAAATTTATCCCTAATAGGGAAAGGCAAAGGACTGTAAGGTTTATATACTTATTACAGACAGTGAATACCCACAATTTACATAAAAAAGAATATTTAATTCCTAAAATACTATTAAAAAAGAATAATAGAATAATGTGTTCTAAACTCTTAAATCATATTTCCGTACTTTCAATTATCAAATGATGCATAATGATTTCTCATAGATGGCGTTATTAATATTTTTATAATTTAATTTTAGTAAGTGTTAATTGTATTTTGCTAAAATATTTAATATCTATAATATACTAGCGATTTAGCGCGAGCGAAGCTTCGGGTTCCGCTAGTTCTACAATATATTTTACTATGCCATGAAATGTATGCCGCTAAGTACGCAAACATGCCGCAAGTGAATAGAAATCATTTGACTAGGACTGAAATGCAAAATTGCAATCTATTCTAAAATATTCTTTACTTACATTATGAGTTAAAGTTTCGAACTTTGTGTATCTGTCTGTTCGTTTGTAGGGGGGTTATTTTCGGAAAAACTGATCTGATCATGAAAACTCTTTCACTAACAGACAGCTACACTATTCAGGAGTGATTGTGAGAAGTGTATTATTGGCTATATTGTATTTTCAAAAATATCCCATTTTAGGGATCCCTACCTTAAATGTATCCCCAAGGTATCAAAATGCTGCATATAAAACGAAAACTGTTGACGAAATACATAATATCAAGCACTATTTTATATATTAAAATTTTATATTACAATACTTACTTATGATTACTCACAAAAAATTCTGCGATGGCACATGCCTTTATTATAACAATTTTTTTTAAAATTATTAAGTTCAAATACGTGTTGAATAGTGGTGATATTGGTATCATGATATTAATCCTTATCCAATTTGTAAACTCCACTTTAAATTATTCGTATCGGATGTTTAATGAGTATAAAAATTGGTATAAAATTCTTTAAGACCAACTTTTTCAGTCGCTGACTTAACCTTATATAGGTGTATGGCTTTATAAATAAAGAATAATAAAAAAAACTTTTTCAGGCTTTTAAAAAATACTAATTCACGTATTCATAGTAAATAATAATTAATTCAAAATTAAAAATAAAAACTTTAATTATTCATTATATATTTTAATATTATAATGAACTTTATCAAGTATGTATGTATAATGTATATAATACAGTGGACCCAAAGTCGCAGTCCTTAGAACGCGGTCGGAAGCGCGGATACTGCTAGTATAAAAGTATGTTGTAAATTAGTTTTTGTTTCTTTTTCGACGAAAAAATAATAATAATTTATATTGGTTAACTTACGACAGTAAAATTATAAATACAATATTTAAAAAATTATATACATAAATAATAATCTTAATCATATCAAATAAAAAGTTAACAATTTAAATTTAAAAATTAATTGTATTCAAATATAACAAAGCCGTGCCGTCCGGTCTTAGAATGTGGACGGAGCCGCGGGTACTACTAGTATACGTTGTTAGTTTTTGCTGCATACATTATTGTAAACATAGCTATATGAAAATAATTTAAGTAAATTAGGTTACGACGGTAAATTTTTAAATACAATATTTAAATATAAAAAGTAATAAAAATATAACAATAATCTTACTCACAAAAAGTTAACATTTTAGTTTTAAATTAAAATCAATAAAAACGTGTGTGATATTCATCATATTATTACATGAGATAGATCAGTACTACTATTATGACAGTACGCGGGTAATATTACTTCTTAGCATCACACATGGCAAGTAATGTTTCGAGTAATGAAGTGATGTGATATTACTCGGTGCGTAATGTAATGCCATATTTCATTACTTCATAAAGCACTGTTTTGCGCATGTCTACTATCAGGTATAAAGATTTAATACGTCATATTGTATTGAATACTAATAATCCAAAATATGAATAATATATTAAGCGAAATTATGGATCACATGCCGTTCTACATATCAGGAGTGTCATATGAGAAGCAACACCTAAGGGAATCACTCATATCTATAAATGGCACATATTTTAATGTTGATTCATCACCCCACAACATGCCACAAAGAGGTATGATAGGAGACATACAAATTGACAAACATAGTGATAAAATTTTATACTATGATAACAACCTGGATTGCAGTGTTGATTCTTGTAAAGTTAAATGCATCACTAATGAGCCTGCAATAAATAGACTTACTGATAGCAGCCCATACAAAGTTGATTCAAGCAATATACAGCACCTGCTAATGTACAATAAAGGTTGGATAAATTATAAATATAGATCAAGTGGTCATGGGACAATATCTTTTGGGAATGTTGAGCTAAAGGAATTGATTGTGGAGAAACCTCATTGTGAAATTAGTGTTGGAATATCTTATGCATGTGAAGCATGTCTTGAGCAACCTAGAGCCACTCTGGTGTCAAAAAATCTTAAAAATGAAGGTATGATGGACTTTGAATCTAACTGTTCTTGGGATAGGTCATCAATATCATGCAACAATGAAATGTATGATATAGTACAGATAAGTAAAAACAAGTATTGCAATATTTATGTACCTCTGATAAATCAAAGCATAGACATAACATTTGAATATGAGTATCGTGGTGTATTGACAGATATGAAGACGATAAGAGCAGAGACATCTACAGATATAATTAATGAATTGATGGGAAACCAATCTTTCATAACAACACTCCTTACATCATTAAGTGGTTTCATGCTGTTTACTGGAATAGCTACTGTAGGTATCAAGGTGCTTAGATTAGGTGTGTTAGCAATTGGCAAAAAAGAAGTCCAAAATGCATAATTTTGGAGGAATAGGTTAACGTAGTACTATACAAACTTCACTTTGTTGGGAAGGATCGCCGGCAGAGGTGTTCTTAATTAAAAACGGTAAAATAGTTCCTTCCGTTCGTTTATTAAGTACATATTGTTACAAATATAGGTAATGCGTGCGCTTGCGCTGACAGTGCGAAATAATAATGTGAAGCGTTCCGCGATGAGAGGGCCGGGGGGGTGAATAGCCGGTGTTGTCAGCGCGAACAAGCTCCCCGGGGTTGGATCCATCAGATCCAAGACATCCAATCCAGTTATTCAACATGGGCAGGTAAGGGACAAATTCTATTATAGGCTCTTCGAAGCGTTCCAGAAGCAGTCGTAATGTCAGCGACACGAGCTATGCCGTCAGGTCCAGGATGTAAAGCAGTGATTCGACCGAGCAGCCAGCGGTTTGGTGGAAGGTGGTCATCCTTCACAACTACTAAATCTCCAATTCGCAGCTTTTTGTTGTCTGGGCGTTGCCATTTGATGCGTTTTTGAAGCTCTGCTATATATTCCTTATAGAACCTGTTCCAAAAATGTTGCGCGAGCGCTCGAGTTCTTTGATAACGGGGTAGCGTGCAAATCTGTGTCTCGTTTTTCAGATCTTCTTGAGAATGGGGTAGCATAACTGGAGTACGACCAATCAGGAAATGAGAAGGAGTTAACGGGATCAAATCGTTGGGATCGGACGATAAAGGAGTTATGGGTCTAGAATTTAGGATCCCTTCTATTTGTACCAAGACCGTGTTTAGTTCTTCGTATGTCAAATGTGCTAAAGATAACACTCTTTTTAAATGGTATTTTATAGATTTAACTGAACCTTCGGCTAGGCCGTTAAAGTGAGGACTATAAGCCGGAAAAAAATTGAATTGAATAGACTGCTCCGCCGCGTAGAAGCTAATGTCATTACATTTTGATTTTAGAAATTTGGCAAGCTCATTACTAGCCCCGACAAAGTTAGTACCATTATCTGAGAATATTTTTGCTGGTTTGCCTCTGCGAGCTATAAATCTGTTTAATGCAGCTATGAAACCTTCGGAACTTAAATCTGTTACTAGTTCTATATGGACTGCTCTTACGGCTAAGCAGACGAAAACACAGATATAGGCCTTTATTAATTTACACCCCCTACCTTTTCTGTCGGATAACATTATAGGACCAGCGTAATCTACTGCAGTATTAAAAAAAGGGAACTCGCTATAAAGTCTTTCCTTAGGCAAACTAGCCATTAAAGGTTGAATCGTTTTGCCTGAGAACCTACAACATGCATGACACTCATGTGTTATTTTTCTTGCTAAATTTCGACCTCCTATTACCCAAAACTTGTGCCTTAAAGTAGCTAAAAGTAGTTGAGGCCCTGCATGTAACAAGATTTTATGATAATGCCTAAATAATAGCTGTGTAATGTGATGTGTTGCATGGAGTAAAACAGGATGTTTTGTGTCATAATCATAATTAGAATTTGATAGTCTGCCACCAACTCGAATTAATTTTTCATTCGATAGAAACGGATTTAAAGTTAAAATGCGCGTCTTAATTGGTAGTGGTTTATCTTTAAGTAAAAATGAATATTCATTCGAGAACATGTCGAGTTGTACTAGTTTGCATAATGTGTTAGTAGCAGAGTTTAGCTCAAATACGGTTAAATGTGAGATTAATTTCTTTTTAGGTTGCTTACAATTGTGAATGAACCGTAATATATAAGCAGATACACGTTGCAATTTGCCATAATTTGAAAATTTATGAATAAAGTGATCTTGTTCACAAATCATGTTACATTTAACTTTAGTTTCTGGTAGAATAGTGGGTGTACAATTCGGTTGAGCTGGCCATTCAGACTCAGGATGTAATAAAAATTCTGGACCAGAAAACCACAGTTTCGAATTCTCTAGCTGTCCCGGACTACATCCTCTTGAGCCAATGTCAGCAGGGTTTTCACGAGTAGGTACATATCTCCAAGCGTCTGAGTCTGTATGCTCTGTTATTTCATTAATTCTGTTTAGTACAAATGATTTTAAAGTCGATTTTGGGGCACGAATCCATCCAAGAACAATAGTTGCATCACACCAAAATATACTGCGGTTCACCACCAATCTGAGAGCAGTAATTACTTTATTTGACAGTTTTACAGCTAATAACGCACCGCAAAGTTCTAATCGTGGTATGGTCATTATACCCTTCAGTGGTGCCACCCTACTTTTAGCCATTACGAGATGAACGCTAACGGTGCCGTTTATGGAAGTGGATCGTAAATAGACACAAGCACTATAGGCATGCTGAGACGCATCGCTGAAGGCGTGAATTTCAAAATAATTAGGCGATCTACACAATATGTGACGTGGAATTGAGACATTATTTATTTGCATAAGTGAATTCATAAATACTAACCAATCTTTCTCAATTTCTGGAGGAAGAGGTTCGTCCCATGAAATTTTGGAAGCCCATAGTTTTTGTAGAATAATTTTGCCTTGCAAAATGCATGGATTGACCAATCCTAATGGATCAAATATTTGTCCTACTGTGGACAAAATTGACCGTTTGTTTGGTCTGTCACCTACTGAACCGTCAAAGTGAACAGAAAATAATAAAGTATCCAATTTACAAGACCACCTTAAGCCTAAAGTCTTGGCATGATCATCATTGACTAATGTGAGCAAGCTGTCACTTGCGTTATCACCTTGAATAGCATCTAAAACGAACGCCACTTTCGTAAGTTAAATTTTCCCTTTTTAAGCTCAGAGATTACGCCTTGAATTATGTGTAACAGAGTGGATTTAGACGAATGACCTCCTATGTAATCATCAACATAAAAATCGTGTAATATTGCATCTTGAACTAATGAATCATTACATTCATGACCTAGCTGTGTAAGACAGCGTGTGGCTAAAAAAGGCGCTGATGCCGTGCCGTAAGTTACGGTATTAAGTTTGTAAACCTTTACTTCATGACTAGGGTCAAAACGCCACAGTATCTGTTGCAAATTTCTTTGATCTTCTGCAATAAGAACACATCGGTACATTTTTTCGCAATCAGAGGTAACGACATATTTATGCTGTCTAAAACGAATTAAAATTGAAATTAAATCATCTTGTACAATTGGCCCTATACTTTGAATATTATTAAATGATAATCCTGTTGTAGTTTTAGCAGAGGCGTCAAACACAACCCTTAATTTCGTTGTGAGACTGGACTCACGCAAAACACCGTGATGAGGTAGTATGTATGAATGTTTTTCATTTAAGCTGGAGTAATTTTTATTTTCAGACATATGACCGAGATTAATGTATTCTTGCATAAAGTCACAATATTTTTGCTTAAGTAATGGATAACGTTTAAACCGTCTTTCTAAAGACTGCAATCGAGTCAATGCCTGTTCATAAGAATTGCCCAAGACCTCCGGAGACTGTGTTAAAGGAATGCGCACAACAAAACGCCCATCCTTTTGACGTTTGGTTGTCTTAACAAAATGTTGCTCACACTCGTTTTCCTGCTTTGTTGTTTTACGAGGTGAAGATATTGATTCTAACTCAAAAAATCTATCAAGTTGCTGTTGAAGTTCAAGTTCGTTCACAAAATTACAATGGACTGTATTAACGCGTGTATTTTTTATATCTAAAGGTTGTCTGTACATAGCACCAGATACTAACCAACCAAATTTTGTGTTACTAAGGATCGGTTTATTTTTACCTAACGCAATACGTTCATTACCCAACGTATTCCAGAAAACATCCGCGTTAAGTAATATATCTATCTCAGACGGTGAATTAAAACTAGGATCAGCTAAACATATATTCTTAGGTATATTTAATGACTTAATGTCGAAATATGTGGTCGGCAACATTTGAGTTATATGCGGTATAATAAAACAAGAGACGTCTGTTGTATATGCTTCAGTCCTAGAAGAAATGGTAACGGTGGCACGTTTATTAATGCGAATCGCTTCACGGCTCAATCCTTCGACGACTGTCGAAGTAGAATGAAAGGGAATCTTTAACAATTTACTCATTTTATAAGTTATAAAATTAGATGTACTACCATTATCAAGTAGGGCGCGAACTACGGGCCATTTACCATCACCACCAAGAACGTTAATGAGCGCTGTGGATAAAAGTGTGCAACCACTATGAGTGGACGACAAACCAATGTTAACTTGCTTAGGATCATCATCATGGATAGACTGCAAATCGGACTCGACATCCTCTGGCGCCGGTACCGCCACCATGACGCGCCTTTCCTGTGTAGTGGTGGAGCTGGAAGCGGCATGTTGGTTTGTTGTATTGTGTGCTGAATCGATGTGCAATATAGTGTTGTGCCACTTAGCGCAGACTCGACATGGACCAAATCTACAACGCTTAACATCATGTCCATGACGCAAACAGTTAAGGCAAAGTTTCATTTGGTTTACCTTTTTTATTTTTTCCTGAACAGTTAACTCCTTAAATTTAGGGCATTGATAAATCGCATGACCTTGCTTGCAATATGGGCAGGTATACGAACGCTGCCTTTGTGCGTCAGAGCTTGCTACTAGTGTGCGGGACCTAATTGGTATACTATGTCTACGGTTAACATTTGTTTGGTCTATTGTCTCTAGTAAATCAGCACGATTTTGAATAAATTTAACAAAGTTTTCTAAATTTGGCATTTTATCTAATTCATTTAAATATTCTCTCCATTTTCTATTTGTAATGGTGTCTAATTTACTAGAAACTATGTGTATAATGAGTAGATCCCAGTTTTGTGTGCTAATGTTTAAAGTTTGAAGAGACCTAAGGTTTTTATTGATGGTATCAATCACATTCCGTAACGCTACAGATGATTCTCTAGAAATCGATTCGATGTCAAATAATGCCTGAATATGGTTGTTAATTAAAACCTTATTATTATGGAAGCGGTCACACAATAACTGCCATGCAATGTCGTAATTTTCAGTGGAAAAATCTAAAGATGTAATAACGTTTGCAGCTTTGTCTTTTAAGGATGATTGTAAATAATGAAATTTATTTATCTTCGGTATATTATCATTTAAATGTATAAGTGACATAAAGGTGTCATGAAATCTTAACCATTCATCATAACGACCAGAAAAGGTAGGTAGGTGTATCGTGGGTAATTTAAGGCTTGGCCTACCTGCCGCAAGTACAGTACCAGATAAGGAGTCAGCCGACCCTTGATCATCCTTGCCCGGCTGCACAGAAGCAAACCTGCTCACAAATTCTCGCGCCTTGCCAACTGTCACGAAGTACTCGATTTCAAACTTCTCACGATACTGGTACTCCCTTTCACACTCGGATTCTGAAATGTTTGGAAAACTCTCGATTGAAATCTGCAAAACATCATATTCACCATACCACTCCTCAATCTTTGACAACCTAAGATTAAGGTCGCTTATTTGTGATTTTTGTGGCGTTTCACAAGTTGATATAAATTGTAAGTACGAACTAAATTGAGTAAGTTTGGCCTTATATGATGCTCGTTTTCTTTTTAATTCATTTAATGTAGACATAATGACTTGTATATTCACTTAAAAAAATATATATAACATGTATATATATATATATATATATATATATATATATATATATATATATATATATATATATATATATATATATATACATATATATCTAATAAGGTGTATATGAAACGAACAATAGAATTCTAAAATTGTTTATCAATTTGTACCTACTTATTAAAATATCTAAAATCTAACTTACTAATGTAATTCGCAATGTGTGTTTACACATATACTATGCATAATAATGAAATTTAATTACAACGACAATAACTCCAACTTCCAAAATCAAATGTAATGACATATATTATATAAAGAATAATACTTAAATGCGTAATGTGCAGAAGTAGCAGCTTAACGGCAGTCGGCAATGGCGGTGATGTTGTTATCGCTCAAATCACAATTAATGCAATAGCAACGGGAGACCGGTCGTTGTTTACCTATATAATGAAATAACATTATAAGTCACTATATAATTACTTCACTTAAAGGTATAAAGTTAAATCGAAGAATCACTTCGTTAAACAAAAGTATGTATTTCACAAAGGGAATGAAAGATTAATATTATTTTAACTGTAGGTAGGTATTACGTAGGTAACATTGTATAGCGAGATGTGCTTTGAAGGTAACAATTAATGTTTAAAGAACATAATAATTAATAAACAACAATTAATGATACATAATGTTTGCTGTTTATTACTATTGTAATGATGTAATGGAAAATATGATATTATAAAAAGGAGTAGGTAATTAAACCTATTGCATTATAATATAATATACGTACCTGTGTAAATTGTTAAATTAGCAACTTGACATACGAATGTAAATATAATTTTATATAATTATTAAGGTTATAATTATTTCAACGTAGTTTTTAATGTTAAAGGAGTAAAGGATAATAAATGATTTGGTCCTGCTCACGTAGAATCTTCCTGCCTTTGAGTAATCTTCCCATTCCCACTTTGAGATAAAAATGGCCGCTGGTGGCCGGCGCGTACGCGTCGTTGCGAATTCCCATCGGAATCCGGATCGATGGACCACTTTGTTGGGAAGGATCGCCGGCAGAGGTGTTCTTAATTAAAAACGGTAAAATAGTTCCTTCCGTTCGTTTATTAAGTACATATTGTTACAAATATAGGTAATGCGTGCGCTTGCGCTGACAGTGCGAAATAATAATGTGAAGCGTTCCGCGATGAGAGGGCCGGGGGGGTGAATAGCCGGTGTTGTCAGCGCGAACAGTCTTCTAAAAAATCGTTAATCGAATAATAGCCTTTAGTACATATATAGGCTAGTATATTATTGAATGTTGTTGTTATATCATGCACATAGAAAGCACTTAATTATATTATTGTTATTATAAAGATTACACATTGAAATATACTTCGTTTTATTTACTTTAATTTCAGATGTTGTAGACGAAATTGTTTAAATAAAAATAATTTGTTGGCTTTGTCGTTTTTTTGTGAAGTGACCACAGCTTGATTGTGCATATAATTGCTATTGTTATATTCTATACATATATTAAAATTCTGAGTAGAATCTCCATTACTAAAAGGTTTTTTTTTGAAAATGTTATCAAAATAGTCATTATCGAAACTAAGAAAAAGATTATATGTATACCTAATCTAATAATAACTTACATAAATTCTCAGGAAATTTATGCTTACGATAGCTCTTTAATTTCATTACAAAAAAAAACTATTCGATATATTGTCATTAGATGGCATTACAAATCATACATGATTTGTAATGAAAATTTATCGCAGACCCGGTAGATGGCGCTGTTTGTACAAATATTAAATCACTAACTAAATTTAATTATCAAGTCAGATAGTATTATAGACTAGCGACCACTAGCTTCGCTCGGGTTGTCCCTACGTGCGTTAGAGATATTCTTTCGCAGTAAAAAAAAATTATATATATTTTGACCGGAGAACCAGCTATCATCATAACAAATTACATCAAAATCTATCCAGTAGTTCTTCGTGATGCGTTCACAACAGACACCAAAATTCTAAAAACTAAGGCCTCTATTTCGTCAATAATTACTTTTTCAATAAGACATTCCAAAAAATATTCAATGTTAAGATTAGATTCGACATAGACATTTTTTATCTATATTAATAATTTCGTCAAGGGTTACGGTGACCTAATCGAAACCTTACCTGAATAACAAAACATACCAAAATAAAGATTTCGAGTCGACAACATATAATTTCAAAATTCGGATTGTCGAGTATTTTGTTTAATTCTAATGATGCTGAAAGATAAATCGAAGTCGCCATATTGGCCGCTCTAGCGAAACGTCACTGACAACAAAAGACACAACAGAAGTGTATAAAATAAAATATTATAAATTTACTACATAAAAAAGAATATTTAATTCCTAAAATACTGTTAAAAAGAATAATATAATAATATGTTCTAAACTCTAAAATCATACTTCCGTTTTCACTTATCAAATGATGTGTAATAATTTCTCATAGATGGCGTTATTAATATTTTCATTATTTAATTTTAATAAGTGTTAATTGTATTTTGCCATATTTCATATCTATAATATACCGGCGATTTAGCGCGAGTGAAGCCGCGGGTTCCGCTATATATATTTTAACGCCCAGTTAAGTTCTAGGATACTATAAGTAAGGACTAAAATGAAACACAAATATATTTTAACGCGTGTATTGCGACTGCTAGTCGATCTCAAACTCTATGATATTGCCGAAGTCGATATCCGCGTCGCTGTCGCTGCTGTGGTTCTCTGCCGCCTGCAATCAAATATAAAAATCAACGCCACTTTTCGTTGTAATTTTATAACTCAAGAACGGGCTCACTTATCCAAACCAAATGTTTAGGCTTTGTTCGGACTATTTATTTCATCATCATCATCAGCCCTTTTTTTTTTTTAATGTCCCACTGCTGGGCACGGGCCTCCCTCAGTACGAGGGGGATCAGGCCATAGTCCACCGCGCTGGCCTAGTGCGAGTTGGCGAACTTCACATGTCTTTCGAAAACTTGTTAGGTTTTTTCAGACATGCAGGTTTCCTCACGATGTTTTCCTTCACCGTAAGACAAGTGGTAATCATGATATAAATGATTCGCACATGAAAATATCAGAGGTGCGAGACCCGGATTTGAACCCGCATCACTCGGTTATCCAAGCGACGCGTTACAGCTGGGCTACCACTGTCTCTATTTATTTATTTATTTTATTTATTTATTTATGTACCACACAAAATAAAAAGAAAAATACATAAATATAAAAAGGAAGCGGAGACATTTAGTGGATGGTTTATGTGAAGTTTGCACAAATGATGGTTTATCACATTTTTTATAGCAAATGAATTCAATAAATGGCAGATCATTTTGTTAATGGGGATTTTGGTATCAAATAGAAACTTTTTAGAGGCTACTTTTAAACCGACTTCAAAAAAGGAGTTGATAACATGTTATAACTGTAGCGGTGGGCGAAACTGCTATATATTGATAAAGAGTTATAAGAATACGCTATTTTTAAAATGCCTAATATTTTTTACGCTATAATATATTTATACGTTATATATTTTCGCATTATTTCGCGCACACGACTCGTGATAAAAATATTATACGGCTAGCACGAAGTGTCAAGCGCGGTAGTGGTCGTCCATATAGTGATTACATTCTCTTTGTTGTGGTCTTATTATATGTAATAAAAATAAATTAAAAAATAGCTATAGCGCTTGCCTCTGCTTATAAATAAGAGACGATTAGGTTATTATAAATAGCATGCTATTTATAAATAGCAGGTTATTTTTTCAGCTATCTAGAATAACGAGCACCCCTAAAAATTGCCTACAAAAAGCCGTTGCGCCCCACTTCTATATAAAATACGTAATTTTCATTTGATTTTACAAAAAAAAAATTTCTTACTGAACGTCATGAGTCTCCCACCAGTTCGGAAAGAAGAAACCTCTGTCCTGAGAAGAACTGGCGAAAGAAACTCAGCGGGACTAATTTTTTTTTTATCGTATTCTCACTCTTTTTTTAAATTAAATTGTGAATTAACAATAATTCTATATGTTGAAATAGCCTGGCGGCGATCACATCATTCCCAAGGCGTACTATCTTGTTGGGAAGGATCGCCGGCAGAGGTGTTCTTAATTAAAAACGGTAAAATAGTTCCTTCCGTTCGTTTATTAAGTACATATTGTTACAAATATAGGTAATGCGTGCGCTTGCGCTGACAGTGCGAAATAATAATGTGAAGCGTTCCGCGATGAGAGGGCCGGGGGGGTGAATAGCCGGTGTTTTTTTTTTTTTTTTTTTTTTTTTTTATTGTTAAATCAGGTTTTCCCCTAACGTGGTCAGGGTCTTTTTAAAACAATTTATATGTTGTTTTAATGTTTATTTAGGTAACATTGCTTTATGCATTAAAATTTTCCGTGACGTTATAGATTTTCCATATTTGATTTTCATTTATTTTGATATAGTTTCTAAGTTATTCGATTTAAAAGTTTTATACATATATAGAATTTAATTTTTTATTGATTTACTATTTGAACATATAATTGCAGTTTATAAATATTAAGTTTAGGTGTTGTCGCAAAAAGAAAAAGTTTTTCACGAGCTCGCGGCTGTCGCGGTCAGTTTATTTCGTCCCTTCCCAGGAGCAGAGCAGTGAGATTTTTATGCAAGTTAGTCCTATATCCTCTAAAATATACAAAAAACTATGCATCTATATCCACTGCTCTGTTCCTGGCAATAGCCTTCCGAACTATCATTGCGGCGAACTCGAGCAACACCGTTCTGGTCGAGGCGTTGTCCAGGATGGAGGGGATTGAGTCCCTGCACAGCTTCAAGCGCATTTTCTGTTGTATTTCCTCACGGGCTACGCCGTGTTGAGGACAGTCCATAAGGAGATGTAACATGGATTCCGGTGACACATTACACACGCATCCCGGATCCTCCTTGCGCTTGAATCTGTGCAGGTACTCCGCAAAACCTCCATGGCCGGTTAGGACCTGGGTGAGCACCGCGTTGAGGTCGATGTTCTTGACAACCTTGTACGCAAAACGCACATCCGGCAGAAATGCTTTTGTTGTGCCTGCGGTGTTTTCGGTCTTATACCTCCGGTCCCATTCGTCCAACGACCCCTCACGTAGCAGTCGTTTGACGAAAGAGACAGGGCATTTTTCATAGTCTGGTTTCTTTTTCAGTCTGAGAGCCGCCTCTCTCGCGAGCTCATCGGCTCTTTCATTTTCCTCCAACCCCGCGTGCGCTTTCACCCAGAAAAGGGAAACTTCCTTTTTCTGGGTGTGACAAAACTTTAAGTTGTCCCGGATGTTAACTACGAGGGGGTGGAGGGACCTCCGCCCAATCACCGACTCGAGCGAGGATCTCGAGTCGGTGTAAATGCCGATGGAAGTTTCGGGGCGGCTCCTCGCGAGTGAGACGGCTCTATCCAGAGCAAGAAGCTCAGCCTGGTACACCGAGCAGTGCGCACTCAACCTTAGCTTGACGGCTTGGGTTTCTGCCTCGCAATTCCATACGGAGATCGAAGCACCCACTCTGCCGTCAATTTTACTGCCATCAGTAAAAATGCGCACCGCTTGGGTGTTGTTCTGATCGAGGGATTCTCGGTCGGTCAGGGATGTAAATCGCAGGCTGAGCTTTTCCGCCGGGTGCTGCGCCGCACAGTACGGTACTCTTCCGTCTATTTCTCTATCACCGAGCAGTCTCTCCGATAGCCCTTTTTTAGCCTCATATAGGGATGCAGCCTCTTGGATGCGAAGATCCAAGGGAAGTATGCCGGCGAGTGCGAGAGCGGCATTCAGAGAGACTGTTCGGTAAGATTTTGTAATTTTTTGCGCGAAGCCTCTCTGGAGCGCATTCAAGCGCTTTCGTACTCCAATTTTTGTGGCGGCGGGTGCCCAAGCACTGGCCGCGTACAGGACTATTGGCTCCACCACTGCAGTATAAATAGTCCTTATGACCTGGGGGTGGAGGCCCCAGCTCACCTTGGCGGCCCTGGACAGTTGCTTGTATAGACCTTCCACTCTCGTGCAGGTGTTCTTTACATGTGAGTTGAAGGTCAGTTTGCTGTCTATTGTAAGTCCCAGCAACTTGATCTCATTCGATAGGTCAACGCCGATCCCGCCCATGTTCAGGCGTGGGGAGTCATATTTCAATTTCCTAGTAAGCACCATTGCCTTCGTCTTATGTGGTGCAAACCTCAATTTGTTCCGGATTCCCCACTTCTCAACATAGGCGAGGGCGGCGTTAGCCTGCCGGGAGATGTCCAGTCCCGCTTCACCGTCGAAGACGAGGACAACGTCGTCCGCGAAGGCCTGACAATAATCACTCCGTTCTTCCAGGCCGCGCAGTAATGGGTCCAACAGGAGGTTCCAGAGGACGGGGCCCCCGATGGAGCCCTGTACGCATCCCTTAGTGGTGTTTCGCGTGTGCTCCGCACCTGCGTACCTCAATCTGACACTACGATCTCGAAGGTAGCTGTCCATCAGTCTGCGGATGTTAACGGGGCACTTTTCCTCTGCCAATCTGGTTCTGATAGCCGGCCACCATGCGCTATCGAAGGCACCCTCTATGTCCAGCGACACAACAGTAACGATTCTCTTTTTATCGAGTTTATCGCGAATGCGTCCCACTAGGGCATAGAGGGCGTCTTCCGTGCTCCTCTGGGGCATGAAGCCATATTGGCGAGTACTGATCCCTGGCAGGATATGGTACTTAATGCGAGCGACAGCCATCTTCTCCAAGACCTTTCCCAAGACGGGCAACAATCCGATCGGACGATAGGCCTTTGGACTGGTGTAGTCCTCCCTTGCCGGCTTCCTGAGGACTACGACGGTAGCCTCTTTCCATGTGACCGGAAAGTAGCCCAGTTCCAGGCACTTATTTGCCAGACTAAGATACACGTCGGGGTCCTGCGAAATAGCCCTTTCGCATATATCGGCGGTAAGCCCATCCGACCCGGGGGCCTTCCTGGGGCCGAAACTAGAGGCAGCATCGCTCAACTCGACAAAAGTAAATGGTGGGTCGAGGTGTTCGTTTGGTGTCCACATGTTTATTCGTTCAGATTCGCGCCTCATACGCTGATGATCCACGCTATCCTCAGCCTCAAGATCCACCGGGTAGAATACCTCCGCCAGCAGCGCCGCCGAGTCGTCCGGGCCATAGGTCTTCCCATCCTTTATCAGTGGCACATCCTCCTTTTTCTTCGCAGTCCTGCCTATAACCCTATAAATCCCGTCCCACAGTCCCTCCTTGTCCTGTTGCTCACAGAACGCCTTCCAGCTTGCGATCTGAGCCGTCCTGGCCAGTGATTCATAATTTTTCTTGGCTTGCAGATACTCTTCCACCACCCGGTTTCGTCGGATCGGTGCTGCGCAACGGATTCGCCGCCGTTTGGCGTTTACCTCGCGCTTAAGGGCGGCGAGCTCGCTGCTCCACCAAGGTAGTCTAAAGCGTTCCGTCGACCTCCTAATCGGTATACTTGCCTCACATGCCCCCACTATTGCGTCTACGTAAAGTTCAACACTTTTCTCTAGATCGACAACATTATCAATGTTGTCGATGAGTTCTTTTTTGATGAGATTATCACTTTTTAACTGGTTGAATTTTACATAAAATTCATCCCAGTTAGCCTTCTTCGTGTTGAACTTTCTAGTCGTGCCGCTAATCATGATAGTTTTTTCCCTTTCCAGGTTAATACGGAACGCTATGGTGTTATGATCTGAGCTCGTTACACCATCGACTACTCTCCAATCCGTAATATATGGCAACGCATCAGACGTACACGCCGTAACGTCGACACAACTGGAGTACCTTTGGTTTCCTCTAATTGTGCCGAAGGTAGGGGTGTTGCCCTGGTTGAGTATCTGCAAGTCAAGCTCTTCAAGGGCCCCAATCAGGGCCTCTCCCCTGCTGTCAGTCCTTGTACTACCCCACCAAGTGTTCCACGCATTTGCGTCCCCCCCAATCACCACATAACGGGTCCTCATGCTCGAGACCACCGCGGTTAGCTGGTCCAGGTATGGCTCCATCGGTTGATCGGGCTCGAAGTAAAACGAAACGACTCCTATCTCCCGGGCACTAGTTCCAATTCGCACCACCACAATGTTGTTAGTGGTGTACTCGGTGTCCAGAGTTGCGACTATGTCATGGTCGAAAACAATGATTGCGGCCTTGACATGTCCACCCCTACTACCCGTGCACTGAAAAACACGTGCCCCCCGATAGTCTCGCATCGAGTCCGACCCTCCAACGTACGGCTCCTGGACCAGCGCCAATGTTACCTTTCTCTGGGTAGCTTCGAGCAAGAGTTCCTGCGTGGCCAGTTTCTTGCGCTGCAAATTCGCCTGGAACACTCGATAAGGTTTCGCTGTTGTTGCTATTGTGCCTGGGGCAACTTTAGCAATAAGCCACTGTCGCCCTGGCCAATGCATCCCACTTCCGACGAACCACGCAGTCCTGATCAAACGCATTATGTTTTGCGTCCAGTCCGATCCGCGTGCAATTACAGCAATTCGGGGGGAGTCCTGCTTGCCATTTCGGGCAATTCACTTTAAGGTGATCTTCCCCGCAATGGCTGCACTTTGTTCCCGACTCCTTACAAATCCGCCTGGTATGCCCATATCCTAGACACGCCGAACACTGTACTAGCGGTGTCTAATCCTCCACTATTATCCGCTGCATGTCTACGTGTATGACGCCAGCCTCTTTCGCACATGACCACACCTGAGGGGACACCTTCAAAACTATGTGACACATGAGAGGGTTTCGTAGTTTCCTCCTGTATTTAACTTCTGCTCTATAATCTTCCTTTTTAATATTCTTAAACAAACTTTTATTCTGGCTCATCAAAGCCTGAAGGACGTCCTCATCAGTGTTATACTGCAGGACGTCCCTCAGGATCAAGAGTGGGTCCTTATTCTTAATTTAAAAAGTAATAGTATATTTTTTAATGAGATCAGATAGAAAGAGGGTTAAGAGGATAATGAGATACAATAAATCCACAGGATTGAATATAGATGTCAAGCTTAAAAAAGTGACATATAACAATGATATCATTGACAAGCTTATAGAAGAAAAACGCATAATGTCAGTTAAACAAGTTTCACCAAGAGATGTAGATCCTATTTACTCTGAAATAATTTATAACAGATCAGCTGAGTACAATAAAGTTAATGACATGCTTAAGCAATCTGAAGATAGGCTCAGATTTTTTCAAGATTTGGAAAATAACAGGAAATATAGATCAATTAAAAGATCAAGTGTCAGCAAAGCATTAGTGACTGGAATTGCCCTAACAACAATAGCACCAAATGACACTTATGGATGTGACCAGATGCTTTATTTAAAAAGCAATGGACGAATATGTTATAGTGACAAATGTTACGATCTATCAACTTATTCTTTATCACTTGCTGATGGAGAAACAGCTTGCTTTAATGATTTAAATAACGAAAAGTTATCTATTAAGCTTGACTCAATTTATAACATTGCAAGATTTAGCTCATTATATGATACTAGCTCATATGAGATAACTAACGAAATGCATTGGAATTGCTTAGGTTCAGGGAAATGTTGGTGGGGAGAGGAGTGTGGGAATGGGTACAAACTTAATATATTAGAGAAGAATACAAAAGAGCCACATGGGTACGGATGCCATATGACATCTGTAAGTTGTGTTGGATCAATGTGTTCTCATGGTACATCTTGTGTATGGTATAGATGGCAAATAAGCCCTAAAGGCCCCAAAATACCTATTTATACTTTAGTTTCTGAAATATGGGAAGTTAGTATTACTATCAGGTATAAAGATTTAATCCGTCATATTGTATTGAATACTAATAATCCAAAATATGATATGAATAATATATTAAGCGAAATTATGGATCACATGCCGTTCTACATATCAGGAGTGTCATATGAGAAGCAACACCTAAGGGAATCACTCATATCTATAAATGGCACATATTTTAATGTTGATTCATCACCCCACAACATGCCACAAAGAGGTATGATAGGAGACATACAAATTGACAAACATAGTGATAAAATTTTATACTATGATAACAACCTGGATTGCAGTGTTGATTCTTGTAAAGTTAAATGCATCACTAATGAGCCTGCAATAAATAGACTTACTGATAGCAGCCCATACAAAGTTGATTCAAGCAATATACAGCACCTGCTAATGTACAATAAAGGTTGGATAAATTATAAATATAGATCAAGTGGTCATGGGACAATATCTTTTGGGAATGTTGAGCTAAAGGAATTGATTGTGGAGAAACCTCATTGTGAAATTAGTGTTGGAATATCTTATGCATGTGAAGCATGTCTTGAGCAACCTAGAGCCACTCTGGTGTCAAAAAATCTTAAAAATGAAGGTATGATGGACTTTGAATCTAACTGTACTTGGGATAGGTCCTGCGCAACGGATTCGCCGCCGTTTGGCGTTTACCTCGCGCTTAAGGGCGGCGAGCTCGCTGCTCCACCAAGGTAGTCTAAAGCGTTCCGTCGACCTCCTAATCGGTATACTTGCCTCACATGCCCCCACTATTGCGTCTACGTAAAGTTCAACACTTTTCTCTAGATCGACAACATTATCAATGTTGTCGATGAGTTCTTTTTTGATGAGATTATCACTTTTTAACTGGTTGAATTTTACATAAAATTCATCCCAGTTAGCCTTCTTCGTGTTGAACTTTCTAGTCGTGCCGCTAATCATGATAGTTTTTTCCCTTTCCAGGTTAATACGGAACGCTATGGTGTTATGATCTGAGCTCGTTACACCATCGACTACTCTCCAATCCGTAATATATGGCAACGCATCAGACGTACACGCCGTAACGTCGACACAACTGGAGTACCTTTGGTTTCCTCTAATTGTGCCGAAGGTAGGGGTGTTGCCCTGGTTGAGTATCTGCAAGTCAAGCTCTTCAAGGGCCCCAATCAGGGCCTCTCCCCTGCTGTCAGTCCTTGTACTACCCCACCAAGTGTTCCACGCATTTGCGTCCCCCCCAATCACCACATAACGGGTCCTCATGCTCGAGACCACCGCGGTTAGCTGGTCCAGGTATGGCTCCATCGGTTGATCGGGCTCGAAGTAAAACGAAACGACTCCTATCTCCCGGGCACTAGTTCCAATTCGCACCACCACAATGTTGTTAGTGGTGTACTCGGTGTCCAGAGTTGCGACTATGTCATGGTCGAAAACAATGATTGCGGCCTTGACATGTCCACCCCTACTACCCGTGCACTGAAAAACACGTGCCCCCCGATAGTCTCGCATCGAGTCCGACCCTCCAACGTACGGCTCCTGGACCAGCGCCAATGTTACCTTTCTCTGGGTAGCTTCGAGCAAGAGTTCCTGCGTGGCCAGTTTCTTGCGCTGCAAATTCGCCTGGAACACTCGATAAGGTTTCGCTGTTGTTGCTATTGTGCCTGGGGCAACTTTAGCAATAAGCCACTGTCGCCCTGGCCAATGCATCCCACTTCCGACGAACCACGCAGTCCTGATCAAACGCATTATGTTTTGCGTCCAGTCCGATCCGCGTGCAATTACAGCAATTCGGGGGGAGTCCTGCTTGCCATTTCGGGCAATTCACTTTAAGGTGATCTTCCCCGCAATGGCTGCACTTTGTTCCCGACTCCTTACAAATCCGCCTGGTATGCCCATATCCTAGACACGCCGAACACTGTACTAGCGGTGTCTAATCCTCCACTATTATCCGCTGCATGTCTACGTGTATGACGCCAGCCTCTTTCGCACATGACCACACCTGAGGGGACACCTTCAAAACTATGTGACACATGAGAGGGTTTCGTAGTTTCCTCCTGTATTTAACTTCTGCTCTATAATCTTCCTTTTTAATATTCTTAAACAAACTTTTATTCTGGCTCATCAAAGCCTGAAGGACGTCCTCATCAGTGTTATACTGCAGGACGTCCCTCAGGATCAAGAGTGGGTCCTTATTCTTAATTTAAAAAGTAATAGTATATTTTTTAATGAGATCAGATAGAAAGAGGGTTAAGAGGATAATGAGATACAATAAATCCACAGGATTGAATATAGATGTCAAGCTTAAAAAAGTGACATATAACAATGATATCATTGACAAGCTTATAGAAGAAAAACGCATAATGTCAGTTAAACAAGTTTCACCAAGAGATGTAGATCCTATTTACTCTGAAATAATTTATAACAGATCAGCTGAGTACAATAAAGTTAATGACATGCTTAAGCAATCTGAAGATAGGCTCAGATTTTTTCAAGATTTGGAAAATAACAGGAAATATAGATCAATTAAAAGATCAAGTGTCAGCAAAG
Source organism: Boloria selene (assembly GCA_905231865.2). Classification (NCBI taxonomy): domain Eukaryota; kingdom Metazoa; phylum Arthropoda; class Insecta; order Lepidoptera; family Nymphalidae; genus Boloria; species Boloria selene. The sequence continues at coordinate 5,404,596 of HG993159.1, read as the reverse complement.
CATTAGTGACTGGAATTGCCCTAACAACAATAGCACCAAATGACACTTATGGATGTGACCAGATGCTTTATTTAAAAAGCAATGGACGAATATGTTATAGTGACAAATGTTACGATCTATCAACTTATTCTTTATCACTTGCTGATGGAGAAACAGCTTGCTTTAATGATTTAAATAACGAAAAGTTATCTATTAAGCTTGACTCAATTTATAACATTGCAAGATTTAGCTCATTATATGATACTAGCTCATATGAGATAACTAACGAAATGCATTGGAATTGCTTAGGTTCAGGGAAATGTTGGTGGGGAGAGGAGTGTGGGAATGGGTACAAACTTAATATATTAGAGAAGAATACAAAAGAGCCACATGGGTACGGATGCCATATGACATCTGTAAGTTGTGTTGGATCAATGTGTTCTCATGGTACATCTTGTGTATGGTATAGATGGCAAATAAGCCCTAAAGGCCCCAAAATACCTATTTATACTTTAGTTTCTGAAATATGGGAAGTTAGTATTACTATCAGGTATAAAGATTTAATCCGTCATATTGTATTGAATACTAATAATCCAAAATATGATATGAATAATATATTAAGCGAAATTATGGATCACATGCCGTTCTACATATCAGGAGTGTCATATGAGAAGCAACACCTAAGGGAATCACTCATATCTATAAATGGCACATATTTTAATGTTGATTCATCACCCCACAACATGCCACAAAGAGGTATGATAGGAGACATACAAATTGACAAACATAGTGATAAAATTTTATACTATGATAACAACCTGGATTGCAGTGTTGATTCTTGTAAAGTTAAATGCATCACTAATGAGCCTGCAATAAATAGACTTACTGATAGCAGCCCATACAAAGTTGATTCAAGCAATATACAGCACCTGCTAATGTACAATAAAGGTTGGATAAATTATAAATATAGATCAAGTGGTCATGGGACAATATCTTTTGGGAATGTTGAGCTAAAGGAATTGATTGTGGAGAAACCTCATTGTGAAATTAGTGTTGGAATATCTTATGCATGTGAAGCATGTCTTGAGCAACCTAGAGCCACTCTGGTGTCAAAAAATCTTAAAAATGAAGGTATGATGGACTTTGAATCTAACTGTACTTGGGATAGGTCATCAATATCATGCAACAATGAAATGTATGATATAGTACAGATAAGTAAAAACAAGTATTGCAATATTTATGTACCTCTGATAAATCAAAGCATAGACATAACATTTGAATATGAGTATCGTGGTGTATTGACAGATATGAAGACGATAAGAGCAGAGACATCTACAGATATAATTAATGAATTGATGGGAAACCAATCTTTCATAACAACACTCCTTACATCATTAAGTGGTTTCATGCTGTTTACTGGAATAGCTACTGTAGGTATCAAGGTGCTTAGATTAGGTGTGTTAGCAATTGGCAAAAAAGAAGTCCAAAATGCATAATTTTGGAGGAATAGGTTAACGTAGTACTATACAAACTTCACTTTGTTGGGAAGGATCGCCGGCAGAGGTGTTCTTAATTAAAAACGGTAAAATAGTTCCTTCCGTTCGTTTATTAAGTACATATTGTTACAAATATAGGTAATGCGTGCGCTTGCGCTGACAGTGCGAAATAATAATGTGAAGCGTTCCGCGATGAGAGGGCCGGGGGGGTGAATAGCCGGTGTTGTCAGCGCGAACAAGCTCCCCGGGGTTGGATCCATCAGATCCAAGACATCCAATCCAGTTATTCAACATGGGCAGGTAAGGGACAAATTCTATTAACTAACAAATATCGTTATTTTCAAGTAAAATGTTTAAATTATCATGGTTGGTCATGGTAGTTATTATAAATATTATTTTAAATTTTAAGGAATCATTATGTGACAAAGTCCCTCCATCATTAACAGTAGTGGATGGTGAGGTGACTATAAAGGACTTCGATCACTGCGTAATAACAAACAATGGAGTGGTGTATAATATAACAAATGAATCTAAAGAAAGAATTAAAAATTTGGAACAACCTTTATTTGGACTTGTGTCATGGTTGTGTGATTCGAACTACAAAGGTGAAACAATATCATTCTTTACATGTGGATCTTGTGGTATGTACTGTGTGTATAATCAATACATAAACAGATGCAAAAATAATGTACTTCCTGTAATGTTAGGATTGGCTATATCCATAATTTTATTTATGCTCATATTATTGTTATCTCTCACAGTTTTTAAAAAAACTTTAAATATTGCAATTGCAAAAGTAATAGTATATTTTTTAATGAGATCAGATAGAAAGAGGGTTAAGAGGATAATGAGATACAATAAATCCACAGGATTGAATATAGATGTCAAGCTTAAAAAAGTGACATATAACAATGATATCATTGACAAGCTTATAGAAGAAAAACGCATAATGTCAGTTAAACAAGTTTCACCAAGAGATGTAGATCCTATTTACTCTGAAATAATTTATAACAGATCAGCTGAGTACAATAAAGTTAATGACATGCTTAAGCAATCTGAAGATAGGCTCAGATTTTTTCAAGATTTGGAAAATAACAGGAAATATAGATCAATTAAAAGATCAAGTGTCAGCAAAGCATTAGTGACTGGAATTGCCCTAACAACAATAGCACCAAATGACACTTATGGATGTGACCAGATGCTTTATTTAAAAAGCAATGGACGAATATGTTATAGTGACAAATGTTACGATCTATCAACTTATTCTTTATCACTTGCTGATGGAGAAACAGCTTGCTTTAATGATTTAAATAACGAAAAGTTATCTATTAAGCTTGACTCAATTTATAACATTGCAAGATTTAGCTCATTATATGATACTAGCTCATATGAGATAACTAACGAAATGCATTGGAATTGCTTAGGTTCAGGGAAATGTTGGTGGGGAGAGGAGTGTGGGAATGGGTACAAACTTAATATATTAGAGAAGAATACAAAAGAGCCACATGGGTACGGATGCCATATGACATCTGTAAGTTGTGTTGGATCAATGTGTTCTCATGGTACATCTTGTGTATGGTATAGATGGCAAATAAGCCCTAAAGGCCCCAAAATACCTATTTATACTTTAGTTTCTGAAATATGGGAAGTTAGTATTACTATCAGGTATAAAGATTTAATCCGTCATATTGTATTGAATACTAATAATCCAAAATATGATATGAATAATATATTAAGCGAAATTATGGATCACATGCCGTTCTAAATATCAGGAGTGTCATATGAGAAGCAACACCTAAGGGAATCACTCATATCTATAAATGGCACATATTTTAATGTTGATTCATCACCCCACAACATGCCACAAAGAGGTATGATAGGAGACATACAAATTGACAAACATAGTGATAAAATTTTATACTATGATAACAACCTGGATTGCAGTGTTGATTCTTGTAAAGTTAAATGCATCACTAATGAGCCTGCAATAAATAGACTTACTGATAGCAGCCCATACAAAGTTGATTCAAGCAATATACAGCACCTGCTAATGTACAATAAAGGTTGGATAAATTATAAATATAGATCAAGTGGTCATGGGACAATATCTTTTGGGAATGTTGAGCTAAAGGAATTGATTGTGGAGAAACCTCATTGTGAAATTAGTGTTGGAATATCTTATGCATGTGAAGCATGTCTTGAGCAACCTAGAGCCACTCTGGTGTCAAAAAATCTTAAAAATGAAGGTATGATGGACTTTGAATCTAACTGTACTTGGGATAGGTCATCAATATCATGCAACAATGAAATGTATGATATAGTACAGATAAGTAAAAACAAGTATTGCAATATTTATGTACCTCTGATAAATCAAAGCATAGACATAACATTTGAATATGAGTATCGTGGTGTATTGACAGATATGAAGACGATAAGAGCAGAGACATCTACAGATATAATTAATGAATTGATGGGAAACCAATCTTTCATAACAACACTCCTTACATCATTAAGTGGTTTCATGCTGTTTACTGGAATAGCTACTGTAGGTATCAAGGTGCTTAGATTAGGTGTGTTAGCAATTGGCAAAAAAGAAGTCCAAAATGCATAATTTTGGAGGAATAGGTTAACGTAGTACTATACAAACTTCACTTTGTTGGGAAGGATCGCCGGCAGAGGTGTTCTTAATTAAAAACGGTAAAATAGTTCCTTCCGTTCGTTTATTAAGTACATATTGTTACAAATATAGGTAATGCGTGCGCTTGCGCTGACAGTGCGAAATAATAATGTGAAGCGTTCCGCGATGAGAGGGCCGGGGGGGTGAATAGCCGGTGTTGTCAGCGCGAACAAGCTCCCCGGGGTTGGATCCATCAGATCCAAGACATCCAATCCAGTTATTCAACATGGGCAGGTAAGGGACAAATTCTATTAACTAACAAATATCGTTATTTTCAAGTAAAATGTTTAAATTATCATGGTTGGTCATGGTAGTTATTATAAATATTATTTTAAATTTTAAGGAATCATTATGTGACAAAGTCCCTCCATCATTAACAGTAGTGGATGGTGAGGTGACTATAAAGGACTTCGATCACTGCGTAATAACAAACAATGGAGTGGTGTATAATATAACAAATGAATCTAAAGAAAGAATTAAAAATTTGGAACAACCTTTATTTGGACTTGTGTCATGGTTGTGTGATTCGAACTACAAAGGTGAAACAATATCATTCTTTACATGTGGATCTTGTGGTATGTACTGTGTGTATAATCAATACATAAACAGATGCAAAAATAATGTACTTCCTGTAATGTTAGGATTGGCTATATCCATAATTTTATTTATGCTCATATTATTGTTATCTCTCACAGTTTTTAAAAAAACTTTAAATATTGCAATTGCAAAAGTAATAGTATATTTTTTAATGAGATCAGATAGAAAGAGGGTTAAGAGGATAATGAGATACAATAAATCCACAGGATTGAATATAGATGTCAAGCTTAAAAAAGTGACATATAACAATGATATCATTGACAAGCTTATAGAAGAAAAACGCATAATGTCAGTTAAACAAGTTTCACCAAGAGATGTAGATCCTATTTACTCTGAAATAATTTATAACAGATCAGCTGAGTACAATAAAGTTAATGACATGCTTAAGCAATCTGAAGATAGGCTCAGATTTTTTCAAGATTTGGAAAATAACAGGAAATATAGATCAATTAAAAGATCAAGTGTCAGCAAAGCATTAGTGACTGGAATTGCCCTAACAACAATAGCACCAAATGACACTTATGGATGTGACCAGATGCTTTATTTAAAAAGCAATGGACGAATATGTTATAGTGACAAATGTTACGATCTATCAACTTATTCTTTATCACTTGCTGATGGAGAAACAGCTTGCTTTAATGATTTAAATAACGAAAAGTTATCTATTAAGCTTGACTCAATTTATAACATTGCAAGATTTAGCTCATTATATGATACTAGCTCATATGAGATAACTAACGAAATGCATTGGAATTGCTTAGGTTCAGGGAAATGTTGGTGGGGAGAGGAGTGTGGGAATGGGTACAAACTTAATATATTAGAGAAGAATACAAAAGAGCCACATGGGTACGGATGCCATATGACATCTGTAAGTTGTGTTGGATCAATGTGTTCTCATGGTACATCTTGTGTATGGTATAGATGGCAAATAAGCCCTAAAGGCCCCAAAATACCTATTTATACTTTAGTTTCTGAAATATGGGAAGTTAGTATTACTATCAGGTATAAAGATTTAATCCGTCATATTGTATTGAATACTAATAATCCAAAATATGATATGAATAATATATTAAGCGAAATTATGGATCACATGCCGTTCTAAATATCAGGAGTGTCATATGAGAAGCAACACCTAAGGGAATCACTCATATCTATAAATGGCACATATTTTAATGTTGATTCATCACCCCACAACATGCCACAAAGAGGTATGATAGGAGACATACAAATTGACAAACATAGTGATAAAATTTTATACTATGATAACAACCTGGATTGCAGTGTTGATTCTTGTAAAGTTAAATGCATCACTAATGAGCCTGCAATAAATAGACTTACTGATAGCAGCCCATACAAAGTTGATTCAAGCAATATACAGCACCTGCTAATGTACAATAAAGGTTGGATAAATTATAAATATAGATCAAGTGGTCATGGGACAATATCTTTTGGGAATGTTGAGCTAAAGGAATTGATTGTGGAGAAACCTCATTGTGAAATTAGTGTTGGAATATCTTATGCATGTGAAGCATGTCTTGAGCAACCTAGAGCCACTCTGGTGTCAAAAAATCTTAAAAATGAAGGTATGATGGACTTTGAATCTAACTGTACTTGGGATAGGTCATCAATATCATGCAACAATGAAATGTATGATATAGTACAGATAAGTAAAAACAAGTATTGCAATATTTATGTACCTCTGATAAATCAAAGCATAGACATAACATTTGAATATGAGTATCGTGGTGTATTGACAGATATGAAGACGATAAGAGCAGAGACATCTACAGATATAATTAATGAATTGATGGGAAACCAATCTTTCATAACAACACTCCTTACATCATTAAGTGGTTTCATGCTGTTTACTGGAATAGCTACTGTAGGTATCAAGGTGCTTAGATTAGGTGTGTTAGCAATTGGCAAAAAAGAAGTCCAAAATGCATAATTTTGGAGGAATAGGTTAACGTAGTACTATACAAACTTCACTTTGTTGGGAAGGATCGCCGGCAGAGGTGTTCTTAATTAAAAACGGTAAAATAGTTCCTTCCGTTCGTTTATTAAGTACATATTGTTACAAATATAGGTAATGCGTGCGCTTGCGCTGACAGTGCGAAATAATAATGTGAAGCGTTCCGCGATGAGAGGGCCGGGGGGGTGAATAGCCGGTGTTGTCAGCGCGAACAAGCTCCCCGGGGTTGGATCCATCAGATCCAAGACATCCAATCCAGTTATTCAACATGGGCAGGTAAGGGACAAATTCTATTAACTAACAAATATCGTTATTTTCAAGTAAAATGTTTAAATTATCATGGTTGGTCATGGTAGTTATTATAAATATTATTTTAAATTTTAAGGAATCATTATGTGACAAAGTCCCTCCATCATTAACAGTAGTGGATGGTGAGGTGACTATAAAGGACTTCGATCACTGCGTAATAACAAACAATGGAGTGGTGTATAATATAATAACAAATGAATCTAAAGAAAGAATTAAAAATTTGGAACAACCTTTATTTGGACTTGTGTCATGGTTGTGTGATTCGAACTACAAAGGTGAAACAATATCATTCTTTACATGTGGATCTTGTGGTATGTACTGTGTGTATAATCAATACATAAACAGATGCAAAAATAATGTACTTCCTGTAATGTTAGGATTGGCTATATCCATAATTTTATTTATGCTCATATTATTGTTATCTCTCACAGTTTTTAAAAAAACTTTAAATATTGCAATTGCAAAAGTAATAGTATATTTTTTAATGAGATCAGATAGAAAGAGGGTTAAGAGGATAATGAGATACAATAAATCCACAGGATTGAATATAGATGTCAAGCTTAAAAAAGTGACATATAACAATGATATCATTGACAAGCTTATAGAAGAAAAACGCATAATGTCAGTTAAACAAGTTTCACCAAGAGATGTAGATCCTATTTACTCTGAAATAATTTATAACAGATCAGCTGAGTACAATAAAGTTAATGAAATGCTTAAGCAATCTGAAGATAGGCTCAGATTTTTTCAAGATTTGGAAAATAACAGGAAATATAGATCAATTAAAAGATCAAGTGTCAGCAAAGCATTAGTGACTGGAATTGCCCTAACAACAATAGCACCAAATGACACTTATGGATGTGACCAGATGCTTTATTTAAAAAGCAATGGACGAATATGTTATAGTGACAAATGTTACGATCTATCAACTTATTCTTTATCACTTGCTGATGGAGAAACAGCTTGCTTTAATGATTTAAATAACGAAAAGTTATCTATTAAGCTTGACTCAATTTATAACATTGCAAGATTTAGCTCATTATATGAGTATCATATAGCTCATATGAGATAACTAACGAAATGCATTGGAATTGCTTAGGTTCAGGGAAATGTTGGTGGGGAGAGGAGTGTGGGAATGGGTACAAACTTAATATATTAGAGAAGAATACAAAAGAGCCACATGGGTACGGATGCCATATGACATCTGTAAGTTGTGTTGGATCAATGTGTTCTCATGGTACATCTTGTGTATGGTATAGATGGCAAATAAGCCCTAAAGGCCCCAAAATACCTATTTATACTTTAGTTTCTGAAATATGGGAAGTTAGTATTACTATCAGGTATAAAGATTTAATCCGTCATATTGTATTGAATACTAATAATCCAAAATATGATATGAATAATATATTAAGCGAAATTATGGATCACATGCCGTTCTAAATATCAGGAGTGTCATATGAGAAGCAACACCTAAGGGAATCACTCATATCTATAAATGGCACATATTTTAATGTTGATTCATCACCCCACAACATGCCACAAAGAGGTATGATAGGAGACATACAAATTGACAAACATAGTGATAAAATTTTATACTATGATAACAACCTGGATTGCAGTGTTGATTCTTGTAAAGTTAAATGCATCACTAATGAGCCTGCAATAAATAGACTTACTGATAGCAGCCCATACAAAGTTGATTCAAGCAATATACAGCACCTGCTAATGTACAATAAAGGTTGGATAAATTATAAATATAGATCAAGTGGTCATGGGACAATATCTTTTGGGAATGTTGAGCTAAAGGAATTGATTGTGGAGAAACCTCATTGTGAAATTAGTGTTGGAATATCTTATGCATGTGAAGCATGTCTTGAGCAACCTAGAGCCACTCTGGTGTCAAAAAATCTTAAAAATGAAGGTATGATGGACTTTGAATCTAACTGTACTTGGGATAGGTCATCAATATCATGCAACAATGAAATGTATGATATAGTACAGATAAGTAAAAACAAGTATTGCAATATTTATGTACCTCTGATAAATCAAAGCATAGACATAACATTTGAATATGAGTATCGTGGTGTATTGACAGATATGAAGACGATAAGAGCAGAGACATCTACAGATATAATTAATGAATTGATGGGAAACCAATCTTTCATAACAACACTCCTTACATCATTAAGTGGTTTCATGCTGTTTACTGGAATAGCTACTGTAGGTATCAAGGTGCTTAGATTAGGTGTGTTAGCAATTGGCAAAAAAGAAGTCCAAAATGCATAATTTTGGAGGAATAGGTTAACGTAGTACTATACAAACTTCACTTTGTTGGGAAGGATCGCCGGCAGAGGTGTTCTTAATTAAAAACGGTAAAATAGTTCCTTCCGTTCGTTTATTAAGTACATATTGTTACAAATATAGGTAATGCGTGCGCTTGCGCTGACAGTGCGAAATAATAATGTGAAGCGTTCCGCGATGAGAGGGCCGGGGGGGTGAATAGCCGGTGTTGTCAGCGCGAACAAGCTCCCCGGGGTTGGATCCATCAGATCCAAGACATCCAATCCAGTTATTCAACATGGGCAGGTAAGGGACAAATTCTATTAACTAACAAATATCGTTATTTTCAAGTAAAATGTTTAAATTATCATGGTTGGTCATGGTAGTTATTATAAATATTATTTTAAATTTTAAGGAATCATTATGTGACAAAGTCCCTCCATCATTAACAGTAGTGGATGGTGAGGTGACTATAAAGGACTTCGATCACTGCGTAATAACAAACAATGGAGTGGTGTATAATATAACAAATGAATCTAAAGAAAGAATTAAAAATTTGGAACAACCTTTATTTGGACTTGTGTCATGGTTGTGTGATTCGAACTACAAAGGTGAAACAATATCATTCTTTACATGTGGATCTTGTGGTATGTACTGTGTGTATAATCAATACATAAACAGATGCAAAAATAATGTACTTACTGTAATGTTAGGATTGGCTATATCCATAATTTTATTTATGCTCATATTATTGTTATCTCTCACAGTTTTTAAAAAAACATTAAATATTGCAATTGCAAAAGTAATAGTATATTTTTTAATGAGATCAGATAGAAAGAGGGTTAAGAGGATAATGAGATACAATAAATCCACAGGATTGAATATAGATGTCAAGCTTAAAAAAGTGACATATAACAATGATATCATTGACAAGCTTATAGAAGAAAAACGCATAATGTCAGTTAAACAAGTTTCACCAAGAGATGTAGATCCTATTTACTCTGAAATAATTTATAACAGATCAGCTGAGTACAATAAAGTTAATGACATGCTTAAGCAATCTGAAGATAGGCTCAGATTTTTTCAAGATTTGGAAAATAACAGGAAATATAGATCAATTAAAAGATCAAGTGTCAGCAAAGCATTAGTGACTGGAATTGCCCTAACAACAATAGCACCAAATGACACTTATGGATGTGACCAGATGCTTTATTTAAAAAGCAATGGACGAATATGTTATAGTGACAAATGTTACGATCTATCAACTTATTCTTTATCACTTGCTGATGGAGAAACAGCTTGCTTTAATGATTTAAATAACGAAAAGTTATCTATTAAGCTTGACTCAATTTATAACATTGCAAGATTTAGCTCATTATATGATACTAGCTCATATGAGATAACTAACGAAATGCATTGGAATTGCTTAGGTTCAGGGAAATGTTGGTGGGGAGAGGAGTGTGGGAATGGGTACAAACTTAATATATTAGAGAAGAATACAAAAGAGCCACATGGGTACGGATGCCATATGACATCTGTAAGTTGTGTTGGATCAATGTGTTCTCATGGTACATCTTGTGTATGGTATAGATGGCAAATAAGCCCTAAAGGCCCCAAAATACCTATTTATACTTTAGTTTCTGAAATATGGGAAGTTAGTATTACTATCAGGTATAAAGATTTAATCCGTCATATTGTATTGAATACTAATAATCCAAAATATGATATGAATAATATATTAAGCGAAATTATGGATCACATGCCGTTCTAAATATCAGGAGTGTCATATGAGAAGCAACACCTAAGGGAATCACTCATATCTATAAATGGCACATATTTTAATGTTGATTCATCACCCCACAACATGCCACAAAGAGGTATGATAGGAGACATACAAATTGACAAACATAGTGATAAAATTTTATACTATGATAACAACCTGGATTGCAGTGTTGATTCTTGTAAAGTTAAATGCATCACTAATGAGCCTGCAATAAATAGACTTACTGATAGCAGCCCATACAAAGTTGATTCAAGCAATATACAGCACCTGCTAATGTACAATAAAGGTTGGATAAATTATAAATATAGATCAAGTGGTCATGGGACAATATCTTTTGGGAATGTTGAGCTAAAGGAATTGATTGTGGAGAAACCTCATTGTGAAATTAGTGTTGGAATATCTTATGCATGTGAAGCATGTCTTGAGCAACCTAGAGCCACTCTGGTGTCAAAAAATCTTAAAAATGAAGGTATGATGGACTTTGAATCTAACTGTACTTGGGATAGGTCATCAATATCATGCAACAATGAAATGTATGATATAGTACAGATAAGTAAAAACAAGTATTGCAATATTTATGTACCTCTGATAAATCAAAGCATAGACATAACATTTGAATATGAGTATCGTGGTGTATTGACAGATATGAAGACGATAAGAGCAGAGACATCTACAGATATAATTAATGAATTGATGGGAAACCAATCTTTCATAACAACACTCCTTACATCATTAAGTGGTTTCATGCTGTTTACTGGAATAGCTACTGTAGGTATCAAGGTGCTTAGATTAGGTGTGTTAGCAATTGGCAAAAAAGAAGTCCAAAATGCATAATTTTGGAGGAATAGGTTAACGTAGTACTATACAAACTTCACTTTGTTGGGAAGGATCGCCGGCAGAGGTGTTCTTAATTAAAAACGGTAAAATAGTTCCTTCCGTTCGTTTATTAAGTACATATTGTTACAAATATAGGTAATGCGTGCGCTTGCGCTGACAGTGCGAAATAATAATGTGAAGCGTTCCGCGATGAGAGGGCCGGGGGGGTGAATAGCCGGTGTTGTCAGCGCGAACAAGCTCCCCGGGGTTGGATCCATCAGATCCAAGACATCCAATCCAGTTATTCAACATGGGCAGGTAAGGGACAAATTCTATTAACTAACAAATATCGTTATTTTCAAGTAAAATGTTTAAATTATCATGGTTGGTCATGGTAGTTATTATAAATATTATTTTAAATTTTAAGGAATCATTATGTGACAAAGTCCCTCCATCATTAACAGTAGTGGATGGTGAGGTGACTATAAAGGACTTCGATCACTGCGTAATAACAAACAATGGAGTGGTGTATAATATAACAAATGAATCTAAAGAAAGAATTAAAAATTTGGAACAACCTTTATTTGGACTTGTGTCATGGTTGTGTGATTCGAACTACAAAGGTGAAACAATATCATTCTTTACATGTGGATCTTGTGGTATGTACTGTGTGTATAATCAATACATAAACAGATGCAAAAATAATGTACTTCCTGTAATGTTAGGATTGGCTATATCCATAATTTTATTTATGCTCATATTATTGTTATCTCTCACAGTTTTTAAAAAAACTTTAAATATTGCAATTGCAAAAGTAATAGTATATTTTTTAATGAGATCAGATAGAAAGAGGGTTAAGAGGATAATGAGATACAATAAATCCACAGGATTGAATATAGATGTCAAGCTTAAAAAAGTGACATATAACAATGATATCATTGACAAGCTTATAGAAGAAAAACGCATAATGTCAGTTAAACAAGTTTCACCAAGAGATGTAGATCCTATTTACTCTGAAATAATTTATAACAGATCAGCTGAGTACAATAAAGTTAATGACATGCTTAAGCAATCTCAAGATAGGCTCAGATTTTTTCAAGATTTGGAAAATAACAGGAAATATAGATCAATTAAAAGATCAAGTGTCAGCAAAGCATTAGTGACTGGAATTGCCCTAACAACAATAGCACCAAATGACACTTATGGATGTGACCAGATGCTTTATTTAAAAAGCAATGGACGAATATGTTATAGTGACAAATGTTACGATCTATCAACTTATTCTTTATCACTTGCTGATGGAGAAACAGCTTGCTTTAATGATTTAAATAACGAAAAGTTATCTATTAAGCTTGACTCAATTTATAACATTGCAAGATTTAGCTCATTATATGATACTAGCTCATATGAGATAATTAACGAAATGCATTGGAATTGCTTAGGTTCAGGGAAATGTTGGTGGGGAGAGGAGTGTGGGAATGGGTACAAACTTAATATATTAGAGAAGAATACAAAAGAGCCACATGGGTACGGATGCCATATGACATCTGTAAGTTGTGTTGGATCAATGTGTTCTCATGGTACATCTTGTGTATGGTATAGATGGCAAATAAGCCCTAAAGGCCCCAAAATACCTATTTATACTTTAGTTTCTGAAATATGGGAAGTTAGTATTACTATCAGGTATAAAGATTTAATCCGTCATATTGTATTGAATACTAATAATCCAAAATATGATATGAATAATATATTAAGCGAAATTATGGATCACATGCCGTTCTAAATATCAGGAGTGTCATATGAGAAGCAACACCTAAGGGAATCACTCATATCTATAAATGGCACATATTTTAATGTTGATTCATCACCCCACAACATGCCACAAAGAGGTATGATAGGAGACATACAAATTGACAAACATAGTGATAAAATTTTATACTATGATAACAACCTGGATTGCAGTGTTGATTCTTGTAAAGTTAAATGCATCACTAATGAGCCTGCAATAAATAGACTTACTGATAGCAGCCCATACAAAGTTGATTCAAGCAATATACAGCACCTGCTAATGTACAATAAAGGTTGGATAAATTATAAATATAGATCAAGTGGTCATGGGACAATATCTTTTGGGAATGTTGAGCTAAAGGAATTGATTGTGGAGAAACCTCATTGTGAAATTAGTGTTGGAATATCTTATGCATGTGAAGCATGTCTTGAGCAACCTAGAGCCACTCTGGTGTCAAAAAATCTTAAAAATGAAGGTATGATGGACTTTGAATCTAACTGTACTTGGGATAGGTCATCAATATCATGCAACAATGAAATGTATGATATAGTACAGATAAGTAAAAACAAGTATTGCAATATTTATGTACCTCTGATAAATCAAAGCATAGACATAACATTTGAATATGAGTATCGTGGTGTATTGACAGATATGAAGACGATAAGAGCAGAGACATCTACAGATATAATTAATGAATTGATGGGAAACCAATCTTTCATAACAACACTCCTTACATCATTAAGTGGTTTCATGCTGTTTACTGGAATAGCTACTGTAGGTATCAAGGTGCTTAGATTAGGTGTGTTAGCAATTGGCAAAAAAGAAGTCCAAAATGCATAATTTTGGAGGAATAGGTTAACGTAGTACTATACAAACTTCACTTTGTTGGGAAGGATCGCCGGCAGAGGTGTTCTTAATTAAAAACGGTAAAATAGTTCCTTCCGTTCGTTTATTAAGTACATATTGTTACAAATATAGGTAATGCGTGCGCTTGCGCTGACAGTGCGAAATAATAATGTGAAGCGTTCCGCGATGAGAGGGCCGGGGGGGTGAATAGCCGGTGTTGTCAGCGCGAACAAGCTCCCCGGGGTTGGATCCATCAGATCCAAGACATCCAATCCAGTTATTCAACATGGGCAGGTAAGGGACAAATTCTATTAACTAACAAATATCGTTATTTTCAAGTAAAATGTTTAAATTATCATGGTTGGTCATGGTAGTTATTATAAATATTATTTTAAATTTTAAGGAATCATTATGTGACAAAGTCCCTCCATCATTAACAGTAGTGGATGGTGAGGTGACTATAAAGGACTTCGATCACTGCGTAATAACAAACAATGGAGTGGTGTATAATATAACAAATGAATCTAAAGAAAGAATTAAAAATTTGGAACAACCTTTATTTGGACTTGTGTCATGGTTGTGTGATTCGAACTACAAAGGTGAAACAATATCATTCTTTACATGTGGATCTTGTGGTATGTACTGTGTGTATAATCAATACATAAACAGATGCAAAAATAATGTACTTCCTGTAATGTTAGGATTGGCTATATCCATAATTTTATTTATGCTCATATTATTGTTATCTCTCACAGTTTTTAAAAAAACTTTAAATATTGCAATTGCAAAAGTAATAGTATATTTTTTAATGAGATCAGATAGAAAGAGGGTTAAGAGGATAATGAGATACAATAAATCCACAGGATTGAATATAGATGTCAAGCTTAAAAAAGTGACATATAACAATGATATCATTGACAAGCTTATAGAAGAAAAACGCATAATGTCAGTTAAACAAGTTTCACCAAGAGATGTAGATCCTATTTACTCTGAAATAATTTATAACAGATCAGCTGAGTACAATAAAGTTAATGACATGCTTAAGCAATCTGAAGATAGGCTCAGATTTTTTCAAGATTTGGAAAATAACAGGAAATATAGATCAATTAAAAGATCAAGTGTCAGCAAAGCATTAGTGACTGGAATTGCCCTAACAACAATAGCACCAAATGACACTTATGGATGTGACCAGATGCTTTATTTAAAAAGCAATGGACGAATATGTTATAGTGACAAATGTTACGATCTATCAACTTATTCTTTATCACTTGCTGATGGAGAAACAGCTTGCTTTAATGATTTAAATAACGAAAAGTTATCTATTAAGCTTGACTCAATTTATAACATTGCAAGATTTAGCTCATTATATGATACTAGCTCATATGAGATAACTAACGAAATGCATTGGAATTGCTTAGGTTCAGGGAAATGTTGGTGGGGAGAGGAGTGTGGGAATGGGTACAAACTTAATATATTAGAGAAGAATACAAAAGAGCCACATGGGTACGGATGCCATATGACATCTGTAAGTTGTGTTGGATCAATGTGTTCTCATGGTACATCTTGTGTATGGTATAGATGGCAAATAAGCCCTAAAGGCCCCAAAATACCTATTTATACTTTAGTTTCTGAAATATGGGAAGTTAGTATTACTATCAGGTATAAAGATTTAATCCGTCATATTGTATTGAATACTAATAATCCAAAATATGATATGAATAATATATTAAGCGAAATTATGGATCACATGCCGTTCTAAATATCAGGAGTGTCATATGAGAAGCAACACCTAAGGGAATCACTCATATCTATAAATGGCACATATTTTAATGTTGATTCATCACCCCACAACATGCCACAAAGAGGTATGATAGGAGACATACAAATTGACAAACATAGTGATAAAATTTTATACTATGATAACAACCTGGATTGCAGTGTTGATTCTTGTAAAGTTAAATGCATCACTAATGAGCCTGCAATAAATAGACTTACTGATAGCAGCCCATACAAAGTTGATTCAAGCAATATACAGCACCTGCTAATGTACAATAAAGGTTGGATAAATTATAAATATAGATCAAGTGGTCATGGGACAATATCTTTTGGGAATGTTGAGCTAAAGGAATTGATTGTGGAGAAACCTCATTGTGAAATTAGTGTTGGAATATCTTATGCATGTGAAGCATGTCTTGAGCAACCTAGAGCCACTCTGGTGTCAAAAAATCTTAAAAATGAAGGTATGATGGACTTTGAATCTAACTGTACTTGGGATAGGTCATCAATATCATGCAACAATGAAATGTATGATATAGTACAGATAAGTAAAAACAAGTATTGCAATATTTATGTACCTCTGATAAATCAAAGCATAGACATAACATTTGAATATGAGTATCGTGGTGTATTGACAGATATGAAGACGATAAGAGCAGAGACATCTACAGATATAATTAATGAATTGATGGGAAACCAATCTTTCATAACAACACTCCTTACATCATTAAGTGGTTTCATGCTGTTTACTGGAATAGCTACTGTAGGTATCAAGGTGCTTAGATTAGGTGTGTTAGCAATTGGCAAAAAAGAAGTCCAAAATGCATAATTTTGGAGGAATAGGTTAACGTAGTACTATACAAACTTCACTTTGTTGGGAAGGATCGCCGGCAGAGGTGTTCTTAATTAAAAACGGTAAAATAGTTCCTTCCGTTCGTTTATTAAGTACATATTGTTACAAATATAGGTAATGCGTGCGCTTGCGCTGACAGTGCGAAATAATAATGTGAAGCGTTCCGCGATGAGAGGGCCGGGGGGGTGAATAGCCGGTGTTGTCAGCGCGAACAAGCTCCCCGGGGTTGGATCCATCAGATCCAAGACATCCAATCCAGTTATTCAACATGGGCAGGTAAGGGACAAATTCTATTAACTAACAAATATCGTTATTTTCAAGTAAAATGTTTAAATTATCATGGTTGGTCATGGTAGTTATTATAAATATTATTTTAAATTTTAAGGAATCATTATGTGACAAAGTCCCTCCATCATTAACAGTAGTGGATGGTGAGGTGACTATAAAGGACTTCGATCACTGCGTAATAACAAACAATGGAGTGGTGTATAATATAACAAATGAATCTAAAGAAAGAATTAAAAATTTGGAACAACCTTTATTTGGACTTGTGTCATGGTTGTGTGATTCGAACTACAAAGGTGAAACAATATCATTCTTTACATGTGGATCTTGTGGTATGTACTGTGTGTATAATCAATACATAAACAGATGCATAAATAATGTACTTCCTGTAATGTTAGGATTGGCTATATCCATAATTTTATTTATGCTCATATTATTGTTATCTCTCACAGTTTTTAAAAAAACTTTAAATATTGCAATTGCAAAAGTAATAGTATATTTTTTAATGAGATCAGATAGAAAGAGGGTTAAGAGGATAATGAGATACAATAAATCCACAGGATTGAATATAGATGTCAAGCTTAAAAAAGTGACATATAACAATGATATCATTGACAAGCTTATAGAAGAAAAACGCATAATGTCAGTTAAACAAGTTTCACCAAGAGATGTAGATCCTATTTACTCTGAAATAATTTATAACAGATCAGCTGAGTACAATAAAGTTAATGAAATGCTTAAGCAATCTGAAGATAGGCTCAGATTTTTTCAAGATTTGGAAAATAACAGGAAATATAGATCAATTAAAAGATCAAGTGTCAGCAAAGCATTAGTGACTGGAATTGCCCTAACAACAATAGCACCAAATGACACTTATGGATGTGACCAGATGCTTTATTTAAAAAGCAATGGACGAATATGTTATAGTGACAAATGTTACGATCTATCAACTTATTCTTTATCACTTGCTGATGGAGAAACAGCTTGCTTTAATGATTTAAATAACGAAAAGTTATCTATTAAGCTTGACTCAATTTATAACATTGCAAGATTTAGCTCATTATATGATACTAGCTCATATGAGATAACTAACGAAATGCATTGGAATTGCTTAGGTTCAGGGAAATGTTGGTGGGGAGAGGAGTGTGGGAATGGGTACAAACTTAATATATTAGAGAAGAATACAAAAGAGCCACATGGGTACGGATGCCATATGACATCTGTAAGTTGTGTTGGATCAATGTGTTCTCATGGTACATCTTGTGTATGGTATAGATGGCAAATAAGCCCTAAAGGCCCCAAAATACCTATTTATACTTTAGTTTCTGAAATATGGGAAGTTAGTATTACTATCAGGTATAAAGATTTAATCCGTCATATTGTATTGAATACTAATAATCCAAAATATGATATGAATAATATATTAAGCGAAATTATGGATCACATGCCGTTCTAAATATCAGGAGTGTCATATGAGAAGCAACACCTAAGGGAATCACTCATATCTATAAATGGCACATATTTTAATGTTGATTCATCACCCCACAACATGCCACAAAGAGGTATGATAGGAGACATACAAATTGACAAACATAGTGATAAAATTTTATACTATGATAACAACCTGGATTGCAGTGTTGATTCTTGTAAAGTTAAATGCATCACTAATGAGCCTGCAATAAATAGACTTACTGATAGCAGCCCATACAAAGTTGATTCAAGCAATATACAGCACCTGCTAATGTACAATAAAGGTTGGATAAATTATAAATATAGATCAAGTGGTCATGGGACAATATCTTTTGGGAATGTTGAGCTAAAGGAATTGATTGTGGAGAAACCTCATTGTGAAATTAGTGTTGGAATATCTTATGCATGTGAAGCATGTCTTGAGCAACCTAGAGCCACTCTGGTGTCAAAAAATCTTAAAAATGAAGGTATGATGGACTTTGAATCTAACTGTACTTGGGATAGGTCATCAATATCATGCAACAATGAAATGTATGATATAGTACAGATAAGTAAAAACAAGTATTGCAATATTTATGTACCTCTGATAAATCAAAGCATAGACATAACATTTGAATATGAGTATCGTGGTGTATTGACAGATATGAAGACGATAAGAGCAGAGACATCTACAGATATAATTAATGAATTGATGGGAAACCAATCTTTCATAACAACACTCCTTACATCATTAAGTGGTTTCATGCTGTTTACTGGAATAGCTACTGTAGGTATCAAGGTGCTTAGATTAGGTGTGTTAGCAATTGGCAAAAAAGAAGTCCAAAATGCATAATTTTGGAGGAATAGGTTAACGTAGTACTATACAAACTTCACTTTGTTGGGAAGGATCGCCGGCAGAGGTGTTCTTAATTAAAAACGGTAAAATAGTTCCTTCCGTTCGTTTATTAAGTACATATTGTTACAAATATAGGTAATGCGTGCGCTTGCGCTGACAGTGCGAAATAATAATGTGAAGCGTTCCGCGATGAGAGGGCCGGGGGGGTGAATAGCCGGTGTTGTCAGCGCGAACAAGCTCCCCGGGGTTGGATCCATCAGATCCAAGACATCCAATCCAGTTATTCAACATGGGCAGGTAAGGGACAAATTCTATTAACTAACAAATATCGTTATTTTCAAGTAAAATGTTTAAATTATCATGGTTGGTCATGGTAGTTATTATAAATATTATTTTAAATTTTAAGGAATCATTATGTGACAAAGTCCCTCCATCATTAACAGTAGTGGATGGTGAGGTGACTATAAAGGACTTCGATCACTGCGTAATAACAAACAATGGAGTGGTGTATAATATAACAAATGAATCTAAAGAAAGAATTAAAAAATTTGGAACAACCTTTATTTGGACTTGTGTCATGGTTGTGTGATTCGAACTACAAAGGTGAAACAATATCATTCTTTACATGTGGATCTTGTGGTATGTACTGTGTGTATAATCAATACATAAACAGATGCAAAAATAATGTACTTACTGTAATGTTAGGATTGGCTATATCCATAATTTTATTTATGCTCATATTATTGTTATCTCTCACAGTTTTTAAAAAAACATTAAATATTGCAATTGCAAAAGTAATAGTATATTTTTTAATGAGATCAGATAGAAAGAGGGTTAAGAGGATAATGAGATACAATAAATCCACAGGATTGAATATAGATGTCAAGCTTAAAAAAGTGACATATAACAATGATATCATTGACAAGCTTATAGAAGAAAAACGCATAATGTCAGTTAAACAAGTTTCACCAAGAGATGTAGATCCTATTTACTCTGAAATATTTTTTATAAGAGATCAGCTGAGTACAATAAAGTTAATGACATGCTTAAGCAATCTGAAGATAGGCTCAGATTTTTTCAAGATTTGGAAAATAACAGGAAATATAGATCAATTAAAAGATCAAGTGTCAGCAAAGCATTAGTGACTGGAATTGCCCTAACAACAATAGCACCAAATGACACTTATGGATGTGACCAGATGCTTTATTTAAAAAGCAATGGACGAATATGTTATAGTGACAAATGTTACGATCTATCAACTTATTCTTTATCACTTGCTGATGGAGAAACAGCTTGCTTTAATGATTTAAATAACGAAAAGTTATCTATTAAGCTTGACTCAATTTATAACATTGCAAGATTTAGCTCATTATATGATACTAGCTCATATGAGATAACTAACGAAATGCATTGGAATTGCTTAGGTTCAGGGAAATGTTGGTGGGGAGAGGAGTGTGGGAATGGGTACAAACTTAATATATTAGAGAAGAATACAAAAGAGCCACATGGGTACGGATGCCATATGACATCTGTAAGTTGTGTTGGATCAATGTGTTCTCATGGTACATCTTGTGTATGGTATAGATGGCAAATAAGCCCTAAAGGCCCCAAAATACCTATTTATACTTTAGTTTCTGAAATATGGGAAGTTAGTATTACTATCAGGTATAAAGATTTAATCCGTCATATTGTATTGAATACTAATAATCCAAAATATGATATGAATAATATATTAAGCGAAATTATGGATCACATGCCGTTCTAAATATCAGGAGTGTCATATGAGAAGCAACACCTAAGGGAATCACTCATATCTATAAATGGCACATATTTTAATGTTGATTCATCACCCCACAACATGCCACAAAGAGGTATGATAGGAGACATACAAATTGACAAACATAGTGATAAAATTTTATACTATGATAACAACCTGGATTGCAGTGTTGATTCTTGTAAAGTTAAATGCATCACTAATGAGCCTGCAATAAATAGACTTACTGATAGCAGCCCATACAAAGTTGATTCAAGCAATATACAGCACCTGCTAATGTACAATAAAGGTTGGATAAATTATAAATATAGATCAAGTGGTCATGGGACAATATCTTTTGGGAATGTTGAGCTAAAGGAATTGATTGTGGAGAAACCTCATTGTGAAATTAGTGTTGGAATATCTTATGCATGTGAAGCATGTCTTGAGCAACCTAGAGCCACTCTGGTGTCAAAAAATCTTAAAAATGAAGGTATGATGGACTTTGAATCTAACTGTACTTGGGATAGGTCATCAATATCATGCAACAATGAAATGTATGATATAGTACAGATAAGTAAAAACAAGTATTGCAATATTTATGTACCTCTGATAAATCAAAGCATAGACATAACATTTGAATATGAGTATCGTGGTGTATTGACAGATATGAAGACGATAAGAGCAGAGACATCTACAGATATAATTAATGAATTGATGGGAAACCAATCTTTCATAACAACACTCCTTACATCATTAAGTGGTTTCATGCTGTTTACTGGAATAGCTACTGTAGGTATCAAGGTGCTTAGATTAGGTGTGTTAGCAATTGGCAAAAAAGAAGTCCAAAATGCATAATTTTGGAGGAATAGGTTAACGTAGTACTATACAAACTTCACTTTGTTGGGAAGGATCGCCGGCAGAGGTGTTCTTAATTAAAAACGGTAAAATAGTTCCTTCCGTTCGTTTATTAAGTACATATTGTTACAAATATAGGTAATGCGTGCGCTTGCGCTGACAGTGCGAAATAATAATGTGAAGCGTTCCGCGATGAGAGGGCCGGGGGGGTGAATAGCCGGTGTTGTCAGCGCGAACAAGCTCCCCGGGGTTGGATCCATCAGATCCAAGACATCCAATCCAGTTATTCAACATGGGCAGGTAAGGGACAAATTCTATTAACTAACAAATATCGTTATTTTCAAGTAAAATGTTTAAATTATCATGGTTGGTCATGGTAGTTATTATAAATATTATTTTAAATTTTAAGGAATCATTATGTGACAAAGTCCCTCCATCATTAACAGTAGTGGATGGTGAGGTGACTATAAAGGACTTCGATCACTGCGTAATAACAAACAATGGAGTGGTGTATAATATAACAAATGAATCTAAAGAAAGAATTAAAAATTTGGAACAACCTTTATTTGGACTTGTGTCATGGTTGTGTGATTCGAACTACAAAGGTGAAACAATATCATTCTTTACATGTGGATCTTGTGGTATGTACTGTGTGTATAATCAATACATAAACAGATGCAAAAATAATGTACTTCCTGTAATGTTAGGATTGGCTATATCCATAATTTTATTTATGCTCATATTATTGTTATCTCTCACAGTTTTTAAAAAAACTTTAAATATTGCAATTGCAAAAGTAATAGTATATTTTTTAATGAGATCAGATAGAAAGAGGGTTAAGAGGATAATGAGATACAATAAATCCACAGGATTGAATATAGATGTCAAGCTTAAAAAAGTGACATATAACAATGATATCATTGACAAGCTTATAGAAGAAAAACGCATAATGTCAGTTAAACAAGTTTCACCAAGAGATGTAGATCCTATTTACTCTGAAATAATTTATAACAGATCAGCTGAGTACAATAAAGTTAATGACATGCTTAAGCAATCTGAAGATAGGCTCAGATTTTTTCAAGATTTGGAAAATAACAGGAAATATAGATCAATTAAAAGATCAAGTGTCAGCAAAGCATTAGTGACTGGAATTGCCCTAACAACAATAGCACCAAATGACACTTATGGATGTGACCAGATGCTTTATTTAAAAAGCAATGGACGAATATGTTATAGTGACAAATGTTACGATCTATCAACTTATTCTTTATCACTTGCTGATGGAGAAACAGCTTGCTTTAATGATTTAAATAACGAAAAGTTATCTATTAAGCTTGACTCAATTTATAACATTGCAAGATTTAGCTCATTATATGATACTAGCTCATATGAGATAACTAACGAAATGCATTGGAATTGCTTAGGTTCAGGGAAATGTTGGTGGGGAGAGGAGTGTGGGAATGGGTACAAACTTAATATATTAGAGAAGAATACAAAAGAGCCACATGGGTACGGATGCCATATGACATCTGTAAGTTGTGTTGGATCAATGTGTTCTCATGGTACATCTTGTGTATGGTATAGATGGCAAATAAGCCCTAAAGGCCCCAAAATACCTATTTATACTTTAGTTTCTGAAATATGGGAAGTTAGTATTACTATCAGGTATAAAGATTTAATCCGTCATATTGTATTGAATACTAATAATCCAAAATATGATATGAATAATATATTAAGCGAAATTATGGATCACATGCCGTTCTAAATATCAGGAGTGTCATATGAGAAGCAACACCTAAGGGAATCACTCATATCTATAAATGGCACATATTTTAATGTTGATTCATCACCCCACAACATGCCACAAAGAGGTATGATAGGAGACATACAAATTGACAAACATAGTGATAAAATTTTATACTATGATAACAACCTGGATTGCAGTGTTGATTCTTGTAAAGTTAAATGCATCACTAATGAGCCTGCAATAAATAGACTTACTGATAGCAGCCCATACAAAGTTGATTCAAGCAATATACAGCACCTGCTAATGTACAATAAAGGTTGGATAAATTATAAATATAGATCAAGTGGTCATGGGACAATATCTTTTGGGAATGTTGAGCTAAAGGAATTGATTGTGGAGAAACCTCATTGTGAAATTAGTGTTGGAATATCTTATGCATGTGAAGCATGTCTTGAGCAACCTAGAGCCACTCTGGTGTCAAAAAATCTTAAAAATGAAGGTATGATGGACTTTGAATCTAACTGTACTTGGGATAGGTCATCAATATCATGCAACAATGAAATGTATGATATAGTACAGATAAGTAAAAACAAGTATTGCAATATTTATGTACCTCTGATAAATCAAAGCATAGACATAACATTTGAATATGAGTATCGTGGTGTATTGACAGATATGAAGACGATAAGAGCAGAGACATCTACAGATATAATTAATGAATTGATGGGAAACCAATCTTTCATAACAACACTCCTTACATCATTAAGTGGTTTCATGCTGTTTACTGGAATAGCTACTGTAGGTATCAAGGTGCTTAGATTAGGTGTGTTAGCAATTGGCAAAAAAGAAGTCCAAAATGCATAATTTTGGAGGAATAGGTTAACGTAGTACTATACAAACTTCACTTTGTTGGGAAGGATCGCCGGCAGAGGTGTTCTTAATTAAAAACGGTAAAATAGTTCCTTCCGTTCGTTTATTAAGTACATATTGTTACAAATATAGGTAATGCGTGCGCTTGCGCTGACAGTGCGAAATAATAATGTGAAGCGTTCCGCGATGAGAGGGCCGGGGGGGTGAATAGCCGGTGTTGTCAGCGCGAACAAGCTCCCCGGGGTTGGATCCATCAGATCCAAGACATCCAATCCAGTTATTCAACATGGGCAGGTAAGGGACAAATTCTATTAACTAACAAATATCGTTATTTTCAAGTAAAATGTTTAAATTATCAAGGTTGGTCATGGTAGTTATTATAAATATTATTTTAAATTTTAAGGAATCATTATGTGACAAAGTCCCTCCATCATTAACAGTAGTGGATGGTGAGGTGACTATAAAGGACTTCGATCACTGCGTAATAACAAACAATGGAGTGGTGTATAATATAACAAATGAATCTAAAGAAAGAATTAAAAATTTGGAACAACCTTTATTTGGACTTGTGTCATGGTTGTGTGATTCGAACTACAAAGGTGAAACAATATCATTCTTTACATGTGGATCTTGTGGTATGTACTGTGTGTATAATCAATACATAAACAGATGCAAAAATAATGTACTTCCTGTAATGTTAGGATTGGCTATATCCATAATTTTATTTATGCTCATATTATTGTTATCTCTCACAGTTTTTAAAAAAACTTTAAATATTGCAATTGCAAAAGTAATAGTATATTTTTTAATGAGATCAGATAGAAAGAGGGTTAAGAGGATAATGAGATACAATAAATCCACAGGATTGAATATAGATGTCAAGCTTAAAAAAGTGACATATAACAATGATATCATTGACAAGCTTATAGAAGAAAAACGCATAATGTCAGTTAAACAAGTTTCACCAAGAGATGTAGATCCTATTTACTCTGAAATAATTTATAACAGATCAGCTGAGTACAATAAAGTTAATGACATGCTTAAGCAATCTGAAGATAGGCTCAGATTTTTTCAAGATTTGGAAAATAACAGGAAATATAGATCAATTAAAAGATCAAGTGTCAGCAAAGCATTAGTGACTGGAATTGCCCTAACAACAATAGCACCAAATGACACTTATGGATGTGACCAGATGCTTTATTTAAAAAGCAATGGACGAATATGTTATAGTGACAAATGTTACGATCTATCAACTTATTCTTTATCACTTGCTGATGGAGAAACAGCTTGCTTTAATGATTTAAATAACGAAAAGTTATCTATTAAGCTTGACTCAATTTATAACATTGCAAGATTTAGCTCATTATATGATACTAGCTCATATGAGATAACTAACGAAATGCATTGGAATTGCTTAGGTTCAGGGAAATGTTGGTGGGGAGAGGAGTGTGGGAATGGGTACAAACTTAATATATTAGAGAAGAATACAAAAGAGCCACATGGGTACGGATGCCATATGACATCTGTAAGTTGTGTTGGATCAATGTGTTCTCATGGTACATCTTGTGTATGGTATAGATGGCAAATAAGCCCTAAAGGCCCCAAAATACCTATTTATACTTTAGTTTCTGAAATATGGGAAGTTAGTATTACTATCAGGTATAAAGATTTAATCCGTCATATTGTATTGAATACTAATAATCAAAAATATGATATGAATAATATATTAAGCGAAATTATGGATCACATGCCGTTCTAAATATCAGGAGTGTCATATGAGAAGCAACACCTAAGGGAATCACTCATATCTATAAATGGCACATATTTTAATGTTGATTCATCACCCCACAACATGCCACAAAGAGGTATGATAGGAGACATACAAATTGACAAACATAGTGATAAAATTTTATACTATGATAACAACCTGGATTGCAGTGTTGATTCTTGTAAAGTTAAATGCATCACTAATGAGCCTGCAATAAATAGACTTACTGATAGCAGCCCATACAAAGTTGATTCAAGCAATATACAGCACCTGCTAATGTACAATAAAGGTTGGATAAATTATAAATATAGATCAAGTGGTCATGGGACAATATCTTTTGGGAATGTTGAGCTAAAGGAATTGATTGTGGAGAAACCTCATTGTGAAATTAGTGTTGGAATATCTTATGCATGTGAAGCATGTCTTGAGCAACCTAGAGCCACTCTGGTGTCAAAAAATCTTAAAAATGAAGGTATGATGGACTTTGAATCTAACTGTACTTGGGATAGGTCATCAATATCATGCAACAATGAAATGTATGATATAGTACAGATAAGTAAAAACAAGTATTGCAATATTTATGTACCTCTGATAAATCAAAGCATAGACATAACATTTGAATATGAGTATCGTGGTGTATTGACAGATATGAAGACGATAAGAGCAGAGACATCTACAGATATAATTAATGAATTGATGGGAAACCAATCTTTCATAACAACACTCCTTACATCATTAAGTGGTTTCATGTTGTTTACTGGAATAGCTACTGTAGGTATCAAGGTGCTTAGATTAGGTGTGTTAGCAATTGGCAAAAAAGAAGTCCAAAATGCATAATTTTGGAGGAATAGGTTAACGTAGTACTATACAAACTTCACTTTGTTGGGAAGGATCGCCGGCAGAGGTGTTCTTAATTAAAAACGGTAAAATAGTTCCTTCCGTTCGTTTATTAAGTACATATTGTTACAAATATAGGTAATGCGTGCGCTTGCGCTGACAGTGCGAAATAATAATGTGAAGCGTTCCGCGATGAGAGGGCCGGGGGGGTGAATAGCCGGTGTTGTCAGCGCGAACAAGCTCCCCGGGGTTGGATCCATCAGATCCAAGACATCCAATCCAGTTATTCAACATGGGCAGGTAAGGGACAAATTCTATTATAGGCTCTTCGAAGCGTTCCAGAAGCAGTCGTAATGTCAGCGACACGAGCTATGCCGTCAGGTCCAGGATGTAAAGCAGTGATTCGACCGAGCAGCCAGCGGTTTGGTGGAAGGTGGTCATCCTTCACAACTACTAAATCTCCAATTCGCAGCTTTTTGTTGTCTGGGCGTTGCCATTTGATGCGTTTTTGAAGCTCTGCTATATATTCCTTATAGAACCTGTTCCAAAAATGTTGCGCGAGCGCTCGAGTTCTTTGATAACGGGGTAGCGTGCAAATCTGTGTCTCGTTTTTCAGATCTTCTTGAGAATGGGGTAGCATAACTGGAGTACGACCAATCAGGAAATGAGAAGGAGTTAACGGGATCAAATCGTTGGGATCGGACGATAAAGGAGTTATGGGTCTAGAATTTAGGATCCCTTCTATTTGTACCAAGACCGTGTTTAGTTCTTCGTATGTCAAATGTGCTAAAGATAACACTCTTTTTAAATGGTATTTTATAGATTTAACTGAACCTTCGGCTAGGCCGTTAAAGTGAGGACTATAAGCCGGAAAAAAATTGAATTGAATAGACTGCTCCGCCGCGTAGAAGCTAATGTCATTACATTTTGATTTTAGAAATTTGGCAAGCTCATTACTAGCCCCGACAAAGTTAGTACCATTATCTGAGAATATTTTTGCTGGTTTGCCTCTGCGAGCTATAAATCTGTTTAATGCAGCTATGAAACCTTCGGAACTTAAATCTGTTACTAGTTCTATATGGACTGCTCTTACGGCTAAGCAGACGAAAACACAGATATAGGCCTTTATTAATTTACACCCCCTACCTTTTCTGTCGGATAACATTATAGGACCAGCGTAATCTACTGCAGTATTAAAAAAAGGGAACTCGCTATAAAGTCTTTCCTTAGGCAAACTAGCCATTAAAGGTTGAATCGTTTTGCCTGAGAACCTACAACATGCATGACACTCATGTGTTATTTTTCTTGCTAAATTTCGACCTCCTATTACCCAAAACTTGTGCCTTAAAGTAGCTAAAAGTAGTTGAGGCCCTGCATGTAACAAGATTTTATGATAATGCCTAAATAATAGCTGTGTAATGTGATGTGTTGCATGGAGTAAAACAGGATGTTTTGTGTCATAATCATAATTAGAATTTGATAGTCTGCCACCAACTCGAATTAATTTTTCATTCGATAGAAACGGATTTAAAGTTAAAATGCGCGTCTTAATTGGTAGTGGTTTATCTTTAAGTAAAAATGAATATTCATTCGAGAACATGTCGAGTTGTACTAGTTTGCATAATGTGTTAGTAGCAGAGTTTAGCTCAAATACGGTTAAATGTGAGATTAATTTCTTTTTAGGTTGCTTACAATTGTGAATGAACCGTAATATATAAGCAGATACACGTTGCAATTTGCCATAATTTGAAAATTTATGAATAAAGTGATCTTGTTCACAAATCATGTTACATTTAACTTTAGTTTCTGGTAGAATAGTGGGTGTACAATTCGGTTGAGCTGGCCATTCAGACTCAGGATGTAATAAAAATTCTGGACCAGAAAACCACAGTTTCGAATTCTCTAGCTGTCCCGGACTACATCCTCTTGAGCCAATGTCAGCAGGGTTTTCACGAGTAGGTACATATCTCCAAGCGTCTGAGTCTGTATGCTCTGTTATTTCATTAATTCTGTTTAGTACAAATGATTTTAAAGTCGATTTTGGGGCACGAATCCATCCAAGAACAATAGTTGCATCACACCAAAATATACTGCGGTTCACCACCAATCTGAGAGCAGTAATTACTTTATTTGACAGTTTTACAGCTAATAACGCACCGCAAAGTTCTAATCGTGGTATGGTCATTATACCCTTCAGTGGTGCCACCCTACTTTTAGCCATTACGAGATGAACGCTAACGGTGCCGTTTATGGAAGTGGATCGTAAATAGACACAAGCACTATAGGCATGCTGAGACGCATCGCTGAAGGCGTGAATTTCAAAATAATTAGGCGATCTACACAATATGTGACGTGGAATTGAGACATTATTTATTTGCATAAGTGAATTCATAAATACTAACCAATCTTTCTCAATTTCTGGAGGAAGAGGTTCGTCCCATGAAATTTTGGAAGCCCATAGTTTTTGTAGAATAATTTTGCCTTGCAAAATGCATGGATTGACCAATCCTAATGGATCAAATATTTGTCCTACTGTGGACAAAATTGACCGTTTGTTTGGTCTGTCACCTACTGAACCGTCAAAGTGAACAGAAAATAATAAAGTATCCAATTTACAAGACCACCTTAAGCCTAAAGTCTTGGCATGATCATCATTGACTAATGTGAGCAAGCTGTCACTTGCGTTATCACCTTGAATAGCATCTAAAATATCTGGACAGTTTGAACGCCACTTTCGTAAGTTAAATTTTCCCTTTTTAAGCTCAGAGATTACGCCTTGAATTATGTGTAACAGAGTGGATTTAGACGAATGACCTCCTATGTAATCATCAACATAAAAATCGTGTAATATTGCATCTTGAACTAATGAATCATTACATTCATGACCTAGCTGTGTAAGACAGCGTGTGGCTAAAAAAGGCGCTGATGCCGTGCCGTAAGTTACGGTATTAAGTTTGTAAACCTTTACTTCATGACTAGGGTCAAAACGCCACAGTATCTGTTGCAAATTTCTTTGATCTTCTGCAATAAGAACACATCGGTACATTTTTTCGCAATCAGAGGTAACGACATATTTATGCTGTCTAAAACGAATTAAAATTGAAATTAAATCATCTTGTACAATTGGCCCTATACTTTGAATATTATTAAATGATAATCCTGTTGTAGTTTTAGCAGAGGCGTCAAACACAACCCTTAATTTCGTTGTGAGACTGGACTCACGCAAAACACCGTGATGAGGTAGTATGTATGAATGTTTTTCATTTAAGCTGGAGTAATTTTTATTTTCAGACATATGACCGAGATTAATGTATTCTTGCATAAAGTCACAATATTTTTGCTTAAGTAATGGATAACGTTTAAACCGTCTTTCTAAAGACTGCAATCGAGTCAATGCCTGTTCATAAGAATTGCCCAAGACCTCCGGAGACTGTGTTAAAGGAATGCGCACAACAAAACGCCCATCCTTTTGACGTTTGGTTGTCTTAACAAAATGTTGCTCACACTCGTTTTCCTGCTTTGTTGTTTTACGAGGTGAAGATATTGATTCTAACTCAAAAAATCTATCAAGTTGCTGTTG
The DNA here is from genome assembly GCA_905231865.2 of Boloria selene. Lineage (NCBI taxonomy): Eukaryota > Metazoa > Arthropoda > Insecta > Lepidoptera > Nymphalidae > Boloria > Boloria selene. The sequence goes on along the minus strand of HG993159.1, from coordinate 5,373,420 downwards.
AAGTTCAAGTTCGTTCACAAAATTACAATGGACTGTATTAACGCGTGTATTTTTTATATCTAAAGGTTGTCTGTACATAGCACCAGATACTAACCAACCAAATTTTGTGTTACTAAGGATCGGTTTATTTTTACCTAACGCAATACGTTCATTACCCAACGTATTCCAGAAAACATCCGCGTTAAGTAATATATCTATCTCAGACGGTGAATTAAAACTAGGATCAGCTAAACATATATTCTTAGGTATATTTAATGACTTAATGTCGAAATATGTGGTCGGCAACATTTGAGTTATATGCGGTATAATAAAACAAGAGACGTCTGTTGTATATGCTTCAGTCCTAGAAGAAATGGTAACGGTGGCACGTTTATTAATGCGAATCGCTTCACGGCTCAATCCTTCGACGACTGTCGAAGTAGAATGAAAGGGAATCTTTAACAATTTACTCATTTTATAAGTTATAAAATTAGATGTACTACCATTATCAAGTAGGGCGCGAACTACGTGCCATTTACCATCACCAACAAGAACGTTAATGAGCGCTGTGGATAAAAGTGTGCAACCACTATGAGTGGACGACAAACCAATGTTAACTTGCTTAGGATCATCATCATGGATAGACTGCAAATCGGACTCGACATCCTCTGGCGCCGGTACCGCCACCATGACGCGCCTTTCCTGTGTAGTGGTGGAGCTGGAAGCGGCATGTTGGTTTGTTGTATTGTGTGCTGAATCGATGTGCAATATAGTGTTGTGCCACTTAGCGCAGACTCGACATGGACCAAATCTACAACGCTTAACATCATGTCCATGACGCAAACAGTTAAGGCAAAGTTTCATTTGGTTTACCTTTTTTATTTTTTCCTGAACAGTTAACTCCTTAAATTTAGGGCATTGATAAATCGCATGACCTTGCTTGCAATATGGGCAGGTATACGAACGCTGCCTTTGTGCGTCAGAGCTTGCTACTAGTGTGCGGGACCTAATTGGTATACTATGTCTACGGTTAACATTTGTTTGGTCTATTGTCTCTAGTAAATCAGCACGATTTTGAATAAATTTAACAAAGTTTTCTAAATTTGGCATTTTATCTAATTCATTTAAATATTCTCTCCATTTTCTATTTGTAATGGTGTCTAATTTACTAGAAACTATGTGTATAATGAGTAGATCCCAGTTTTGTGTGCTAATGTTTAAAGTTTGAAGAGACCTAAGGTTTTTATTGATGGTATCAATCACATTCCGTAACGCTACAGATGATTCTCTAGAAATCGATTCGATGTCAAATAATGCCTGAATATGGTTGTTAATTAAAACCTTATTATTATGGAAGCGGTCACACAATAACTGCCATGCAATGTCGTAATTTTCAGTGGAAAAATCTAAAGATGTAATAACGTTTGCAGCTTTGTCTTTTAAGGATGATTGTAAATAATGAAATTTATTTATCTTCGGTATATTATCATTTAAATGTATAAGTGACATAAAGGTGTCATGAAATCTTAACCATTCATCATAACGACCAGAAAAGGTAGGTAGGTGTATCGTGGGTAATTTAAGGCTTGGCCTACCTGCCGCAAGTACAGTACCAGATAAGGAGTCAGCCGACCCTTGATCATCCTTGCCCGGCTGCACAGAAGCAAACCTGCTCACAAATTCTCGCGCCTTGCCAACTGTCACGAAGTACTCGATTTCAAACTTCTCACGATACTGGTACTCCCTTTCACACTCGGATTCTGAAATGTTTGGAAAACTCTCGATTGAAATCTGCAAAACATCATATTCACCATACCACTCCTCAATCTTTGACAACCTAAGATTAAGGTCGCTTATTTGTGATTTTTGTGGCGTTTCACAAGTTGATATAAATTGTAAGTACGAACTAAATTGAGTAAGTTTGGCCTTATATGATGCTCGTTTTCTTTTTAATTCATTTAATGTAGACATAATGACTTGTATATTCACTTAAAAAAATATATATAACATATATATATATGTATATATATATATATATATATATATATATATATATATATATATATATATATATATATATATAATAAGGTGTATATGAAACGAACAATAGAATTCTAAAATTGTTTATCAATTTGTACCTACTTATTAAAATATCTAAAATCTAACTTACTAATGTAATTCGCAATGTGTGTTTACACATATACTATGCATAATAATGAAATTTAATTACAACGACAATAACTCCAACTTCCAAAATCAAATGTAATGACATATATTATATAAAGAATAATACTTAAATGCGTAATGTGCAGAAGTAGCAGCTTAACGGCAGTCGGCAATGGCGGTGATGTTGTTATCGCTCAAATCACAATTAATGCAATAGCAACGGGAGACCGGTCGTTGTTTACCTATATAATGAAATAACATTATAAGTCACTATATAATTACTTCACTTAAAGGTATAAAGTTAAATCGAAGAATCACTTCGTTAAACAAAAGTATGTATTTCACAAAGGGAATGAAAGATTAATATTATTTTAACTGTAGGTAGGTATTACGTAGGTAACATTGTATAGTAGACATGCGCAAAACAGTGCTTTATGAAGTAATGAAATATGGCATTACATTACGCACCGAGTAATATCACATCACTTCATTACTCGAAACATTACTTGCCATGCGTGATACGAAGAGGTAATATTACCCGCGTACTGTCATAATAGTAGTACTGATCTATCTCATGTAATAATATGATGAATATCACACACGTTTTTATTGATTTTAATTTAAAACTAAAATGTTAACTTTTTGTGAGTAAGATTATTGTTATATTTTTATTACTTTTTATATTTAAATATTGTATTTAAAAATTTACCGTCGTAACCTAATTTACTTAAATTATTTTCATATAGCTATGTTTACAATAATGTATGCAGCAAAAACTAACAACGTTTACTAGTAGTACCCGCGGCTCCGTCCACATTCTAAGACCGGACGGCACGGCTTTGTTATATTTGAATACAATTAATTTTTAAATTTAAAATGTTAACTTTTTATTTGATATGATTAAGATTATTATTTATGTATAGAATTTTTTAAATATTGTATTTATAATTTTACTGTCGTAAGTTAACCAATATAAATTATTATTATTTTTTCGTCGAAAAAGAAACAAAAACTAATTTACAACATACTTTTATACTAGCAGTATCCGCGCTTCCGACCGCGTTCTAAGGACTGCGACTTTGGGTCCACTGTATTATATACATTATACATACATACTTGATAAAGTTCATTATAATATTAAAATATATAATGAATAATTAAAGTTTTTATTTTTAATTTTGAATTAATTATTATTTACTATGAATACGTGAATTAGTATTTTTTAAAAGCCTGAAAAAGTTTTTTTTATTATTCTTTATTTATAAAGCCATACACCTATATAAGGTTAAGTCAGCGACTGAAAAAGTTGGTCTTAAAGAATTTTATACCAATTTTTATACTCATCAAACATCCGATACGAATAATTTAAAGTGGAGTTTACAAATTGGATAAGGATTAATATCATGATACCAATATCACCACTATTCAACACGTATTTGAACTTAATAATTTAAAAAAAAATTGTTATAATAAAGGCATGTGCCATCGCAGAATTTTTTGTGAGTAATCATAAGTAAGTATTGTAATATAAAATTTTAATATATAAAATAGTGCTTGATATTATGTATTTCGTCAACAGTTTTCGTTTTATATGCAGCATTTTGATACCTTGGGGATACATTTAAGGTAGGGATCCCTAAAATAGGATATTTTTGAAAATACAATATAGCCAATAATACACTTCTCACAATCACTCCTGAATAGTGTAGCTGTCTGTTAGTGAAAGAGTTTTCATGATCAGATCAGTTTTTCCGAAAATAACCCCCCTACAAACGAACAGACAGATACACAAAGTTCGAAACTTTAACTCATAATGTAAGTAAAGAATATTTTAGAATAGATTGCAATTTTGCATTTCAGTCCTAGTCAAATGATTTCTATTCACTTGCGGCATGTTTGCGTACTTAGCGGCATACATTTCATGGCATAGTAAAATATATTGTAGAACTAGCGGAACCCGCAGCTTCGCTCGCGCTAAATCGCTAGTATATTATAGATATTAAATATTTTAGCAAAATACAATTAACACTTACTAAAATTAAATTATAAAAATATTAATAACGCCATCTATGAGAAATCATTACACATCATTTGATAATTGAAAGTACGGAAATATGATTTAAGAGTTTAGAACACATTATTCTATTATTCTTTTTTAATAGTATTTTAGGAATTAAATATTCTTTTTTATGTAAATTGTGGGTATTCACTGTCTGTAATAAGTATATAAACCTTACAGTCCTTTGCCTTTCCCTATTAGGGATAAATTTTAATCATGGTTCATGATTGCTGTAAAGCATTCAAATTGCAGGAACCAAAAATCAAAATAAATCTGCAATATAATCCAAAAACCAAGTTGAATTTATAAAATATTTGATTAAGACTTGTACTTTTAGCGCAAGCTAAACTGCGGGACCCACTATTTTCAATAAATCAATATTTTTAATGTGTACTATTGTTTTTATTTAAAACTCCCAAATGTACAACTTTTTTACAGGTGGTATACTATTATCTTATTTTTTCATCTGACAGCACTGCGCTCGCGTCATGCTCATGACTAAAGTAATGAAGGCTGTATGGACTATAGTCCTTTGCCTTTCCCTATTGGGGATAAATTTAAAAAACAACAACTAAAGTAATGACTTGAGTAATGTTTGAACTTTGAACTTTGAAGTGATGCGTAATGTTTCGTTCGGTCGAGTGTTGCTACAGTACAATTCTCTAAACACCACCTTGCCATGCGTGAGACATTACGGATCTATCTCGGAATATAACACGCGTTATCATTGTATTTTAATACAATTAATTTTATAATGTTGACTTTTATTTGATACGATTTAGATTTTTATTATATATTGCAATTTTGCATTTTGTCATACTCAAATAATTATTTTAAACTTGCGGCATTTGTACGTAAATAGCGATATACCTTTTATGACTTGGTTTTGTTCTTTAGGATCCCTATTCCCTTATATTGTAAAACTCTTTTTACAAACACCAGTTGCGAAATTTCTGAGCATCTTGCAAAATAATTAATAAGTAAAACAAAATTGTATTGTTTAGCTAAAGGTTGTAAATATGAATGACCCTTTGTGAAGACCAGGCGCAGCTTAGGACCTAGTAATGAAAACCTTATATCGTTGGCCTAACTTATAATATTGGCGTATTTAAAAATCATTTTTCTAGCAATTATAACTTTTTTTGCTTATAACTATTTGTATTTTTATTATAAATATATTTTGTGTTAATTATTGCTTTTTAAAATAAATACATTTCGAATTGCTTTGCTATTTCAAAATTCGTAAAACGGAGTGATGCCAAGTTAACCCGAACGATGGAATATCACGCTCGCGTCATGTTTGACGTAATAAGTAATGTTTGGTTCGGTCGAGTAATGAGTGATGATACAGTACTCGCTCGGGTAATATTACGCGTAATGCATTACTCGCATTACTTACACATGTCTATTGTATAGCGAGATGTGCTTTGAAGGTAACAATTAATGTTTAAAGAACATAATAATTAATAAACAACAATTAATGATACATAATGTTTGCTGTTTATTACTATTGTAATGATGTAATGGAAAATATGATATTATAAAAAGGAGTAGGTAATTAAACCTATTGCATTATAATATAATATACGTACCTGTGTAAATTGTTAAATTAGCAACTTGACATACGAATGTAAATATAATTTTATATAATTATTAAGGTTATAATTATTTCAACGTAGTTTTTAATGTTAAAGGAGTAAAGGATAATAAATGATTTGGTCCTGCTCACGTAGAATCTTCCTGCCTTTGAGTAATCTTCCCATTCCCACTTTGAGATAAAAATGGCCGCTGGTGGCCGGCGCGTACGCGTCGTTGCGAATTCCCATCGGAATCCGGATCGATGGACCACTTTGTTGGGAAGGATCGCCGGCAGAGGTGTTCTTAATTAAAAACGGTAAAATAGTTCCTTCCGTTCGTTTATTAAGTACATATTGTTACAAATATAGGTAATGCGTGCGCTTGCGCTGACAGTGCGAAATAATAATGTGAAGCGTTCCGCGATGAGAGGGCCGGGGGGGTGAATAGCCGGTGTTGTCAGCGCGAACAGTCTTCTAAAAAATCGTTAATCGAATAATAGCCTTTAGTACATATATAGGCTAGTATATTATTGAATGTTGTTGTTATATCATGCACATAGAAAGCACTTAATTATATTATTGTTATTATAAAGATTACACATTGAAATATACTTCGTTTTATTTACTTTAATTTCAGATGTTGTAGACGAAATTGTTTAAATAAAAATAATTTGTTGGCTTTGTCGTTTTTTTGTGAAGTGACCACAGCTTGATTGTGCATATAATTGCTATTGTTATATTCTATACATATATTAAAATTCTGAGTAGAATCTCCATTACTAAAAGGTTTTTTTTTGAAAATGTTATCAAAATAGTCATTATCGAAACTAAGAAAAAGATTATATGTATACCTAATCTAATAATAACTTACATAAATTCTCAGGAAATTTATGCTTACGATAGCTCTTTAATTTCATTACAAAAAAAAACTATTCGATATATTGTCATTAGATGGCATTACAAATCATACATGATTTGTAATGAAAATTTTTCGCAGACCCGGTAGATGGCGCTGTTTGTACAAATATTAAATCACTAACTAAATTTAATTATCAAGTCAGATAGTATTATAGACTAGCGACCACTAGCTTCGCTCGGGTTGTCCCTACGTGCGTTAGAGATATTCTTTCGCAGTAAAAAAAAATTATATATATTTTGACCGGAGAACCAGCTATCATCATAACAAATTACATCAAAATCTTTCCAGTAGTTCTTCGTGATGCGTTCACAACAGACACCAAAATTCTAAAAACTAAGGCCTCTATTTCGTCAATAATTACTATTTCGATAAGACATTCCAAAAAAATATTCAATGTTCAGATTCGACATAGAAATTTATTATCTATATTAATAATTTCGTCAAGGGTTACGGTAGACTCGATCGAAACCTTAACTGAATAATAAAACATAAAAAAATAAAGATTTACAACGACAACATAAAATATCAAAATTCGGATTGTCGAGTATTTTGTTTAATTCATGCTGAAAGACAAATCGAAGTCGCCATATTGGCCGCTCTAGTGGAACGTCACTGACAACAAAAGTGTATAAAATAATAAATACATATTATAATTAAATAAAATATTTACTGCATAAAAAAGAATATTTAATTCCTGAAATACTATTAAAAAAGAATAATATAATAATGTGTTCTAAACTCTTAAATCATAATTCCGTACTTTCACTTATCAAATGATGCGTAATAATTTCTCATAGATGGCGTTATTAATATTTTCATTATTTAATTTTAATAAGTGTTAATTGTATTTTGCCATAATATTTTATATCTATAATATACTAGTGATTTAGCGCGAGCGAAGCCGCGGTTTCCGCTAGTATCATAGAGAAAAGTAATAGCTAGTATGTATATATTTTAACGCCCAGTTAAGTTCTAGGATAGTATAAGCTAGTATAGGGTATTTTACTCCATATGAAAAACAATCTAAAAACCTATTATTGAGATAGCTTAGGCAAAAAGAAAGCGGGAAATGTTAGTTTTATTTCATAAAATAACAAAATAAATTTTAAAATTAAATTAAAAATTTTAAGTATTTTTAATCTGTTTTGAAACACCACGAAATAGTAGCTGCCGCGTTATGACGTCATGCTGTCTTATTAGTGTATGTGTTAACTGATCAGTGTATTTGCTTTAGTTTTATTATTTTCGTAAACAACGTCATTTTTATTAATTTAATACCATAGAAGACGGTTTCGTGAAGGGAGACAACACAAATTTGCCAAGAATAAGCTCTTTGATGGTCGGCAAATTACATAATACTTCGCAAGTTTGAACTAAGTCATATTTATATCAGTTGGCACATGAATCCATAATTTGTTCGGTGTTTTTACACTACACTAGTATTCTTGCATTCAGGAACAGCACACCAACGATAAGTAGAATAATAATTTATTTTTAAATAATAAACAATGATATTAATTTCAAATAATCAGCGCATTTGTTTACATTTCGTAGACATCACGATGACATGACCACAGAGTAATAATGGCGTTCACTGTTTTCGGCGTTTTCGTCCAATTAGGCGCGAAATTTGAAAATGTAAAAATTTAAATGCATTTTTATGATACTTATCGAACGAATAAAAATCTGGTAATTTTTTTAGTGGTTTTATTAGCACTACAGAATGTAATTAAGATACTTTTCAAAAATTAGTGTAATACCCCATTATGTGATCTGTGGTATAAGTAAGGACTCAAATGAAACACAAATATATTTTAACGCGTGTATTGCGACTGCTAGTCGATCTCAAACTCTATGATATTGCCGAAGTCGATATCCGCGTCGCTGTCACTGCTGTGGTTCTCTGCCGCCTGCAATCAAATATAAAAATCAATGCCACTTTTCGTTGTAATTTTATAACTCAAGAACTCTCACTCACTTGCCAACTCACTCACTCTCACTCGCCAACTCACTCACTCACACTCGGCTCACTTATCCAAACCAAATGTTTAGGCTTTGTTCGGACTATTTATTTATTTATGTACTGACAAAAGAAAAAGAAAAATACACATAAATATAAAAAGGAAGCGGAGACATTTAGTAGATGGTTTATGTGAAGTTTGCACAACATCGGTCGAGCGGTTCTTCATTTATCACATTTTTTGTAACAAATGAATTCAATAAATGGCAGATCATTTTGTTAATGGGGATTTTGGTATCAAATAGAAACTTTTTCAGATGGGGAGACTACTTTTAAACCGACTTCAAAAAAGGAGGAGGTAGAAAATTTATTTATTTTAACTAGCGGAACCCGTGACTTCGCTGATGATAAAGCTATAAAGTATAAGTATAAGTTGTACAATAAATTATATTAATATAATTCGCGTTATGTAAAAAGAAGAAAATGACAGGTTCGATTTCCAGTTTAATGAAAATTATAAAGCTTTATTCCTGGTATGTTATAACGGTTAGTATGGAATTGTAAATATTACTTAAAAATGGTTATATAAAATAAAGGTCAAAATACTCTTTGAAATATAATAAGTTTTTGTTCTTAGCATGAAAAATGATTTGTTTTCTCAATACAAACTTTCAAACATTGCTTTCACGTTTAATTTTTGCGACAAAAATACTCTGTCCTTCTCCAAAGTGTCTCTCTAAAGCAGACAAACAGAAACTTATTTTTGAATTTATAATATTACAATGGGAAGTTTTATATTACTGGGCTAAACTACCAAATCTCAGTAAATCTCGCAAAATCTCACTAAGAAGACACTCTATTTTTTTTTCTTTTTTTGTTCAAACACATAATAAAAAAGCATAATATTTATCACTCACCCTCCTGCGCGTGCGCACTTGCCGCCTGCGCGCTCGCCGCGGTCGTTCCCGCTCCCGCTCTCGCTCGTCGCCAGAGGCGGAAGCGGAAGCAGAGCCGGACGCGGAGGCGGAGGCGGAAGCGGAGCCGTCTGCCAACCCTAGCACCGCGTTGCGCAGGAGACTCGATGCTACTGGGGATTGGGATATTGTTACACTCATACATTGACAAGAGAGGTATTTGCGATGTACAGTTCTCGAGGCATAAGCTCAGCTTTGCATTTGTGTGAGTGATAGCTAATAGCCAATAGCCGCGCATCAAAAACCAGTTAGATCCGGTTTAAACCAATCTCGTAACGTCTATCCGTATCGTCGTGCCTATGCGTACACTGCACTCACACATTTCAAAGCTGAGCTTATGCCTCGAGAACGGTACCCCAATAGTGTTAGTTAAACTTAAGTAATTGTTATTTTCTCATATAAGTGAATTGTAATATTCTTCTTGATAAATACAACGCGATACGAAATAGAAATACATACATATTTACTTCTTAATATATAAAATTTCCATAATATTATATATAAAAAATAATTGGTTCGTGATAAAAACTGTAACTAGTAACAATTAAACGACTTTTTGTTCTATTTAAAAGTGCGATAGCTACAACTTAAAATATCCTTATTATTTATTGTTTAATGGAAAAAATTAACGATTTTAAAAACTTTTTTTTATTTATTATATGGGGATATATAAATAAAATAATATAATATATAAAGCTCGAAAAAGTAAAAAATTGACTTTACACTATGTACTTATAAATCATGTCTTTGTTGTGTTTGTTGTCAAATAGGTCAGTATGGGGAAGTCTGAAACTAATAAAACATACTAAAATCAGTTCTAAGGAACCATGTCATCAATTTTAGTAACAAGAAAAACTGCATTCATTATTTAGAAAAAAACTTGTACTCAGCTCGGGAATCGAACCGGGAAAATCTTTGAAATATGAAACATGATGTCTTAAATTTATTAGATTTGCTAGTATTTCAGTATACTCACAATCATCATCATTATCAGAGCCGGAGTCAGACCCGTCGTCGTTCTCAGACCCGCCCGCCAGATCTTCTTCTTCTTCTTCTTCCTGCAATATATATATGAAGAATTAGACACACTTATAGACAAACTGTTGGCACATAATATAAACGAGTAGAAAAATATATATTTAAATATTGAACGTCAACTGTGACAACGCTACATCTTTACCATTCTATTAAAAACCTTTGTACCGTTTTATCAGGTTATGGGCCCAGACCGTTGTTTAAAATTAAAATAATTAAAATTTGCACATTTTAGTATAACGTTATTTGCATTTACATTTTATATATAAAAGAAATTATTATATAATAATAAAAGTATTTGCAAGAAATAAAATTATGGCGTCGGCAATGTCATATAATATTCCCGTCGAAAAATTGAAGGGCTTAGAAGATTATAATCATTGGAAGTTCACGCTAAAAATGATTTTAATGCATGAAGATCTTTATGATTGCGTAACGAACGAAGATGTAAAAGACGAGAAGAAAAAACAAAAGGCGTTAGCGAAGATTTGTTTGTCCGTCGGTCCATCTGCGTTGGCTCACGTACGCAATGCGAAGAATCCTTATGAAGCCTGGCATAATCTCGAGCGTGCTTACGAGGATAAGGGACTATGCAGACGACTGGGATTGTTGAGGTCGCTATTTAGTACAAAACTGTGCGAGACGGAAGGTATGCAAAGCTACTTACTAAAAATTACGGAGCTTGGGCAACAGTTATCAGATATGGGATCCGCACTTGACGATGAATTTCTAGCTGTAATTATGCTCAGTGGTTTGACGGAGGACTTTGACCCCTTGATAATGGCTTTAGAAAATTCTAATATAAAGCTCACGAGTGAAGTGGTCAAATCAAAGTTACTGCAGGAGCAACAGAGGCGAGATGACAAGAGTCAAGATGGGATTAACGCATTAGCTACTAAAAAGGAAACGAGATCAAAGGTCATGTGCTTCAAGTGTAAAAAACCTGGACATATGAAGAAGGACTGTACCAGTAAAGTGTACAAAAATAATTCTGTACAAGAATCTACTGGGAAGAAGAATCCTGAGACGTTGTTTTCGTCTGCATTACGTGTGAATCTTCACAGTGATATGTGGTGTATCGACTCTGGGGCTACTCATCATATGTGTAATAATAAAGATATTATGTATGATTATGAGAATGTAAAGTCACTTGAGGTAAATGTAGCTAATGGATATAAATTAACAACAAAGGGTCACGGTAGAGTAAAGGTACAATTAAGAAATGGTACTAAAACTATAAATAATGTATATTTTATACCTGAACTTAGTGTAAATTTATTATCAGTAAGTCAGTTAGGTAGGAAAGGTTACAATGTTATTTTTAGTAATTTAGGTTGTAAGATCATGGACAATGAACAGATTATAGCTACTGGTACTTGTAGAAATGGTGTCTATGAACTCGACATTATTAAAACTGTACATATGTATGATAGGGAATACAGTAAGAAACAAGATTCAGGGATTGCTATGAACTCAGTCCGTGAAGAGAGCGAGGTTAGGGTATTTTCAGATGAGAGCAAGGATTCTACACAGGCAATTGTGCAGAATGCAGCATCACAGGAACTGTGGCATAAGCGGCTCGGTCATCTGAATGCACGAAGTATGAATTTAATGAAAAATGGTATAGTATCAGGTATGAGTTATAAAAATACTACATTCATTCCTTGTACTGCTTGTCTTGAAGGTAAACAGACAAGGCTACCTTTTCCAAAGAAAAGTAAGAGTAGGGCTAATGATATTTTAGGACTAGTACACGCGGATGTGTGTGGTCCTATGCAGTCACCTTCTTGGAGTGGAGCACGGTACTTTGTAACATTTATCGATGACTTCACTAGGAAAACATTCATTTACTTTCTTCATAGAAAAAGTGATGTATTTGAAAAATTTAAATTATTCAAAGCTTTAGTAGAAAATGAAGTAAGTAGGAAAGTGAAGGTCCTTAGAAGTGACAATGGCGGAGAATTTAATTCTGTAAAATTTCAGGCCTACTTAAAAGAAAATGGAATTAAACATCAAACTACAATTCCACACTGTAGTCAACAAAATGGTGTTGCAGAGAGGGCAAACAGGACGATTATGGATAAAACCCGTTGCATGCTCCAGGACGCCGGTTTAGAGAAACGGTACTGGGCTGAGGCTGCTAACACGGCTGTCTACCTGAAGAACCGTTCCCCTACTAAGGCAGTAAAGGGAGTAACACCGGAAGAAAAATGGACGAATAAAAAGGTGAACATTGGACATTTACGAGTTTTTGGTTGTGTAGCATATGCCATTGATGATAATGCTAGAAAATTAGATGCTAGGAGCAAAAAGTATATTTTTGTAGGATACTGTGAAGATAGCAAAGGCTATAGGCTCATAGATCCTTCTTGTCCTAAGATATGCATTAAAGCGAGGCATGTAACATTCATTGAGAACCAATTTGTAAATAAAAATGTAACATACGAATTTAGTGATAGTTGTAAAATTAATAAAAATAAAGACACTTTAGTAGTTTTAGACTCAACTAGTTCACAGAATTTTGTAGATAGTACTCTAAGTCCAAATTCAGTACAATTACCTACAAAAACTAGTCAGTTAACTCCACAGTCAATAGTATCAGTAAATGACGAGTCTATATGTGATAATGTAGGTCAGATAAATACTCGCAGGCAAACAATGTTTGATCTAGATGAAACAGAAAATTTAGTTGCCTCAGATGATTCGGCCGACCCCACTTATGTTCCAGGTTTATCAAGCATTGACTCTGAGGACTCTAGAGAGGAGGTATCATTTGAAGAAGCTCAATCATATGAGTTCGCTGGATTAACAGAGATGCATGAGGAGGATTTACCTAATAATGTGGAGGAAGCACTGAGATGTGGTGATTCAAAACATTGGAAACAAGCGATAAAAGATGAGTATGACTCTTTTATCACAAACAAATGTTGGACTTTAGTAGATCTACCTCCAGGTCATAAGCCTGTAAAATGCAAATGGGTTTTTTGCAAGAAGAGAGGGCTTGATGGAGAGATCTTAAAGTACAAAGCTCGTTTGGTGGCCAAAGGCTTTACTCAAAAATATGGGATAGATTATCACGAAACATTTTCTCCTGTCGTCCGATACTCAACTATAAGAATTTTACTAGCACTAGCTGCTCAGTACAATATGTTGATTGAGCACTTGGACGTTAAAACTGCATTTCTAAATGGGATTTTAAAAGAAAATGTTTACATGGAACAACCCGAAGGTTTTAATGTTGATAATAATAAAAATAAGGTGTATAAGCTTAACAAGGCAATTTATGGATTAAAACAATCGGCTAAGGCTTGGTATGAGAGAATTAATGATGTTTTAATTAATAAATTACACTTTAAGAGGTTTAATTCAGAGCCATGCGTGTATATATATAACGATGGTAAAGAAGTTTTGTATATAGCTATTTATGTTGATGATATATTGTTATTTTCATCTAAGACATCTCAGAAAGGAAAGCTTATCAAAGAGAAGTTGATGAAACAATTTGAGATGAAGGATTTAGGACTGGCGCATCAATTCTTAGGTATGAAAATTACTACATTACCTAACGGTGGCTATACTCTCAATCAATCCAGCTATATAAAGAAGATATTGACAAAGTTTAAAATGGCGGATTGTAAGGATGTAAAAACTCCTATGGAAGTAGGATTAAAGTTACAAAGAGAGGGAAATGTCAGTAATTGTAACTTTGATTATAGGAGTTTGATTGGCTGCTTAATGTATTTAGCGGTATGTACCAGACCTGATATCGCTCACAGTGTCAGCTACTTGAGCCAATTCAATGATTGCCATGGTGAGAGTCATGTCAAAGCTGCGAAAAGGGTATTGAGGTATTTAAAAGGCACCTCAGAGTACTCGCTAATTTTTGAGAAAAGTAATCTTGAAATTATAGGTTTTGCCGATGCTGATTGGGGCGGAGACCAATTGGATCGGAGATCCTACACAGGGTACGTATTCTGCATTGGTAAATCAATAGTATCCTGGGAAAGTCATAAGCAGCGCACTGTCGCGCTCTCGAGCACTGAGGCTGAGTACATGGCGGTTTCTGATTCTTGTAAAGAAGCTATGTTTTTACGAGCGTTTATTAATGAGTGTACTGGTAAACTCTGTAAAATAACTTTGTATAATGACAACCAGTCTGCTCAGAAGTTATGTTCTAATGTTATATCGCATTCTAGAACAAAGCATATTGATATTAGATACCATTTTATTAGAGAATTGGTGGATAAAAAGATAGTTAAGTTAGATTATCTATGTACTGAAGATATGTTAGCTGATGTTTTTACAAAGGCTTTATGTATTGTGAAGCATAAGAAACTTGTATCTAAGTTACTTAAGACGTAAAGATATAAGTGGTATGTATGATATAAGTTGCGAATATGGTATTTTTATATTCGTTTAAGGGGTAGTGTTGGCACATAATATAAACGAGTAGAAAAATATATATTTAAATATTGAACGTCAACTGTGACAACGCTACATCTTTACCATTCTATTAAAAACCTTTGTACCGTTTTATCAGGTATCAAGGTGCTTAGATTAGGTGTGTTAGCAATTGGCAAAAAAGAAGTCCAAAATGCATAATTTTGGAGGAATAGGTTAACGTAGTACTATACAAACTTCACTTTGTTGGGAAGGATCGCCGGCAGAGGTGTTCTTAATTAAAAACGGTAAAATAGTTCCTTCCGTTCGTTTATTAAGTACATATTGTTACAAATATAGGTAATGCGTGCGCTTGCGCTGACAGTGCGAAATAATAATGTGAAGCGTTCCGCGATGAGAGGGCCGGGGGGGTGAATAGCCGGTGTTGTCAGCGCGAACAAGCTCCCCGGGGTTGGATCCATCAGATCCAAGACATCCAATCCAGTTATTCAACATGGGCAGGTAAGGGACAAATTCTATTAACTAACAAATATCGTTATTTTCAAGTAAAATGTTTAAATTATCATGGTTGGTCATGGTAGTTATTATAAATATTATTTTAAATTTTAAGGAATCATTATGTGACAAAGTCCCTCCATCATTAACAGTAGTGGATGGTGAGGTGACTATAAAGGACTTCGATCACTGCGTAATAACAAACAATGGAGTGGTGTATAATATAACAAATGAATCTAAAGAAAGAATTAAAAATTTGGAACAACCTTTATTTGGACTTGTGTCATGGTTGTGTGATTCGAACTACAAAGGTGAAACAATATCATTCTTTACATGTGGATCTTGTGGTATGTACTGTGTGTATAATCAATACATAAACAGATGCAAAAATAATGTACTTCCTGTAATGTTAGGATTGGCTATATCCATAATTTTATTTATGCTCATATTATTGTTATCTCTCACAGTTTTTAAAAAAACTTTAAATATTGCAATTGCAAAAGTAATAGTATATTTTTTAATGAGATCAGATAGAAAGAGGGTTAAGAGGATAATGAGATACAATAAATCCACAGGATTGAATATAGATGTCAAGCTTAAAAAAGTGACATATAACAATGATATCATTGACAAGCTTATAGAAGAAAAACGCATAATGTCAGTTAAACAAGTTTCACCAAGAGATGTAGATCCTATTTACTCTGAAATAATTTATAACAGATCAGCTGAGTACAATAAAGTTAATGACATGCTTAAGCAATCTGAAGATAGGCTCAGATTTTTTCAAGATTTGGAAAATAACAGGAAATATAGATCAATTAAAAGATCAAGTGTCAGCAAAGCATTAGTGACTGGAATTGCCCTAACAACAATAGCACCAAATTGTTAGCATACCCTTTATAATCTGTACATTTTTTAAATTTAAATATCAATGTTTAATATAATCTGTACTAATAAGAAAGAAATAATTTATGAATTAATAATTATTTATTAATTTTATTAATATGTGTAAGCATAGTCTTCACAGTTTTTTTACATTTCTTTAATAATATTATTTGAATTTACAGAGCAATAATAAAAGTTAACATCGATGCAACACAGCTAATAGAAACATTGACAGCTGTCACTTTTGATTACTATAAATATAGGAGAGGTGTCAATCAGAGGGCAGTACGTTAACGACCACGGTGATAGCATGAGCTATGCCTCGGTGTGATATTTCGATTATTGTGTATTATTTGTAAAAGTATAATCATTTATGTGTGTTAATAAACAAAAAGTGATAAGTGAGTCTTTTATTCTGAGTGGTATTCCAACAAATCAGAAGTGGTGGATCAGCTCACATTGGTATGTACTCTTTGTTATTTTAAAATAATTTTACAAAACGAAGTCGGACAAAGTAAAAATATTTATCAGTTTATGTTCACTTTGAAATAACAATTATTAATCTACATAATGTTACTGTCCTTACTCAACATCATTTGTCAATCTACCCTCATTTTATATTTTTTTTCTTAATTATATTATCGGTTTAAAATATCATTATCATGATATTAATGATCATAAATATATTAAACAAAATAAATTGAGAATATTAGCATTACTGTTGTTTTTTTTCATTTATTTGAAGGATTTAAACATGTCTTATATCCTAAGTAAAATAATTATAAATTTTCTTTAGACATTCATGACTAAATTAAATGTTATTATTATTATCAATTGGATTTTTCAAAGTAATAGTATTTATATTGAATAGATTGCACTATAATGAATTTACTACTATAATATATTTTATGATATTGTGCTTAATGTTTTTCTTTATAGTTGTAAAATTTGTTTTATGATAATTTAACTTAATAAATTATTTCTTATAAAAAAAATCACATTCAAAGAAAATTGGAATCGGATAAGAATAATAATGTTATATAATCAACTTTTATAATCAATCGAATGTGGATTGAGCATAGTTAGATTTGTTTAATATTATATTTTCAATTTTTTTAAAAAAAAAATGATTTAGTTTGCAGTGGTGTTGCTTAATATTTAACTTAAAATAATCAAAACACAAGTTGTTTTTAAACTATTAATCTTTAAATTATAATATATGAAAGTTTAATATTGCTTTAATAATTTATATTTTAATATAACACATTATACATATTTTAATAATAGTGTTACGTTCTACGGGTTCGGGATCTGAAATTAAAAGCGTTCTCGCACTATAGATGTTTTATTTCTTCTGTATATACACGCGCAGTCTGTACACAACACTAGCTTATTAAGGTCTATGAGCACTATAATTCACCACTTTTATTAATTTACTATACTCTTCTTCACTTTTCCACTATTTCGTATCGCTTCGTAATCTTCACTTGACTCCGAACATCAACTGAACTCTCGACACACTGCCGGCCTTTTTATATGCATAAATTTAGAACATTCTAGTATCGAAAATTCAAAATGTTTCTAGTAACTTCCAAATCTTTCCTGAAAATGCTTTATCTCTTTTTGACACATTAAAATTTGTAATAAACTGTTCTTGTTATCTAATTGTCAAAAGTTAGAAATTGACATTCGCTGTTGTAAGGCATGGTACAAGCGTGCTATTATGACGAGTTCGCACTATATTCCGCGACATTACCCCCTCCTAAGACATGCTCGTCTCGAGCATCGTTGTTGCCGTGATACTTGGCTAATCGGTCCACATGCACGATTTTAGCTGGGCTTCTAGATGTACGTTGAATTCGGAAAGTGACGTCGTTAATTTTCGTTATAACCTTATAAGGCCCCTCCCAACTGGGTTGTAGCTTTGGCGATTTACCCTTTCGTCTCACCGGGTTATGCAGCCATACCAATGAGCCTTCCTCGAAGTTCGTTCCTGTCGCCTTCCGGTCATAACGAGTTTTCATGCGTTCACTTGCTTGTAGTCCTGCATCTCGTATCTGCTCATGAACACCAATCATCTTCGCTCTTAGTTCACTGGCATATTCGGTGATGCAACTGGGAGTATCCGGCGGGCAACCACTTAACAGATCCGCTGGAAGCCGTAATTCTCTTCCGAAATTTGCAAAAGCAGGTGTTATAGTAATGCTTTCATGTACAGCAGTCCGGTAAGAAAGCAAGAACAATGATAAATACTCGTCCCAATCCTTTTGATGTTTATCCACAACCTTAGCTAGATGGCGTTCCAAAGTATGGTTAAATCTTTCAACCATTCCATCGGACTGCGGGTGACAAGGCGTAGTTCTAGTTTTGTGCACCCCCATGATCTTACACAGTTCTTGAAACACCTGCGATTCGAAGTTTCTTCCTTGATCACTGTGCATTTCTAACGGGACACCAAATCTGCAAAATACCTCTCTGACCAATTTATTTGCAACAGTAACAGCTTCTTGATTTGGTATGGCGAATGCTTCAGGCCATTTCGTGAAATAGTCCATTACAACTAAAATGTATCGGTTCCCGGAGTTAGTAATCGGAAATGGTCCTGCTACGTCTATTGCGATTCTCTCCCAAGGTGCCCCAACATTGTATAATTTCATTGCTCCTCGACTTCTGGTTTGCGGGCCTTTGACAGAGGCACATTGTACACATTTCCGACACCAGTCCTCGACATCATCTCGACAATGCAACCAATAAAATCGCTCCTTGATCTTGATTAACGTTCTTCTTACCCCTAAGTGTCCACCAGAAGAACCATTATGGTATGCTCGAAGTACCTCAGATACTTTTATTTTAGGTACCACTAGTTGGAGATGGCTATCATTTCCACGTGTCTGCTCCCATTTGCGGCACAATACTCCATTGTGTAACAACAAACTGTCCCATTGTGCCCACAAACTTTTCGTAGCGGTACTATACTGTGCTATGTCAGTCCACTTAGGTTTTGGTCTACCACTACTTAACCATTCCATGATTGGTCGTATGTCTCGGTCTTCTTTTTGTGCTCTCTTCATGGCATCATCGCTCCAACGTTCATCTATCGAATCTGTTCTTATAATTTTAATAGATTCTAGTTCCTTTACTTCTTGTCTGTGACAGTGCTTGCAGTCTTCCTCGCATGGTCTTCTAGATAGGGCATCGGCGTTACTGTGTGTTTTACCCCCACGATGTTCTATTTCAAACTGAAACTCTTGAAGTTGTTCAATCCATCGCGCTACCTGTCCTTCGGGGTCCTTGAATTCTAATAACCATTTCAGGGCAGCGTGATCGGTTCTTACCAAAAATTTGCGTCCTAGCAAGTATTTCTTAAAATGTTGTAAAGTTTTCACTACAGCAAGTAGCTCTCTTCGAGTAACGCAATAATTCTTTTCCGGTTTAGAGAGTGACTTACTGAAATATGCGATTACAACCTCCTGATCACCCTTCCGCTGGGACAATACACCTCCAATACCGATATTGCTGGCATCAGTGTCGACAATAAACTCTCCCTTTGTGTCTGGATACCCAAGGACCGGTGTTTGGCAAAGATGTTTCTTCAGTTTTTGAAAGGCCGATTCACAATTATTGTCCCATACGAAGGGTCTTTTCTCTTCGGTCAGTTTATGAAGTGGTTTGGCGATGTCAGAGAAGCCTTTTACAAATCTTCTATAGTAAGAGCACAATCCCAGAAATGCTCTCACTTGCGTTTTGTCCTTAGGGGTCGGCCAATCTTTCACAGCGGTGATTTTGCTAGGGTCCGTTTCCACTCCGTTTTCCGAGACTACATGTCCAAGGTAATTCACTTGTCTCCTAAAGAACGAGCACTTCTTTGGACTTAACTTTAAATTTGCTTCCCTTAGTTTATCAAATACTGCTTCGAGTTTCTTAAGATGGTCTTCGAAGTCACGTCCCACAATAATGATGTCATCTAGGTAAACAAGGCAGGCTGCTCCTAGTAATCCAGCGAGTACACGTTCCATCAACCTCTCGAATGTTGCTGGTGCATTGCATAACCCGAACGGCATAACCTTAAACTGCCACAACCCTTTTCCAGTTGAAAACGCAGTTTTCTCCTTATCCACGGGGTCCATGTCTACTTGCCAATAGCCACTCTTCAAATCAAGAGTTGAAAACCATTTCATACCACTGAGAGTGTCCAAGGTGTCGTCGATTCGAGGCAGGGGATAACTGTCCTTTTTGGTTACATCGTTGAGTCTGCGGTAATCGATGCAAAACCTTGTAGATCCATCCTTCTTCCTTACAAGTACTACTGGAGAACACCAAGGACTAGTAGATTGTTCGATGATGTTATTCTTTCTCATGTCTTGGATCATGTCGTCAACCTCTTTCTCCTTAGCCCATGGAATTCGTCTTGGTCGTTGTCGAATAGGCGCTATGTCACCAGTATTAATTTTGTGCTTCACCAAACCGGTTCTTCCAATATCGCCGTCATGTTTCGAGAACAAATCTGAATATTCGTAAAGTAAATTTTCAGCTTTCGTCTTCTGTGAACTTGTGAGATGCTCTTTGCAGTCTTCTAAAAGTTTCATTGCTTGCTCTTTATCCTTGTTAAGCACCTTCTCATTCTGTTGGCATCTACTTAACCAGGCTATCTCTTCGCAAGTCCCCACAACTTCCCCTCTCTGAATAGTTTGCGTAGCGTCACTGGTGTTCAGCACTGGAACCATGGATGTCGAAGTTTTACCTACTACAACTCTTGCTGGGATCCACGAGCTCTCATCTTCATACTTCTCTATGATAGCGCAGCACCATTGACTACCTGACTTGTTCTGAGGTAAAGTGACAGGTACTAGAGTCTGTGATCTTGGTGGAAGAGCGGTGTCTCTTAAGCAACAAACTTTCCCCTGAACTCCACCACTTATCGGTACTTCTCTATTTCTGCACTTTAAAACTCCATATTTCATGTCTATCGTACACTGGTAATTTTGAAGAAAGTCCAATCCAATGATGCAATCATCCACGATATCTGCAACTATTGCGTTATGCCAATAGACGTTGTCCCCAATTTTTATAGCAATTTTTCTTTCCCCCCAAACAGGTATGCGCTGACCAGTGGCTGTCATAAGGTTGATGTGCCTCCTATCTTGCAAATTATTGTCCGCAATATGTTTCAGCTTTCGGTTATTAATGACAGTTCGCGAAGCTCCGGTATCCAGTGTCAGTTTACATGTCACTCCATTAATAGCGCCATGTATAACCAAAGTGTTTCCATCTATTGCCTGTTTTACTTCTATGGGTGGGGTTGTAGATCCCCCGGCCAGCGCCCACCTCCTAGCTCTGGCTGAGTTCAATTCTCCTCTTACTTGATCGCAGGTTGGTACACCAAAATCTGAGTATAGTCGACCATTCTTCCTTTTAGGGCAGTTACTTCGAAGATGGCCCCGCTCACCACACTCGTAGCACCTTGGGTTGAAAAGACGTCTCCGGGTGGTTAATCCTCCCGTGGTAGCTTCCTGCACCCTCCAAGGTATAGAGTCATGACGCACAGCTTCAATCTCTAGAGCATGAGCGACAGCTTCCCTGAGACTTGTATGGTGTCTTAGGCGTACAGCGGCACGTACCTCCGAGTCGCGAATCCCGTCCACAAAAGCCTGCAGAAGAATGGTTTCTATGGTGGCTGGCGAGGATTGATATGCCTTCCGTACGAGCCTCTCAATCTCTACGGACCACTGCTGCAGGGTTTCATTGGCTTTTTGTGTACGGTCTTTAATTTGAGCTCTGTACACGTGCTCCAGATGACTGTCACCATACCGAGACTCTAAAGCGCTGAGTAGCTCACTGTATGTGATCTTTCTGACGGGGTCGCTAGCATAAAGAGCTTCCAATACATTCAAAGCCTCCTCTCTAAGTGCGACGGTAAGGGCAGATCGGGCTTCATCATCTGTCCATCCACTCGTCTCCTTGACAGTCTCAAACTGGATCTTAAAAGCAGCCCAAGAAGATTTGCCGTCGAAGTAAGGGGCTTTAAAGCTCTTTGTTGATGATGAGCTAATGTCGGCACTACGCGGTAATTTGTGAGTTTCCAAGTAATCCATTCTTTTCTCCATTTTAGAGAGTTTTGAGTCGTACTCCTCTAAAGCTTCACCGTGTGTGACGAGTGTCGTCTTTATTCCCTCAACTTCTCTTTCAACGGCTTCCACCCTTTCCGTATTCTGTTGAAGAACGGCTATGACATCTTTGTGAATGCCCTCTTGAAGTGCGCGCAGCTGTTCATCCTGGCGGCGAGCCTGCTCATCTTGGAGTGCGCGCAGCTGTTCCTCCTGGCGGCGTACACGTTCTTCCTCGCGGCGAGTCTGCTCCTCTTGGCGGCGAGCCTGCTCTTCTTGTAGTGTGCGCATCTGATCCTCCTGGCGGCGAGCCTGCTCTTCTTGGAGTGTGCGCAACTGTTCCTCCTGGCGGCGTGCACGTTCTTCCTCGCGGCGCGTTTGTTCTTGCATCATGAACGCCATTTGTTGCAAAAGAGCGTTCATGTCTGGGGTGGTACTCTGTTGAGCCGCGGACTCTCCACTCGATGTACTAGGGCCAGAATCTTCCCTTTGCTGTTCCGCCATTGCGCGTGTAGTGACTCCTTCCTTCTCGTGCCTCGGTACTAACGGCATTTCCATCCCACTTCTGACACCAATTGTTACGTTCTACGGGTTCGGGATCTGAAATTAAAAGCGTTCTCGCACTATAGATGTTTTATTTCTTCTGTATATACACGCGCAGTCTGTACACAACACTAGCTTATTAAGGTCTATGAGCACTATAATTCACCACTTTTATTAATTTACTATACTCTTCTTCACTTTTCCACTATTTCGTATCGCTTCGTAATCTTCACTTGACTCCGAACATCAACTGAACTCTCGACACACTGCCGGCCTTTTTATATGCATAAATTTAGAACATTCTAGTATCGAAAATTCAAAATGTTTCTAGTAACTTCCAAATCTTTCCTGAAAATGCTTTATCTCTTTTTGACACATTAAAATTTGTAATAAACTGTTCTTGTTATCTAATTGTCAAAAGTTAGAAATTGACATTCGCTGTTGTAAGGCATGGTACAAGCGTGCTATTATGACGAGTTCGCACTATATTCCGCGACAATAGCAACACTACTTAATATTATTTTAACAAATGTTAGAAAATTATAATAATTATAATTATAGTAGTTAAAAATAAGTTAATAATATTGCCATATTTATAATATAATTTAAATTTTAAAATCTTAAATGTTTAGAATTGAAATGTATAATTTTATAGTCTATCATTTTGAATATTTGTAAAAATTGTGGGTAGGCACTGTCTGTAACAAGTATGTAACCACCTGAGACGTCTAATACCCTAGTCTCTCCCGTGACCATGATTGCTGTAAAGCATTCGAAACGTCGGGAACCAAAAATCATAATAAATCCGCGACAAAATCCGAAAAGATAGTTTCAAAGTCATTGAAATTCAAAGAAATTCAAATAATTAATACCCATATACTGATAAATGACAATATCTACCAGTAAAACTTTGGGCTCTTAGCAAAGCGGCTATACGCCGTAAGTGACGCATGATAAACACAAGAGAAAGAAAGTAAGGAAAAAAACTACAAGCCCACGTAGCATATGTTACATACATAATACGTTGGGAATCACGCGTCTGTTCATCGGAGATGGTTAAGAAATATTATACAAAGAAGAAGTGAAGTAGCTCATAATAATGCGAAGATAGAAGCCATTCATCACATCGAAAACTCAGAGAGAATGCCAAGGCATAAAGAGTTACCCGTTTCCAGTTAAGTGTTGAGATTCAGTTAACGAGATTGAGCTCAACGTGCAGTACCATTGCCAAAAAAAAGAGAAAAGTGAAAATCGAAACGAAATCCAGTTAGACGCATTCAGGTAGCGCTATCGTCCAAATTCACAAGTTCGAATCTAGGACCGTATAACTTGATGGATAGATTCATCGATACACCCAGTAGTCATACACAGAACACGATTGGTGGTTCAAGTAAATGATACCTACGAGTAGTTTCAACCATAGCCATGAAACTCGATACATTAAATAGATCAAAAGGTTAAGGAGACGGCCGTTACGTTTAAATAGAGTGGCGGTTTTCTATGTCCTGCTCAAGATGTCTGGATTGGCACGAAGTTGATATGAAGGTTTATCCTCATTTGAATGCCTACAGAAAGCGTGGCAGAGAAAAAAAATATTACTAAATTTACTTTAGTAAAGATCTTAATTAGTTGACAGATTGAAATTTTGGCAATAGGGAGCCGTAGTGAGGATACACTTGGAGACTACTTTTGTGAGAAATCCAGTCTAGTCAACTCGTGTAACGTAAGCGGAAAGGAAATATTACAACAAGGAATTTACACTAAAATTTCAAGTGAGGCAAAAAAAAAAAAAAGAGCATTAGATTAAGGCACTTGGCTCATTATATTGCAAACGCACTGAAATGACTGACACTCTTAAACGTTAAAAAAAAAGTGACAATAATGCAGTTAACAAGGTTCTGCGTATCACGACCCAAGATGAGGTTTATAAGATACATACACAATATTATACTGGTAGTCAGTGCACTATTAAAAAAAAAAATTGGTTATTCTGAGCAATTGACTCTCACAGTAGAACAGACGGATGAATGCACTTATCAAAGGGTTTGCCTCTGGGAGTTTACGTCGCTTAGGAATGGTCGAGAATCGAGCTCAATATTTCTCTGGATTTTATATAGGTTTAAAATTGAGGCCGTTTAGTATTACCGAATGCATTTTTAAATAAATTTGCTATTTAGATAAGAAACATCACGAATGAAAATAGATATACAAATATTAGTTTAATTTTGTCCTCCGATGAGGCAGAAATGGATAGAATAAATATAATGCACACTTCATCGCCGTGAGACACATACCGGTAAAGATAGCGACGAAAACTACACTAGATATGTTTATTTACTGGAAAATACATAACTTAAAGAGAGAAAACACACTAATTACTACTTGGCGTACTTTTCGTTAAAGAAAGGAAAACTTTTAGCTTGTGATCATATGTTATGTACAAGAATATTATATTTTAAAAAGGCTTTCAACTGAATTGACGATGAGACTAATGAATCTCGATAAGAATCCTGACAAGCCTACGAGTATAAACGGAAAAGTTACATATTGAAGAAAGTCTAACGAAATATCAAGAACAATAGGTGTTGGACTTACTTAACGAATTAAGAAAATGTGTGGCATTAAGTCTGAATGAAACGAGAAAAATCAATATAACTGAGATACATATTGGATTGCACGAAGTGGCAGTAGTTTACAAACCTTATAGACTACAGCGAGAGATATATGAATAGCTATACCAATTATAAAAATGAAATAATAAAATATGCTTCCCAATAGTCCCAGTTCAAAAGAACAAAGGTGAACGCCGATTATGTTCTGATTATCAGGGGTTGAACAAGAGAACATTAAAAGACGATTGTTAGCTAGTTTATCTCAGTGGTGAGGTTTATATTACCAGTCTAGATCCTAATCCGGTTATTATCAAATATGCAAGTCAGAAGAGCACTTAACAGCACTTGTGACGCCAGAAGAGCACTATGAATTTACGCTGATGTTTGTTATGCACCAGCTGTGTATATAATAAATGAACTCCTCGGAAAAGATAGGTATGATTTGGCAATTCGATAGATGGGTAGCCTTCTATCTCCTGCTTCTGCCACTGATAAAGAAACAGCCCGACCACTTGGTATATGAAGGAAGTATTACGACTGGGTAGTAAGAAGGCGAATGCTGTATCCTAAATTGCTACACCTATGAATTAGTTTTACCAATTGAGGTAGTTTGTATAGTTAGTACATTTTCTTGGAGATTTATCTTTGGATTGCTAGCATAGCAAAACTATTTACGAATCTTATGAAGACTTATTAGTCTTCAAATCCATCTTCGAAATTGGGATGACATTCATCGCAGCGCTGCATTATCCGAAGTACATTGCAGAAGCGCAATGTTACGCAAGTAAAACTATGTGTGGGTGATATTTTCATGCAGAGACCCGATGAGAAAACCCTATTAAAACCTGTTGCATACTACAGCAAAAAGACAACCAAGGAAGTTCTTTCAGTAAGGAAGTTTCGTACATATTTTGTTGTTGATGCGCAGTCTGCATTGCATTACATGTGTATGCTTTGGGCTGCCGAACGAATGCCTTCAAGTCACAAACTGTGATCATTCCGAAGATACACGTATAATGAGTTACAAATACCGAATAGTTACAAGCGGTGCAAATACTTACAGTTATCTTATTATAATAAATAAATATCATAAAGGATAAAAGAATAAATATATGAATAGATTGAAATGGGTTTTCTTTACTATAGCCACAGTGAATCAGGACATCGCGATAGGATTGATATAACTTTAGGTAAAGTTTTCTGTCCTAAAATGAGTATATTTGTACAAGAATACTATGTATCCGCATGCTTCAGTTGCACATACAACAAATCGTCTACAATGGAAAATATTTTTGCATCCAAACATAAAGCTAACACAGTTCCGTTTCTCACTTTACAATGGACCATGTAGAACAATTTCTTATAGATGAAAGTGGAAATATGTATATTTTGAGAATAATTGATGGACTTAGCGTATTTATATTCATTAAAACTCTTCGGAATCTTAAAGCAAGACAACTTAAACATTTTGAAAGATATACAATTAGAAGAGAGGATACTTAGAAAGAGGAATTAGTCTTACGTTGTCAATACTTAAAAATATATATGTAAAAGAAATTGAAACCAAACATGTTGTGAACGCTGTCGCAACCCCCTGAACAAATAGATAAATAGAGAGATATAACCGAACTTCTCGTATATTGGAATCACAAGCGGCATCCCAGTAATCCAATCAAAGTTTGGACGAAAAGGTTTGAGACAATCACCCAAACAAAGTGCAGTGGAGTTTTAATAACACTAACGGAGATTACTAAGTAGTACATCCAAAATAGTTTTCGATCGTAAGATCGTGAGTCTGGAAGAGGCACCTATCCTAAACATCACTCAAGATTGTTCAGAAAATTCCAAAACAACAACAGGACAGATTGTTGTTACGAACACTGAGAAAAGTCAGACTGCTTTGAAAGAATGAACATGTAATCAACAATAACATGGATAAAAAAAAAAATATTTGCTCTCAATGATCGTTCTGATTACAAATCATTGTTGTTGAAATAAAATTATTAGTACTGACGGGGTTACAAAACCTAAATACAAAAGTTTATAACAAAAATATAAAATATAATACAAAAGTTTACTACGCGAATGCGTTCAAAAGATATCATTTACTTTATCATTCAAAAGTGATAATAGAAAGATAGATCAAAAACGAGAGACGATATTGATATCAAAAACTAAGGGTTCCCTGAATTTATATATATTTTAACGAAATCAAAAAAAAAAAGGGACTTTAAACCCTTTATAATATCGTAAAGGGTCATGTTATGTTAGCGGAAAAAAAAGGTCCTCCCTATCGACTAGTGGTATCATAACCAACCGATGCCCTGATGATGTTGCCATGCGTATGGAATAACGCAGATGGGAATAATTATGTGTAAATGGTATATTATACTTAACTACACAGATACGATGCTTTATATGTCTATCATATATATATGTAATTATAAGTGAAATATGCCGCTGTATGCGGTGATTACTAGGAATAATTGTGTGAAATTTGCCCATAAATGGGGTGATCAGTTGTTTAAACTCTAGGTCATATGAAGTGAGACATTCTGCTGAATGCAGTGATCACTAATTATAAGTGAGACATTCTGCTATATGCAGTGATCACGAAAGATTTAAGTGAGACATTCTGCTATATGCAGTGATCACGAAAGATTTAAGTGAGACATTCTGCTGAATGCAGTGATCACGAAAGATTTAAGTGAGACATTCTGCTGAATGCAGTGATCCCGAAAGATTTAAGTGAGACATGCTGCTATATGCAGTGATCACGAAAGATTTAAGTAAGACATGCTGCTATATGCAGTGATCACGAAAGATTTAAGTGAGACATTCTGCTATATGCAGTGATCACGAAAGATTTAAGTGAGACATTCTGCTATATGCAGTGATCACGAAAGATTTAAGTGAAACATTCTGCTGAATGCAGTGATCACTAATTATAAGTGTTGTGGATGAAGAACGATGATGGCCGAGCGTGCACGACGGCACGCGAGAGCGAGACAGCAGCGACGACACCCGATGGCGAGGCAGCGACGACAGCTACTGAAGAAGCAACAATAAAGAAAACAAGCGAATACAAGTGAAATTAGTGTTTCATTGAAGAACCCCCATACAGTCCATGACAATAAGTGAGACATTCTGCTGAATGCAGTGATCACGAAAGATTTAAGTGAGACATTCTGCTGAATGCAGTGATCACGAAAGATTTAAGTGAGACATTCTGCTGAATGCAGTGATCACGAAAGATTTAAGTGAGACATTCTGCTATATGCAGTGATCACGAAAGATTTAAGTGAGACATTCTGCTGAATGCAGTGATCACTAATTATAAGTGAGACATGCTCTCTGTGAGCTCTCAATGAGGTGTGCTGCTTAACCGATAATGATTATTAAAATCAATAAGTGAAATATGCCGCTGTATGCGGCGATCACTAGAAATAACTAAGTAAACTTTCCTATGTCTATATGGGGTGATAATCGTTTAAGTTATAAGAAGTGAGACATTCCGTCGAATAAATTGTTAAATACTGACAAGTGAATTATGCTGTCATACATTGCAACGACATCTTTTTAATATATCACTATATGTATCACTGAATATTACGGTATGGTTTAAACTATTACTTATTGTTTTGTTCTATAACTATATTTGTGTGTCGTTTACATTAAAATTGTACTCTGGTTATTTGAAACTACTACATACTTTAAATGTTATACTAAATCAGCTTCTAATTATTATTTGAGTTTTACAGGTGTCCCAGTAAAATTCCAGCTACGTCAATCATCTGAGAGTGCACAGTACATCAAAATCAAAATTCTATATCATGATTTAAATCTACTAATGAGAAAGCAGGAATTGTTATATAATTCTTATTGTTTATATTACTTCTCTTGTTGAGTTATATTATGTTATTCTGTTTTATTATGTTTGATTTATCTTACATTATTATGTTTCATTTTTTTTTGCTTTCTTTTCGGATGGCCGAGCCGGAATGGGGACATTCCGTTCACAGGACGGCCGTCTGTTAGCATACCCTTTATAATCTGTACATTTTTTAAATTTAAATATCAATGTTTAATATAATCTGTACTAATAAGAAAGAAATAATTTATGAATTAATAATTATTTATTAATTTTATTAATATGTGTAAGCATAGTCTTCACAGTTTTTTTACATTTCTTTAATAATATTATTTGAATTTACAGAGCAATAATAAAAGTTAACATCGATGCAACACAGCTAATAGAAACATTGACAGCTGTCACTTTTGATTACTATAAATATAGGAGAGGTGTCAATCAGAGGGCAGTACGTTAACGACCACGGTGATAGCATGAGCTATGCCTCGGTGTGATATTTCGATTATTGTGTATTATTTGTAAAAGTATAATCATTTATGTGTGTTAATAAACAAAAAGTGATAAGTGAGTCTTTTATTCTGAGTGGTATTCCAACAAAATGACACTTATGGATGTGACCAGATGCTTTATTTAAAAAGCAATGGACGAATATGTTATAGTGACAAATGTTACGATCTATCAACTTATTCTTTATCACTTGCTGATGGAGAAACAGCTTGCTTTAATGATTTAAATAACGAAAAGTTATCTATTAAGCTTGACTCAATTTATAACATTGCAAGATTTAGCTCATTATATGATACTAGCTCATATGAGATAACTAACGAAATGCATTGGAATTGCTTAGGTTCAGGGAAATGTTGGTGGGGAGAGGAGTGTGGGAATGGGTACAAACTTAATATATTAGAGAAGAATACAAAAGAGCCACATGGGTACGGATGCCATATGACATCTGTAAGTTGTGTTGGATCAATGTGTTCTCATGGTACATCTTGTGTATGGTATAGATGGCAAATAAGCCCTAAAGGCCCCAAAATACCTATTTATACTTTAGTTTCTGAAATATGGGAAGTTAGTATTACTATCAGGTATAAAGATTTAATCCGTCATATTGTATTGAATACTAATAATCCAAAATATGATATGAATAATATATTAAGCGAAATTATGGATCACATGCCGTTCTAAATATCAGGAGTGTCATATGAGAAGCAACACCTAAGGGAATCACTCATATCTATAAATGGCACATATTTTAATGTTGATTCATCACCCCACAACATGCCACAAAGAGGTATGATAGGAGACATACAAATTGACAAACATAGTGATAAAATTTTATACTATGATAACAACCTGGATTGCAGTGTTGATTCTTGTAAAGTTAAATGCATCACTAATGAGCCTGCAATAAATAGACTTACTGATAGCAGCCCATACAAAGTTGATTCAAGCAATATACAGCACCTGCTAATGTACAATAAAGGTTGGATAAATTATAAATATAGATCAAGTGGTCATGGGACAATATCTTTTGGGAATGTTGAGCTAAAGGAATTGATTGTGGAGAAACCTCATTGTGAAATTAGTGTTGGAATATCTTATGCATGTGAAGCATGTCTTGAGCAACCTAGAGCCACTCTGGTGTCAAAAAATCTTAAAAATGAAGGTATGATGGACTTTGAATCTAACTGTACTTGGGATAGGTCATCAATATCATGCAACAATGAAATGTATGATATAGTACAGATAAGTAAAAACAAGTATTGCAATATTTATGTACCTCTGATAAATCAAAGCATAGACATAACATTTGAATATGAGTATCGTGGTGTATTGACAGATATGAAGACGATAAGAGCAGAGACATCTACAGATATAATTAATGAATTGATGGGAAACCAATCTTTCATAACAACACTCCTTACATCATTAAGTGGTTTCATGCTGTTTACTGGAATAGCTACTGTAGTTATCAAGGTGCTTAGATTAGGTGTGTTAGCAATTGGCAAAAAAGAAGTCCAAAATGCATAATTTTGGAGGAATAGGTTAACGTAGTACTATACGAACTTCACTTTGTTGGGAAGGATCGCCGGCAGAGGTGTTCTTAATTAAAAACGGTAAAATAGTTCCTTCCGTTCGTTTATTAAGTACATATTGTTACAAATATAGGTAATGCGTGCGCTTGCGCTGACAGTGCGAAATAATAATGTGAAGCGTTCCGCGATGAGAGGGCCGGGGGGGTGAATAGCCGGTGTTGTCAGCGCGAACAAGCTCCCCGGGGTTGGATCCATCAGATCCAAGACATCCAATCCAGTTATTCAACATGGGCAGGTAAGGGACAAATTCTATTAACTAACAAATATCGTTATTTTCAAGTAAAATGTTTAAATTATCATGGTTGGTCATGGTAGTTATTATAAATATTATTTTAAATTTTAAGGAATCATTATGTGACAAAGTCCCTCCATCATTAACAGTAGTGGATGGTGAGGTGACTATAAAGGACTTCGATCACTGCGTAATAACAAACAATGGAGTGGTGTATAATATAACAAATGAATCTAAAGAAAGAATTAAAAATTTGGAACAACCTTTATTTGGACTTGTGTCATGGTTGTGTGATTCGAACTACAAAGGTGAAACAATATCATTCTTTACATGTGGATCTTGTGGTATGTACTGTGTGTATAATCAATACATAAACAGATGCAAAAATAATGTACTTCCTGTAATGTTAGGATTGGCTATATCCATAATTTTATTTATGCTCATATTATTGTTATCTCTCACAGTTTTTAAAAAAACTTTAAATATTGCAATTGCAAAAGTAATAGTATATTTTTTAATGAGATCAGATAGAAAGAGGGTTAAGAGGATAATGAGATACAATAAATCCACAGGATTGAATATAGATGTCAAGCTTAAAAAAGTGACATATAACAATGATATCATTGACAAGCTTATAGAAGAAAAACGCATAATGTCAGTTAAACAAGTTTCACCAAGAGATGTAGATCCTATTTACTCTGAAATAATTTATAACAGATCAGCTGAGTACAATAAAGTTAATGACATGCTTAAGCAATCTGAAGATAGGCTCAGATTTTTTCAAGATTTGGAAAATAACAGGAAATATAGATCAATTAAAAGATCAAGTGTCAGCAAAGCATTAGTGACTGGAATTGCCCTAACAACAATAGCACCAAATGACACTTATGGATGTGACCAGATGCTTTATTTAAAAAGCAATGGACGAATATGTTATAGTGACAAATGTTACGATCTATCAACTTATTCTTTATCACTTGCTGATGGAGAAACAGCTTGCTTTAATGATTTAAATAACGAAAAGTTATCTATTAAGCTTGACTCAATTTATAACATTGCAAGATTTAGCTCATTATATGATACTAGCTCATATGAGATAACTAACGAAATGCATTGGAATTGCTTAGGTTCAGGGAAATGTTGGTGGGGAGAGGAGTGTGGGAATGGGTACAAACTTAATATATTAGAGAAGAATACAAAAGAGCCACATGGGTACGGATGCCATATGACATCTGTAAGTTGTGTTGGATCAATGTGTTCTCATGGTACATCTTGTGTATGGTATAGATGGCAAATAAGCCCTAAAGGCCCCAAAATACCTATTTATACTTTAGTTTCTGAAATATGGGAAGTTAGTATTACTATCAGGTATAAAGATTTAATCCGTCATATTGTATTGAATACTAATAATCCAAAATATGATATGAATAATATATTAAGCGAAATTATGGATCACATGCCGTTCTAAATATCAGGAGTGTCATATGAGAAGCAACACCTAAGGGAATCACTCATATCTATAAATGGCACATATTTTAATGTTGATTCATCACCCCACAACATGCCACAAAGAGGTATGATAGGAGACATACAAATTGACAAACATAGTGATAAAATTTTATACTATGATAACAACCTGGATTGCAGTGTTGATTCTTGTAAAGTTAAATGCATCACTAATGAGCCTGCAATAAATAGACTTACTGATAGCAGCCCATACAAAGTTGATTCAAGCAATATACAGCACCTGCTAATGTACAATAAAGGTTGGATAAATTATAAATATAGATCAAGTGGTCATGGGACAATATCTTTTGGGAATGTTGAGCTAAAGGAATTGATTGTGGAGAAACCTCATTGTGAAATTAGTGTTGGAATATCTTATGCATGTGAAGCATGTCTTGAGCAACCTAGAGCCACTCTGGTGTCAAAAAATCTTAAAAATGAAGGTATGATGGACTTTGAATCTAACTGTACTTGGGATAGGTCATCAATATCATGCAACAATGAAATGTATGATATAGTACAGATAAGTAAAAACAAGTATTGCAATATTTATGTACCTCTGATAAATCAAAGCATAGACATAACATTTGAATATGAGTATCGTGGTGTATTGACAGATATGAAGACGATAAGAGCAGAGACATCTACAGATATAATTAATGAATTGATGGGAAACCAATCTTTCATAACAACACTCCTTACATCATTAAGTGGTTTCATGCTGTTTACTGGAATAGCTACTGTAGTTATCAAGGTGCTTAGATTAGGTGTGTTAGCAATTGGCAAAAAAGAAGTCCAAAATGCATAATTTTGGAGGAATAGGTTAACGTAGTACTATACGAACTTCACTTTGTTGGGAAGGATCGCCGGCAGAGGTGTTCTTAATTAAAAACGGTAAAATAGTTCCTTCCGTTCGTTTATTAAGTACATATTGTTACAAATATAGGTAATGCGTGCGCTTGCGCTGACAGTGCGAAATAATAATGTGAAGCGTTCCGCGATGAGAGGGCCGGGGGGGTGAATAGCCGGTGTTGTCAGCGCGAACAAGCTCCCCGGGGTTGGATCCATCAGATCCAAGACATCCAATCCAGTTATTCAACATGGGCAGGTAAGGGACAAATTCTATTAACTAACAAATATCGTTATTTTCAAGTAAAATGTTTAAATTATCATGGTTGGTCATGGTAGTTATTATAAATATTATTTTAAATTTTAAGGAATCATTATGTGACAAAGTCCCTCCATCATTAACAGTAGTGGATGGTGAGGTGACTATAAAGGACTTCGATCACTGCGTAATAACAAACAATGGAGTGGTGTATAATATAACAAATGAATCTAAAGAAAGAATTAAAAATTTGGAACAACCTTTATTTGGACTTGTGTCATGGTTGTGTGATTCGAACTACAAAGGTGAAACAATATCATTCTTTACATGTGGATCTTGTGGTATGTACTGTGTGTATAATCAATACATAAACAGATGCAAAAATAATGTACTTCCTGTAATGTTAGGATTGGCTATATCCATAATTTTATTTATGCTCATATTATTGTTATCTCTCACAGTTTTTAAAAAAACTTTAAATATTGCAATTGCAAAAGTAATAGTATATTTTTTAATGAGATCAGATAGAAAGAGGGTTAAGAGGATAATGAGATACAATAAATCCACAGGATTGAATATAGATGTCAAGCTTAAAAAAGTGACATATAACAATGATATCATTGACAAGCTTATAGAAGAAAAACGCATAATGTCAGTTAAACAAGTTTCACCAAGAGATGTAGATCCTATTTACTCTGAAATAATTTATAACAGATCAGCTGAGTACAATAAAGTTAATGACATGCTTAAGCAATCTGAAGATAGGCTCAGATTTTTTCAAGATTTGGAAAATAACAGGAAATATAGATCAATTAAAAGATCAAGCGTCAGCAAAGCATTAGTGACTGGAATTGCCCTAACAACAATAGCACCAAATGACACTTATGGATGTGACCAGATGCTTTATTTAAAAAGCAATGGACGAATATGTTATAGTGACAAATGTTACGATCTATCAACTTATTCTTTATCACTTGCTGATGGAGAAACAGCTTGCTTTAATGATTTAAATAACGAAAAGTTATCTATTAAGCTTGACTCAATTTATAACATTGCAAGATTTAGCTCATTATATGATACTAGCTCATATGAGATAACTAACGAAATGCATTGGAATTGCTTAGGTTCAGGGAAATGTTGGTGGGGAGAGGAGTGTGGGAATGGGTACAAACTTAATATATTAGAGAAGAATACAAAAGAGCCACATGGGTACGGATGCCATATGACATCTGTAAGTTGTGTTGGATCAATGTGTTCTCATGGTACATCTTGTGTATGGTATAGATGGGAAATAAGCCCTAAAGGCCCCAAAATACCTATTTATACTTTAGTTTCTGAAATATGGGAAGTTAGTATTACTATCAGGTATAAAGATTTAATCCGTCATATTGTATTGAATACTAATAATCCAAAATATGATATGAATAATATATTAAGCGAAATTATGGATCACATGCCGTTCTACATATCAGGAGTGTCATATGAGAAGCAACACCTAAGGGAATCACTCATATCTATAAATGGCACATATTTTAATGTTGATTCATCACCCCACAACATGCCACAAAGAGGTATGATAGGAGACATACAAATTGACAAACATAGTGATAAAATTTTATACTATGATAACAACCTGGATTGCAGTGTTGATTCTTGTAAAGTTAAATGCATCACTAATGAGCCTGCAATAAATAGACTTACTGATAGCAGCCCATACAAAGTTGATTCAAGCAATATACAGCACCTGCTAATGTACAATAAAGGTTGGATAAATTATAAATATAGATCAAGTGGTCATGGGACAATATCTTTTGGGAATGTTGAGCTAAAGGAATTGATTGTGGAGAAACCTCATTGTGAAATTAGTGTTGGAATATCTTATGCATGTGAAGCATGTCTTGAGCAACCTAGAGCCACTCTGGTGTCAAAAAATCTTAAAAATGAAGGTATGATGGACTTTGAATCTAACTGTACTTGGGATAGGTCATCAATATCATGCAACAATGAAATGTATGATATAGTACAGATAAGTAAAAACAAGTATTGCAATATTTATGTACCTCTGATAAATCAAAGCATAGACATAACATTTGAATATGAGTATCGTGGTGTATTGACAGATATGAAGACGATAAGAGCAGAGACATCTACAGATATAATTAATGAATTGATGGGAAACCAATCTTTCATAACAACACTCCTTACATCATTAAGTGGTTTCATGCTGTTTACTGGAATAGCTACTGTAGGTATCAAGGTGCTTAGATTAGGTGTGTTAGCAATTGGCAAAAAAGAAGTCCAAAATGCATAATTTTGGAGGAATAGGTTAACGTAGTACTATACAAACTTCACTTTGTTGGGAAGGATCGCCGGCAGAGGTGTTCTTAATTAAAAACGGTAAAATAGTTCCTTCCGTTCGTTTATTAAGTACATATTGTTACAAATATAGGTAATGCGTGCGCTTGCGCTGACAGTGCGAAATAATAATGTGAAGCGTTCCGCGATGAGAGGGCCGGGGGGGTGAATAGCCGGTGTTGTCAGCGCGAACAAGCTCCCCGGGGTTGGATCCATCAGATCCAAGACATCCAATCCAGTTATTCAACATGGGCAGGTAAGGGACAAATTCTATTAACTAACAAATATCGTTATTTTCAAGTAAAATGTTTAAATTATCATGGTTGGTCATGGTAGTTATTATAAATATTATTTTAAATTTTAAGGAATCATTATGTGACAAAGTCCCTCCATCATTAACAGTAGTGGATGGTGAGGTGACTATAAAGGACTTCGATCACTGCGTAATAACAAACAATGGAGTGGTGTATAATATAACAAATGAATCTAAAGAAAGAATTAAAAATTTGGAACAACCTTTATTTGGACTTGTGTCATGGTTGTGTGATTCGAACTACAAAGGTGAAACAATATCATTCTTTACATGTGGATCTTGTGGTATGTACTGTGTGTATAATCAATACATAAACAGATGCAAAAATAATGTACTTCCTGTAATGTTAGGATTGGCTATATCCATAATTTTATTTATGCTCATATTATTGTTATCTCTCACAGTTTTTAAAAAAACTTTAAATATTGCAATTGCAAAAGTAATAGTATATTTTTTAATGAGATCAGATAGAAAGAGGGTTAAGAGGATAATGAGATACAATAAATCCACAGGATTGAATATAGATGTCAAGCTTAAAAAAGTGACATATAACAATGATATCATTGACAAGCTTATAGAAGAAAAACGCATAATGTCAGTTAAACAAGTTTCACCAAGAGATGTAGATCCTATTTACTCTGAAATAATTTATAACAGATCAGCTGAGTACAATAAAGTTAATGACATGCTTAAGCAATCTGAAGATAGGCTCAGATTTTTTCAAGATTTGGAAAATAACAGGAAATATAGATCAATTAAAAGATCAAGTGTCAGCAAAGCATTAGTGACTGGAATTGCCCTAACAACAATAGCACCAAATGACACTTATGGATGTGACCAGATGCTTTATTTAAAAAGCAATGGACGAATATGTTATAGTGACAAATGTTACGATCTATCAACTTATTCTTTATCACTTGCTGATGGAGAAACAGCTTGCTTTAATGATTTAAATAACGAAAAGTTATCTATTAAGCTTGACTCAATTTATAACATTGCAAGATTTAGCTCATTATATGATACTAGCTCATATGAGATAACTAACGAAATGCATTGGAATTGCTTAGGTTCAGGGAAATGTTGGTGGGGAGAGGAGTGTGGGAATGGGTACAAACTTAATATATTAGAGAAGAATACAAAAGAGCCACATGGGTACGGATGCCATATGACATCTGTAAGTTGTGTTGGATCAATGTGTTCTCATGGTACATCTTGTGTATGGTATAGATGGGAAATAAGCCCTAAAGGCCCCAAAATACCTATTTATACTTTAGTTTCTGAAATATGGGAAGTTAGTATTACTATCAGGTATAAAGATTTAATCCGTCATATTGTATTGAATACTAATAATCCAAAATATGATATGAATAATATATTAAGCGAAATTATGGATCACATGCCGTTCTACATATCAGGAGTGTCATATGAGAAGCAACACCTAAGGGAATCACTCATATCTATAAATGGCACATATTTTAATGTTGATTCATCACCCCACAACATGCCACAAAGAGGTATGATAGGAGACATACAAATTGACAAACATAGTGATAAAATTTTATACTATGATAACAACCTGGATTGCAGTGTTGATTCTTGTAAAGTTAAATGCATCACTAATGAGCCTGCAATAAATAGACTTACTGATAGCAGCCCATACAAAGTTGATTCAAGCAATATACAGCACCTGCTAATGTACAATAAAGGTTGGATAAATTATAAATATAGATCAAGTGGTCATGGGACAATATCTTTTGGGAATGTTGAGCTAAAGGAATTGATTGTGGAGAAACCTCATTGTGAAATTAGTGTTGGAATATCTTATGCATGTGAAGCATGTCTTGAGCAACCTAGAGCCACTCTGGTGTCAAAAAATCTTAAAAATGAAGGTATGATGGACTTTGAATCTAACTGTACTTGGGATAGGTCATCAATATCATGCAACAATGAAATGTATGATATAGTACAGATAAGTAAAAACAAGTATTGCAATATTTATGTACCTCTGATAAATCAAAGCATAGACATAACATTTGAATATGAGTATCGTGGTGTATTGACAGATATGAAGACGATAAGAGCAGAGACATCTACAGATATAATTAATGAATTGATGGGAAACCAATCTTTCATAACAACACTCCTTACATCATTAAGTGGTTTCATGCTGTTTACTGGAATAGCTACTGTAGGTATCAAGGTGCTTAGATTAGGTGTGTTAGCAATTGGCAAAAAAGAAGTCCAAAATGCATAATTTTGGAGGAATAGGTTAACGTAGTACTATACAAACTTCACTTTGTTGGGAAGGATCGCCGGCAGAGGTGTTCTTAATTAAAAACGGTAAAATAGTTCCTTCCGTTCGTTTATTAAGTACATATTGTTACAAATATAGGTAATGCGTGCGCTTGCGCTGACAGTGCGAAATAATAATGTGAAGCGTTCCGCGATGAGAGGGCCGGGGGGGTGAATAGCCGGTGTTGTCAGCGCGAACAAGCTCCCCGGGGTTGGATCCATCAGATCCAAGACATCCAATCCAGTTATTCAACATGGGCAGGTAAGGGACAAATTCTATTAACTAACAAATATCGTTATTTTCAAGTAAAAT
The DNA here is from genome assembly GCA_905231865.2 of Boloria selene. Taxonomy (NCBI): domain Eukaryota; kingdom Metazoa; phylum Arthropoda; class Insecta; order Lepidoptera; family Nymphalidae; genus Boloria; species Boloria selene. The sequence goes on along the minus strand of HG993159.1, from coordinate 5,333,622 downwards.
GTTTAAATTATCATGGTTGGTCATGGTAGTTATTATAAATATTATTTTAAATTTTAAGGAATCATTATGTGACAAAGTCCCTCCATCATTAACAGTAGTGGATGGTGAGGTGACTATAAAGGACTTCGATCACTGCGTAATAACAAACAATGGAGTGGTGTATAATATAACAAATGAATCTAAAGAAAGAATTAAAAATTTGGAACAACCTTTATTTGGACTTGTGTCATGGTTGTGTGATTCGAACTACAAAGGTGAAACAATATCATTCTTTACATGTGGATCTTGTGGTATGTACTGTGTGTATAATCAATACATAAACAGATGCAAAAATAATGTACTTCCTGTAATGTTAGGATTGGCTATATCCATAATTTTATTTATGCTCATATTATTGTTATCTCTCACAGTTTTTAAAAAAACTTTAAATATTGCAATTGCAAAAGTAATAGTATATTTTTTAATGAGATCAGATAGAAAGAGGGTTAAGAGGATAATGAGATACAATAAATCCACAGGATTGAATATAGATGTCAAGCTTAAAAAAGTGACATATAACAATGATATCATTGACAAGCTTATAGAAGAAAAACGCATAATGTCAGTTAAACAAGTTTCACCAAGAGATGTAGATCCTATTTACTCTGAAATAATTTATAACAGATCAGCTGAGTACAATAAAGTTAATGACATGCTTAAGCAATCTGAAGATAGGCTCAGATTTTTTCAAGATTTGGAAAATAACAGGAAATATAGATCAATTAAAAGATCAAGTGTCAGCAAAGCATTAGTGACTGGAATTGCCCTAACAACAATAGCACCAAATGACACTTATGGATGTGACCAGATGCTTTATTTAAAAAGCAATGGACGAATATGTTATAGTGACAAATGTTACGATCTATCAACTTATTCTTTATCACTTGCTGATGGAGAAACAGCTTGCTTTAATGATTTAAATAACGAAAAGTTATCTATTAAGCTTGACTCAATTTATAACATTGCAAGATTTAGCTCATTATATGATACTAGCTCATATGAGATAACTAACGAAATGCATTGGAATTGCTTAGGTTCAGGGAAATGTTGGTGGGGAGAGGAGTGTGGGAATGGGTACAAACTTAATATATTAGAGAAGAATACAAAAGAGCCACATGGGTACGGATGCCATATGACATCTGTAAGTTGTGTTGGATCAATGTGTTCTCATGGTACATCTTGTGTATGGTATAGATGGCAAATAAGCCCTAAAGGCCCCAAAATACCTATTTATACTTTAGTTTCTGAAATATGGGAAGTTAGTATTACTATCAGGTATAAAGATTTAATCCGTCATATTGTATTGAATACTAATAATCCAAAATATGATATGAATAATATATTAAGCGAAATTATGGATCACATGCCGTTCTACATATCAGGAGTGTCATATGAGAAGCAACACCTAAGGGAATCACTCATATCTATAAATGGCACATATTTTAATGTTGATTCATCACCCCACAACATGCCACAAAGAGGTATGATAGGAGACATACAAATTGACAAACATAGTGATAAAATTTTATACTATGATAACAACCTGGATTGCAGTGTTGATTCTTGTAAAGTTAAATGCATCACTAATGAGCCTGCAATAAATAGACTTACTGATAGCAGCCCATACAAAGTTGATTCAAGCAATATACAGCACCTGCTAATGTACAATAAAGGTTGGATAAATTATAAATATAGATCAAGTGGTCATGGGACAATATCTTTTGGGAATGTTGAGCTAAAGGAATTGATTGTGGAGAAACCTCATTGTGAAATTAGTGTTGGAACATCTTATGCATGTGAAGCATGTCTTGAGCAACCTAGAGCCACTCTGGTGTCAAAAAATCTTAAAAATGAAGGTATGATGGACTTTGAATCTAACTGTACTTGGGATAGGTCATCAATATCATGCAACAATGAAATGTATGATATAGTACAGATAAGTAAAAACAAGTATTGCAATATTTATGTACCTCTGATAAATCAAAGCATAGACATAACATTTGAATATGAGTATCGTGGTGTATTGACAGATATGAAGACGATAAGAGCAGAGACATCTACAGATATAATTAATGAATTGATGGGAAACCAATCTTTCATAACAACACTCCTTACATCATTAAGTGGTTTCATGCTGTTTACTGGAATAGCTACTGTAGGTATCAAGGTGCTTAGATTAGGTGTGTTAGCAATTGGCAAAAAAGAAGTCCAAAATGCATAATTTTGGAGGAATAGGTTAACGTAGTACTATACAAACTTCACTTTGTTGGGAAGGATCGCCGGCAGAGGTGTTCTTAATTAAAAACGGTAAAATAGTTCCTTCCGTTCGTTTATTAAGTACATATTGTTACAAATATAGGTAATGCGTGCGCTTGCGCTGACAGTGCGAAATAATAATGTGAAGCGTTCCGCGATGAGAGGGCCGGGGGGGTGAATAGCCGGTGTTGTCAGCGCGAACAAGCTCCCCGGGGTTGGATCCATCAGATCCAAGACATCCAATCCAGTTATTCAACATGGGCAGGTAAGGGACAAATTCTATTAACTAACAAATATCGTTATTTTCAAGTAAAATGTTTAAATTATCATGGTTGGTCATGGTAGTTATTATAAATATTATTTTAAATTTTAAGGAATCATTATGTGACAAAGTCCCTCCATCATTAACAGTAGTGGATGGTGAGGTGACTATAAAGGACTTCGATCACTGCGTAATAACAAACAATGGAGTGGTGTATAATATAACAAATGAATCTAAAGAAAGAATTAAAAATTTGGAACAACCTTTATTTGGACTTGTGTCATGGTTGTGTGATTCGAACTACAAAGGTGAAACAATATCATTCTTTACATGTGGATCTTGTGGTATGTACTGTGTGTATAATCAATACATAAACAGATGCAAAAATAATGTACTTCCTGTAATGTTAGGATTGGCTATATCCATAATTTTATTTATGCTCATATTATTGTTATCTCTCACAGTTTTTAAAAAAACTTTAAATATTGCAATTGCAAAAGTAATAGTATATTTTTTAATGAGATCAGATAGAAAGAGGGTTAAGAGGATAATGAGATACAATAAATCCACAGGATTGAATATAGATGTCAAGCTTAAAAAAGTGACATATAACAATGATATCATTGACAAGCTTATAGAAGAAAAACGCATAATGTCAGTTAAACAAGTTTCACCAAGAGATGTAGATCCTATTTACTCTGAAATAATTTATAACAGATCAGCTGAGTACAATAAAGTTAATGACATGCTTAAGCAATCTGAAGATAGGCTCAGATTTTTTCAAGATTTGGAAAATAACAGGAAATATAGATCAATTAAAAGATCAAGTGTCAGCAAAGCATTAGTGACTGGAATTGCCCTAACAACAATAGCACCAAATGACACTTATGGATGTGACCAGATGCTTTATTTAAAAAGCAATGGACGAATATGTTATAGTGACAAATGTTACGATCTATCAACTTATTCTTTATCACTTGCTGATGGAGAAACAGCTTGCTTTAATGATTTAAATAACGAAAAGTTATCTATTAAGCTTGACTCAATTTATAACATTGCAAGATTTAGCTCATTATATGATACTAGCTCATATGAGATAACTAACGAAATGCATTGGAATTGCTTAGGTTCAGGGAAATGTTGGTGGGGAGAGGAGTGTGGGAATGGGTACAAACTTAATATATTAGAGAAGAATACAAAAGAGCCACATGGGTACGGATGCCATATGACATCTGTAAGTTGTGTTGGATCAATGTGTTCTCATGGTACATCTTGTGTATGGTATAGATGGCAAATAA